>CM053580.1:438499523-438528695 GCA_028627135.1 Pseudochirops cupreus | reverse complement strand
ACTGATGGTGGTGGTTGATAATGGAGGCAGCATGCTTGCTGAATGGAGAATCAGGATGATTTGGGTTTTAATCCCACCTTTGACACTAAATAGCTGCATGACCATGGGAATCACTTTACTTACCCAAATATCAGTTTCCTTAATTGTAAAACAGGATTAAAAATAACATAGGACTTATCTCACAATGTTGTGAGAGTCAAATAACATAAGCAAGCATTAAAGCATTAGATAAATGCTAGCTATTATAATAATGACGATACTACCGAAGTATGCAGCACCATAGTAAAAAAATAACAAAAAATATGGAAAGTAAAGACAGACATTTTCAGATTTTCAAAGTTAAGATTTTAGGAAAGTTCAAGTATTAGTGCTGACCCCAGGAGAGCTAAAGATTTGTCAAAATACTGGACTGAAAACTAGTTGATTTTTCAAACTGAGCAACTCTGACCTACCCTAGACAGTTGGGTGAGAAAAGAGTTGGTTACTACCACAAATTATCTGAACAAAGAGTTGGTCTGTTTGAAACATACTCTTTCTTCTAGTTGTCAACAAAGAAAATGTGAAGAAACAAAAGGGCCAAGGACCCCAAAATAAAGAAAAGGATGACTCTTAGCCCCACAGAGAGAAGTTACAGAGCAATGAAGAAACTCAGAAAAGATTTTCACAGAAAGTAAGTCATATATTCATAAGCACAAAGTGAATCCAGTGATTGCCAATTGTCTAAAACTGCATGACTAAAATTCGGGGGCACCATGGTCAAAAATTGTTTAAAAAGGCAACATTTTAGGATCTGTTAATTTTATTTTATTTGAGAGCTTTATAAAACACCTCTCTCAATAAACACTTTCTCACCATTAAACCATATATATATTGTCAGAGGAGAATTTACTTGGTTAATTTTCAGAATGAAATACAGCTATTTTGTTTTTCCAGTTTTTTTTTTTCCTTCCTTGGTAGTATTAGAAAATTAAACAGCAAATAAAAAAAATGATTCTAATTGTGTTGTAGGATTGGAAAATGCTGTGGTTGCTCAGTAACATTTTGTAACATGGTGATGCAATTCAAGACTGGAGGGTGATTTATAAGTCAGTGGCAACAACATGGAGATGTGTATGTTTATGTTTGAATGTGAAGTCACAGTGACCTTTTTTTTCCTTTTTCCTCTATCTCTTGGGTGATCTAGGTTTTCCAGGTATAAGTTACTTAGATGATTTCCTTTCCTCCCCTCTCCCACTTTTTTCATTACTGCCTCTTCTCATAGAATCATATTCCAATACCTAATAATGTGGATTCTCTGGTTATGCCTTTAACATAAAGTGTGATTCAAGATTTTGACACATTTTATTGGAGGAAAACTGGAAATGGTACCAATATCACCTAGGATTTTAGTTTATTCAGATGTTAATTTTATCTGGATAGTGTAATCTTCAGTTATACATCTCTAGGCAGTTGGCAAAGTTGTTTCAAAGATTTAGGCCATGAATTATTGGAATATAAGAAACTCCAAATGAGCATAAAGTAGTACAGAGGGTCAGGATGACCTGGGTCCACTAGCTCCAGTTTCTGATAAATATAAGCTCTGTGACCCTAATCAAGTCATCCAAACTCTTAGTGACCTAGAAAATTTTCAGTCTATAAAGTACAGATGACTTGCCAATTGATATCATTGAAGGGCATGTCCATGTTAGGAGTTCTCAATACTGGGGAAAGACCAGACTAAAAGAAAAAAAAAACCTTTTAAAAAGTATATGGTGGAGGTGGCTAGGTGGTGCAATGAATAGAGTGCCCTGGAGTCAGGAGGACCTGAGTTCAAATCTGACCCCAGACACAACACTTACTAGCTGTGTGACCTTGTGCAAGTCACTTAACCTCAATTTCCCTGCCTTCCCCTCTCCAAAACAAAAAATATATGGTGTCTCCCTGATCTAGAACTTCTGGGTAATAAAACCACTCTTGATTCTCTACTTGTATATCTCAAGGCCAGGCTAACATTTGGTTATGGAATGAGATTTGTTAGAAGTTTTGAAGTTTTGAGAGGACGTTTTTGGTTGGCTTGACGTAGTCATGGGATTTGCAACTGATTCGTTACAGCCCCATTTATTTTGTATGCCACTGACTAGGGCTCTTCATCATCCCTTTTATCATTTAAATTTATATTTCAGTTCAGTAAATGTTTTTTATTGGGCAGGTTTGGAGTGCATAAGGAAGCACCTATGTGTTGCATACTGCTTGCCCTGTGTTCTTTGTTAACTGCTAAATATGGACAATATGGTTATAAAATAGCATCTTGAAATCAACAACAGAAGCTGAACAAACCCAACTGAAGGTTCTTACATATTCCTGTATTGAACTTGCAATGAAGTTACCTTTCAGTGAACTTGGTCCATATTGTGATGCCTAAAGCTTTTTATTCCTGGTTGGAGCGTTTGAGTTCAGTGAAGGTTAATCACAGGAGGAAGGATTTAGGAAGGCAGGAATACAGTCTAGGTTATAAACAGGCTGCATATTTTGAATTCTTTGAGATACAGTTTGCTTGTGGATGGCTGCCAGTTGACACAATGGCATAATTTGCTTTTTTTTTTTCTTTAAGCAAGAGAAAGCTCATTCAGTAGAAATGTCCCAGTTCAGACCTTAACTTTTATGACCTTAAGTACGGTTTTATGGTTTAACATATTGAGTACCCAGGAAAGACTTACGTACCGGCAGTAGGTACTCTGTGTGCTTGTGGTTGTGGAGAAGGAGAAGAAAGAAAAATAAATACACAACGTGTCTATTGACATTGATGGGAAGCTTAAATTTAATCAGAGAGATAGAATCAACATACATTCAGTAAAAAACAACACCTTCCCCCAATATTCAAGATCAAAGAATAAACAAACCAGTATATAGGTATATAGGACTACATATGTAACTGGTTTTCAGTTTGATTTGAGTGACTACCTCTGATTAGGAATTGTTAGAAAACAGAAAAAGCCCTATTTCTTTTATTTTGTGAAGAAAAAAAAATAAGGCAACTGTAATTCCCCTTAGTCTATGGCAACCAATCATTGCTGAAGTTAAAATGATTTTTTTTTGTATAGAAAGACAATTAATTAAAATAAACTACCACTGTACTTTCTAGAGAAATATACTTCTTATTGATATTTGCCATTCTGTCAAATCCATTAAAATAGAAATTTTATCTGCTGGCAAAATGTGATTCCCCATGTAAAGACTATTTAGTGACAATTCAGCATATTTTTCTTTATACCATTTTAAAATATGGGGACCCAATACAATTCTAATTTGAGTATATTAATCAAAAAGGATTATGTGATAAATTAAAAATATTCTAAACTTAACATCTTCCCAAAATGAACATTTGCATATACAAAATAAAATAGGAAGATAATATATGAAATTGTGTATCCCTATTTCAGACAGCTTGCTTTTTAAAGAAAAAAGTATATAATAAATTTAATGTTATATTCAAGGCTATTCTTTTTTCTTCTTCTGATCTTCCTACTGGTTTTTTTATATGCATTTGAAAGTATTTCAATGTCTCTTTTTTGTTTCCTTTTTTTGGTTTCCAACACTATCTTTAGCTCCCTTCTCCCACTGCCCTCTCCAAGAGAAAAAAGAAAAAAAAAAGAAAAAAAAAACCCTGATTGGTTTTGTAATAACTCCAGTCAAGCAAAACAGATCCACACATTGGTCTTGTCTAAAAATATATGCTTCATATTGTACCTTGAGTCCATCACCTCTTTGTCAGGAGGTAGGTAATGTCATCATGGGTCCTCAGAGTAATGGAATTAGAGTACTTAAGTCTAGCAAAAATAGTTTTTCTTCACTGTTATTTTTACTGTACGTATTGTTCTGGTTCTGCTTGCTTCACTCTGCATCAGTTTATATAGGTCTTCCAGGTTTCTCTGACTGTTTTCTTTTTTTGTCATTTCTTACAGCACAATAATATTCTATACAACCATATGCCATTATTTGTTTACCCATTCCCAACTGATAGGCAGTTCATTTTATTTCTAGTTCTTTGTTATAACAAAAAGAGTTTCTATAAATAACTTTGTACATATGGATCTGTTTCCTCTTTTATCACTTTGAGGCATAGCCCTAGTAGTGGTATCTGTGACTCCAAGGGTCAAAAGTCACAGTATAGTGGCTTTTGGGGCATAGTTGCATATTTTTCCCCTAGAGTTGATGGCCCAATTTACAACTCCACCAACAGGGCACCAGTGTTCCAGTCTCTGCAGCCCCTCCAACAATGGTCATTTCCGCCTTTTGTTATTTTTTGCCAATCTGTTGGGCATGAGGTAGAACCTCTTATTTGTTTTAATTTGCATTTCTCCAATTATTTCTCCAAATATATTTTCTCTGAAGAACTTTAGAATTGATTGTGTGATGTGGGAGACACTGGCAAAGAACCTTCCAGCATGGCATGCCTGTATCAAAGAAAGTGCTGTGCCCTAAGAGCAAAGCAGAATTGCAGGAGCTCAAAAGAAACATGAGATAATGCAAATTTAGAGACATCTCCTTCCCAAATGTTCATATGAGTTATTTGTGCCCAACCTGGAGTAGTAGAGCCTCATGCACTGGTTTGATCAACTACAGTTGGACACTGTACATTGACCTGACATCATGATGTCATTTTGGTCCTCTTCAATTAAGGACAATGACCAACCAATGATTTGGAGCATTTCTTTCCCATATTGTTGATAGCTTGAATTTTTTTCCTTTGAAAAATTTTAATATCCTTTGACCATTTTTTCTATTGGGGAATTTATTATCCTTATAAATATGAGTCAGTTCCTTATAGATCTTGAAACTAAGAACTTTATCAGAGTAACTTGCTACAAAGAGTGACTGATTGTGTATGCTATCTGGCTCTGCTTTTTTAAACTTTGCATTATTTCATGCAGATCTGTCCAGATTTTAAAAATATTCCTCATACTTTTCAACTTAAATATCATGATAATATTTCATTGTCTTATATCAAAATTTATTTAACCATTCCCTTATTGTTGCTTCTGGCTTTTTTCTCCCAATCACAAATAATGCTATTATAAAAATATTTCAAAGAACTTCCTGCCCTTCTTTTTGGTTTGCTTTCTGCTAATGCTCTCAGAGTATCTACCAATGGAATTCTTGGATCAAAGGGTATAATTAGTTTGGAAATTTTTACTTTATTCTGTCAGATTGCCTTAGAAAAAAGTGCTATTAGTTTTTAATTCATAGGAAATAGGTCTAGAGCTGGAAATGACCTCAGAAGCCATCTCTTCCAAACCAAAAATTTCACAGCTGAGAAACATGAGGCTCAGTGATTTACCCAAAGTCATAGAAGTTGCTTAGAAGTCAAAGAAAAGAGTTGAATCCATGTCTTTTCTTTCCAGCTGCAGTATTCTTTCCATGGTACCATAGTGCTTCTCTTGCTTTTTTTTTTTAACCCTAACAATGTTGTTTTGCTCCTTTTAATTATTTGTGCTAATTTGATAGGTATGAAGTGATGCTTCATAGTTATTTTGCATCTCTTTGATTATAGTGGTTAACATTTTTAGTTGATTTTAAATAATTTATAGTTCATCTTTTGAAAACCTTACATTTATCTATTGTAGACTAGAATTTACCTTTATAAAATTTCAAAAGTTCCTTTTATATTCGTAGCGCCAATGCAATATTTACAGTGCCCATGATCACAATAAAGACCAAGACTATAAGTATTGCATAACATTTGATCGCAAAATATACCAGATTCTCCAGAGAGAGGATAGAGCTAAAGCATTTATTTAGACACCAGAAAAATCAAATCCCAAAACCAGTAAGCTGATTCCATCATAGTAGATATTCAGAAGCCATAATAACACTGAGAGCCACAACATCCTTCAGCCTTCCCACAAACCAACACAAGATCAATATTTACTCACAAGCCTCTCTATCTCCTTAATGAATGTCCTCTCCCCTGGAGTCTGGCTAGCTCTGAACCAGCTTCCTGTGGGCTCTGCTTCCCTTCAGCAAAAATCCTCCCACTACAGGCTCCATGTGACTACATTCAGCCTATTAGGGGGCAGAGTTTACTTTTAAGGCAGCAAGATCTTCAAATTCTCCCCAAGTCTATTAAGGGGCAGGGAAGATCTTCAAATTTCCATTCTCATTACAATATTTTAGATGTCAAGTTTTTTTTGGTTTTTTTTTTTTATCGTTTCCTCATATTTTATTTTTATAGTTTTGTTTTGTATATTTTATTTTGATGTAATCAGGTACATCTCTCTTATACTTCATATTTCCTTTTTCTTGTCTAATAGAACAAAGGTATTTTACTTTCTGCAGTTGAGATAATTCAGTCATTTCATTTCTCTCTCTCTTTTAATGGTTCCTTTTGTGTTTGTCTATCATCTGGTTGGAATTCCCAGAGATGTACATTGAGAAATGAGTGTCTGAATCCCATTTCCTGTCAAATTGATAATCAATTTTCTCAAGTAATAATAATAGCTAACATTTATGGAGGGCAGGTGCCAGACACTGTACTAAGTACTTTACAGTTGTTATCTCATTTAATCCTCACAACCACCTTAGGAGACAAGTGCTATTATTATCTCCATTTTACAGATCAGGAAACTGAGGTAAACAGAAGTTAAGTCACTTGTTTACTACAACTAGTTAGTGTCTGAGACTGAATTTCAACTCTGGTCTTCTTGACTCTAGGCCTGGCACTATTCACCACTTCACCAATATTAAAAAAATCCTTCATACAATTTTAATTTTTTACATTTTATAAAGCAGGAGTCTTTTGTATATGCTTCACTGGTTATCTGGTCTCTCTCTTCTTTTCCTTTGATTCTCTCCCCTCTTTTTTCTTACCTTTTTTTTTCTCCCTGGTACCATTTAGTTTTAAAGGCAACTCTTGGTAATATTTTAAAGACTGAGACAATAAGAATACTTATATCACTTTTTTGTTTACCTCTTGATATTCTTGTCTATTTTCTTTTTTCATATGAATTTCATTATAATTTTATTCATTTCTATGAAGAAATTTCTTGAAATTATTTGATTGGCACTGCATGAACTATGTAGATCACTTTGGAGAGTATTATATTTTTTTACTGTATTAATTTTATTAATCTCAAAACATTGAATTGCCTAACAATTATTTAGGTCTTCCTTTATTTTAGTCATTGTTGCTTTATTATTGTCCTCGTAGAGTTCATGTGTGTTTCCAAGTAGGTTAATTCCCAAATATTTAATTAAGTTTTGGTGACTATAAATTGGATTTCTGTTTATTTTTAGTTTTCAACATTAATTTCCACAAGAATCTTCTCCCTGTCTTTCCTCTACCCCCACCCCCAAATAGCGAGCCTACTGAATGCCCCTTCCCCTAATCTGCTCTCTCTTATGTCCTCCCCCTCCCCCTCTAACTTTCTAGTAGGGCAAGATGGATTTCTATACCCCAGTGCCTGTATATCTTATTTCCCAGTTGCATGTAAAAAACTTTAAAAAAATTTTTTTTAAACTTTGATTTGATTTCCAGATTCTTTCCCTTCTTCCTTCCTCACCACCCCCACTGGGAAGATAAGCAATTCAATATAGGTTGAACATGTGTAGTTATGCAAAACGTTTCCATAGTAGATATATTGTGAAAGACTTTACTTCCCTCCATCCTATCCTGCCCCCACCACTTATTCTGTTTTCTACTTTGACCTTGTCTCTTTTCAAAAGCGTGTGCTTCTAACTACCATCTCTCCCAATCTGTCCTGCCTTCTATCATCTCCCCTCTTATCACCTTCCCCCCACTTTCCTGTAGGGTAAAAAATTGAATGTATATGTTATTCCTTCCTTAAGCCAAATTCAATGAGAGTATGGTTCTTCTCCTCCATTTTAACAGTTTTCTCTTGCCTCTTAATTTATATGACATAATTTACCCTATTCTATCTCTCCCTTTCTCTTTCTCTCATTACATTCCTCTCTCACCTCTTAATTTTATTTTTAGATATCATTCCTTTCTATTCAACTGATCCTGTGCCCTCTGTCTATGTATACTTGTACACACATATACACACACTCACATATGTTATAAATGGGATTTCTACTTTACTATTTTCAATTGATCTTTGTTGCTACTAACACAAACTTTGTGTGTATGTGTTAATTTGTCTCCTGCAACCTTGTTAAACTCACGTATTGTCTTAATTATTTCATTATAACAGTTAGATTTTCCTCGCACACAATTATAACATTGACAAATAAGCATATCTGTATAAAATCCTAATGAAAACATTGACATGTGTACCCAAAATATCTCCAAAAAAAATGAGAAGATTTTTCCCTCAGAGATTTTGTAGAAGAGACCACACCTTCAGAGTTATACTGACTGAGAGGTATAGACAACAGAAGCTTCTACCTTTTCTGTTGTCTGTTGATTATTTTTTAAAAAGCATTTCATTTGATAGAACAAAATACACACTTAAAATCTCTCTTCAAACCAAACATCTCCTGAACATATTTTAAAATCATAAAAGATTCTATGACACATGGAGCCAAGGAAATGACTATATTCAGTAATCCTCTGTGTCAGTATCAGGCAAGGTATAAAACAAGGAGACATATTCACGCAAGGTGTCTGCCAGTATCTTGAAGGAAGCCCTGCGCAGAGTCCTAATAACAATAGAAAGATTCCACATCAATGATCATGTTCTTTTAATACCCTTAGTTTCAGATGACATTAAACTAATTGCCCTGACTTCCTGAGAACTTCAAATCAACCTCAGTGAAAGCTACCTCACTCAGATTGTCTGACTCCATTGGAAAAACAGAGGGGATGAAAAACACATTGCCTGGATTTGAACATGTAGTTGCCTGGGCATTTCACTAAATTAGTATTTCAGGGCATATTGGATAGGCATAGAAGATGGGAAAATAAGGTGGTCTTGCAAAGGATAAGACTGGACTGGATTTCTATGGGGAAATTTTGTAGTGCTTAGAGCCTTCAATTATTTTAATCTGTTTGCTGCAGCAAAAGCCCATATTTTTTAACACCAGCATACTTCTGGTGATTTTATATGGTTATAAATCATGGCATACCATGAATTTCAGAAGAATCAAGATTGCAAGTGACCCGGAAGGTGAGGGAAAGACATGTGATGGGTTTAAGTAAGCTGCTGCCTCGCACAGAATACATGGAATAAACAAAACCATCCAAGACTAATTACAACCTGTATAAATTTAGGCAAATTCTTCTGGCATTTACAAGCTGTTTCACCTTGAGCAAGTCAATAATCTCTCTGTGCTTCACTTTCCTCATCTTTAAAATCAGTGTGTTGGACTAGAGATGGTCTCTGAGGTCTCTTTCAACTCTAAATTCCATTAAATGTGCTTTATGACAAAAAAATGAAGTAGATTGTAATGCAGTGAGAGTGAAGTCTGACGATGTGCTGTACTGTTATCCCCCAAACGCTTGCGGCTGGTTCTAGATGATGAATTGGAGGCCTTTATCTGTTTCTTTTAATTATGTAGAGGATGTTCTCCTCCCATACCTCCACCCTTATTCTGTGCTCAGTCACAATTCCTACTGAACATACAGAAACTTGGGATGGACTCCCTTTAGCCCATTAGCGGACTTCTGGTGGTGAACCCTACATAACTGGAAATGAGCCTCCTACCTCCCCCTAAGCTCTCACATGATCACTAGAAATGGCATCTCAGTGTTCTGCGGAAGAGGATAAAGGGAGCCTGCTACATATGAAAAGAAACAGAGGAAGGAGGAAGCCCTCTAACAATGTTGAATCTCGGTGTGGAAGATTTACAGAAAAAGAAAAAAAACCATATAAAACAAACAAAAAACCATAGACCAGGGTTGTGCAGGGTGAGATGTTAGGGAGAGTGAGATGTATACCTCTAGAGATACACGATGCTAATCTCTTGTAAGACTGAAAGCATATAGATTAGGGTCTGCCCAAGCAGCTTTCCATAAATGGACAGTGTTCCACAATAGCTCTACTGAAGCTCAAAATTTTGCAATTAACATGGGGATAAGGGACACCATTTTCATGTTATTAGAAGGCTGGTGGTGGATAGAAGGGAACTGGGCCATTGTGGTTGTCAGGATAACCTGATGCTTCATGAAATCAACCTGTTTCAGAAGAGCAGAGAGGGCACAGGCATGAAAAGAAAAGCAATCAGGATGGGCAATTAGAGCCTAGAAGTAGGTCATGTAGCAGCTGTCGGGGCTAAGCATAGTGGTAGCAGCCTGGTAGAGCTCTCAGACAACACAAGCTAAATGCACCCTGTGTAACTGACTGGTTCCAGGGTCCCACAATGGTACCTGATAAATGGTTTTAGCAAACTAACCCTCCCCTCCAAAAAAAGCCAGCCTTCCATCCTGCTGATACTCAAATTATCTGCTTTCTTGATGTTTGATTTTTCCAGATGCCTGACAGCAATGTCACCATAGGTATGTGAGCAATAGTGGAAGTTTAAATGCAGGCAAATGTTTACAAATGAATTCTTGATTCCCTCTTGCCCTCATTCCCTTATTCTATTTCCTCTATCCCCACCCAGAAACATTTTGTGTTTTCTGTGGATCTGGGATGTGTGGATGAGAGCTAAGGTTATGGTAGTACATATTATTTTTAATTCAACAAATCTTATTTGGTCAGCTACTATTTTATGTAATGTGCACGGCCTCACATATTTTTCATGGTTGATTCCATTTCGCCTAAGAGGTTTTTAAGTCTTGCGTTAGTCTTGCTAATGAAAAGGTTTATGTCAGTGAGGGGAAATGCCAAAATCCAGATGGGGGACAGTACCCATATTTTAGTTGCTTCTCATTCTATTTCCTTTAGGTATAATTTAAGGTTCAGTTTAAAATTTGCCTCCTCGGCTAGTAATGAGGCTGTGATCCTGGATCTGTAATCTCTCTCCTTTTAAGTGAGACAGGAAGACACACTGACTTTCTAGGACTGGGGTATCTTTTTTCACCCCTTGAATGAAGCTGCTTCTAATTTGACCTTAAATTGTAAATCAGAGTTGTCTGGTCTTTATCAGCTGCTCTTAAAGACAATTACGTCCAGGCCATTTTAGGTTCCTGCTCCACAAATAATCTTAAATGATTCCCAAGTGTTAGGAGCACAAATTCAAATTCCCTTGGATATTCAAACCGTGTGGGTTTTTTGATCTCTACTATACAAGCACATTAGGTGTTTTCTGGATGAATTTGTAAGTTTTCCCCTTTGAACATTTCATATATGTCATATTGATGTACAGTCCCATGATCCTAATATTGTGGTTCAATTCTCCTGGGATAGTTCTTTTTATTTAATAATTGTTTTGCATAATATATAAAGCTTTTCTGAATTCAATTAAAAGAGTGTCTTGTTGGAATTTTAATTTGATTATCTTTCTCCATTTCCCAGGCATCCATAGGGGAGAATATTTTGTTTGAACAGCTGTACTTGGGTAAATCTTGATTACAAATGAATCAGGAATGACTTTTGTGTACTACGTCTTTTAAAAGTATCTTCCATAGAAAGACCAAGGACATTTGAAAAAAAACCTCAGTAATTTTGACCAATTAGCATTTATTTACTTATTATAAAGCTATTTGTCTTTTCAATTCAGCTTTGGAAATGTGAAAAAAAAATGGTCTGTGATTAACCACATTCAAAAGTCACTCTATTCATCTCTCAATCCCTAGGCTAAGTGGAAATAATATTACTAAGAAGATAGGTCATGGAAAAGGGAAAGGGCTATGGAAATTAGACATATAAAAGGTGGAAAGAAAAAATAATCTCAGTCAACTCTCCTTTATGTTCATGGTGAAGATGGGTTGGGTAGGGAGCAGGAGGAGCATCACCCTCTTTTTCCTCATGTGTTTTCTTGGACTTGTTCCTCAGGTCAGGTCTTTCTATTTCCTCTATTTTATCACAATGTTCCACTTGTTTCAGGCTCCCATTATTATCAGCCCTCAGTAATATGATTTTGGTCAGCTTGAGAATGGAATGGGGATTCAGGAGAGCTGGTAATAAAATCCCCTTGTGATGACCTTTTAAGATATTTACAGAAATTTGGGTGTTTCCCTTTACAGCCAATTTTTGTTGCTGTTGTTGTCAAGTCAAAAGAAGACATTTCAAAAGAGAGAATTCAGAAGTCATTAGACAGAGAATCATTATGTAGCCAGGCATTGAAGAGGGTATAGGTCACACTGCCTTCCTTGATTCTGGTGGAAACTTTGCCCATATTCCTATATAATCCCCCTGCCCCTTACTCTAGTACAATCAAGGATCTCTAGGGACACTCAAGAACATTTTCAACACCTTCATTTAACAGGTAAAGAAATGAAACAGGGGAGAGGTTGTGCCATGCATCAAAGGTGGGATTTGAACCTAGGTCTCTGACCCTTAGAGCCAGTGCTCTTAGTGTTTTCTGTGCTGACTCCCAGGTATCATCTGGATTTGTCCCACCTCTAAGTCTTTTGCATCATATCTGATAAACCTTAATGGCCTAAAACACCACAGAAAATAAAGCAAAGCAAAATATTGAAGAAACTATTGATGCTGTCTTATAAATGAGTACCAAGCAACTTGGAAAGCTTGCTAGCCAATTTTATTTTATTTTTTTAAACTGGTCTACCCTTCCACATATAGCTTCATTGGTAGTAAAATAAATGAAATAAAAATTCCTTTCTATTTGCCAAGGAATAAGCACTCTATTTCTGGGTGAGCAGGTCAGTAATTTTCATTCCAAGATTCGAATGGAACCACATGCTATACTGACAGGAGGAAATGTTTAAATGTAACATAGCTTCTCCTTGGATTGTAGCATTTGAATTGTCTCAGCTTTATGTCACGGCTCTACCACCCTAAACAGATGGATAAACACATTCTAATTCTCATTATTTTTAGAACTGCATGGCCTATTGATGTTTCTGATTGCAGAAACAGATCAAGGGCAGCCTGTGGCCTGCAGAATGGATCTTTCATCAAACCTAAATCTACACTAGTGTCAGGAGACAATTATTCCCGAACAAAAAGAAAGATGTCAAAAGCATGCAGACTGTAAGATACATAGAATTAAACATAAACTATAAATTGGAAGTTTGAAGATCCAACATTATAAGTTTAGCTATTTTTAAGCACTACATTCTATTTTTAGATTTGTGTATTTTTAATTAAATGTTTATATTCTCATATATACAGATGATAAGGCTAAATATAGGGCAATATAGCTGAAAAGTAAAAAGTAATCGTGCATCATGGATTAGTGAATGGCAGGCTCTGTGTAAGAATGACAGAAAATAATCTGGAGATCTTTTTGGTTGACATGTGAAATATGAGTCAATAGTATAATGCCATAGTTAATTTTTTTAAGGGATGATGTTGAATGCTAAAATAGGAGAATAGCATATTGGACTCATGAGATAATACTCTCATTATATCCAGCATTAGTCAAACCTTAATGGAGAACTGTGTCTTGTGATGAATGTAGACACATCTAAAAGGAAACATCCAAAGTGAAGGCTACCCTAACAGTTCTTATTTCCACTTGCCTTGGTTAACTTCCTTGGGCTGGCCTTGGCTTACAACAGGAAATGGGGGAGGGGAAATATTTTCCTTCAAAGACCATGTCCCTGTTTTTTCTGCCTTTTTTCACTCTTTCACCGCTAGTGTTGATAATTGTCCCTCACTAGGTCCTCCGTAATACGTCTAGATGAGAGTCTATTCTAAGGTACAAACAATAAATCAGTTTATTAAATAGTAAAGCATTTATTAATCAGTCAGTAGTCAATGAACATTAATTAAGTGCCTACTATATTCCAGGCACTGGGTTAAGCTCT
The DNA here is from genome assembly GCA_028627135.1 of Pseudochirops cupreus. Taxonomy (NCBI): domain Eukaryota; kingdom Metazoa; phylum Chordata; class Mammalia; order Diprotodontia; family Pseudocheiridae; genus Pseudochirops; species Pseudochirops cupreus. The sequence continues at coordinate 438,514,882 of CM053580.1, read as the reverse complement.
GGGGATACAAATGAGAAAAATAAAGACAATTCCTGCTCTTCAAGGAGCTTACAATCTAATGGGGGGAAAACAGTACACAAAAGGAAACTGAAAAGGGGGATCATGGGACACACCCCATAAGGGAAATGATGTTTGTGAAGTCAAAAACAAGCAGAGAAGCTGATGGAAAATGAAGAGTTACTCGAAAAGTTCTGAGCCTTATATAAAGGAAGATTTGGGGAGGAATTTTCCTTCCCTTCCAAACAGTCTATCGATAACCCATTATTTATTGAGCACTTGTTATGGTCAAGGCACTGTCCTAAGACCAAAGCTCAAAGTGGAATGTTCTTGTCCTTAAGCAACTTACGTTCTGTTGGGGGAATATATGTAAGTATATATAGTCATATATAAAATAAAGATATTGTACTTGATGCTGGGAAGGCCCTAGCAGCTCAGTAGATAAGGAATGGCCACATGCAGGAAGTAGTGTTTAGATTAAGCTTTGAAGAAAACTAGGAATTTGAAGAGACAGAAGTGAAGAGGGAGGTAATTGTTGGCAGCAGACCAAGTGTAATTTCTTGTATTTCAGAGATATATTTCCCACTATCAGTGCTAATTGGTGCATATAGTATTTCTTCTGTCTTTGGAGGAACACTGTAAGCATTACCTCTTTGAAAGATTGGTTTAATTCAGACATAATTTGTAAAAAATATTTTTAAAATGGAAGGCCACTAATTATGCTAATGTTTGTACTGATGCAGCATTTTATTTGAACTCCAGAATAGTTATTAGTGTTTTTTTTTTACCCATTATTAATAAAGCATAACACCTTATCTAAAAGTTTGAGCCTAGGTCAGATTGCTGCAAATTTCTGTGGTGACAATGGTGTTACCCTTACTTGAAGTATTTCTGTATTCTGGACACATTTTTTTCTTGTTACTCTGTAAAATCCAACTTAGAAGCTCTAATTAAAATAAGAAATACATGCTCATTTCTAGGGTTATTAGAAGTATGATATGGCAACTGTTGAGGGAATGTCTAACCAGCCCAGGGGTCAGGATAAATCATTTATTTAATAGAATATTATACCCTGCCTTCTCTAAATCAACCTCTTTTAAATTTTAATCTCATGAATTACATCTTTGACCAAAACATCTGATATGTATTAGCCAATAATCATAAAACTCAAATGTTTAACAGGTTGGCCATTTTCCCATAGTCCTTTTAGTATTTTTTTTTTTAAATAAAGGCTGTTTCCTCTGCAAAACAACTTTTCAAGTTTGTATGTGAAAATGAAAAATTGTCTTCCCGTTTGAATGTTGTCCTCATGAATTTATAAGATCTCCAAACTGATAGATTATAATGAAAATACATTGAAGGATGTTAAGTGTAGCAAGTGCTTTTTTTTAAATGGGGGATTTTCCAGCTTTAATTGACTCATTTCTTACTGAGTTTTAATGCTTTATTTTAGTGCAGTTTTTACTCCGGTTTCGTCATGAATACAGCTTTGTTGCTCCCAGGGAGGAACAATAGTCCCATTCAATCCTCTTTGCCTTCTACATTTGGTTTTCCCACTGCTGTACCAGTAACATTGTTCTCTAGTGAAAAAAAAATAGAGAAGACAGGTCAGTTGAATTTTTAGCCCACTTAGCAGTTGCAAAATGAGGTGGCATTTATGTACATAGTTATAGTAGACCTTGGTTTCCTATCTAGTATAATACAGTGATAATTCTAAAAATGGTCCTTTAAGCATGAAATTCTAGCTCTTAGTTGTCAATTTCCTGTTTAGGAGAAAGAAGGTGGGTCTAGTTTCACATGAGAAAGAAGAGTGCAGGGCTGATTTCCTTTTTCATTAGGAATGTTTCACTCAGATAACATCTCTGAATTTGGGACTGTGCTCCTTGTATTAAAAAAATTAAAACAACATATAACTGGACATAGTGCATGTTCATCATTTAATGTAATTCTTCATTTTAATATTGAATATTTGCTTACAATTTCTGATTAGGTCAGATTTCTGTAGTCTTGATATGGGGAATTTTATTTCAAGAAAATGAAGGAAGAAAAAGTTGAGGTTTTTACTGGATTTCTAGATTATTAGTGTTGAATTCATCATCAGTGGAATATCCTCCCATGCGCTGTCACTCTCCCACCTCTTTATATTCTGCTGTAAATAGAGCCAGAAGACAGAGAGATTTGAGGGAAGATCAGGCTTGTGGAACTTTTGAAGAATCAAAATGTCTACCAAGGAAAATAGTGGCATGGAAGTGTGTGCAGCCAATAATACTGCTCCTCAGTTAATAGAGTTCAGAGTTTGGATATCCCGTATTATTAATTATTGGTGGTGCTGAAACACTTATTTTGTTTATCTGGTCCTATTTTTCCTCCTCTTTTCCATGTAAGATTTTCTTTCATTCCCTCTAAGTCACCCTTTCTAGTTCTAAAATACTATTCTTATTCCTTCTTGCAATGCAAACTGAACATTTGCACTGATGTGATGGGGCTAGTTGTGACATGGAACTGTTTTAGGTTTGGGGATATGGGAAGGCCCAGAATTGACTCAAATTGAAATTTTCATTGCTAACACTTTTGCTTTATTTAGCAGCAAATAGTGAATCTTATTTGCCCACTGTAGTGAGTTACAAAAAGGTCTTTTTTTGTGAGTTTATTTTTTTGTGTAAATGTGCTATTGTCATGGTCTTCTATTTTATTGAACCATTAAAGTTTTAAGTCATTTTCTACCATTTGTCAATGATAAAGAACCATAAAAATGTTTCTGGGATATGCATAGTCACTTTTATGTTGAAATATTTCTTGTAAATTTAGCATAACTTGAGGTTTAAATTTAATTGAAAGGAAAAAATAAATGGTTAAGTGAAGAATCCCTCTCCTTTGGAAAATATTCTTTATCCCCATTGCTTCATGTTTAGATTCTCGCCATAAATTTCACAGTGAATCCATTTCCATGAGACTGAGATATAAGTATTTCATTTTAAAATCTATTCCTACTAGCTGTTGGTTTATACATTTTTTTTCATTTGAATATTGGAGCCAATGATTCGTGGTGGTTTCAGAGAGGCTAAAGAAAAAAAAAATTTCTGGGGTTTTAACTTGAAGAATATTGGTTAAAGATAATGACTGCTTATAGAATCTGAAACTATATTGTCTTGGATTAGCCTTGGCACTAACTGATTAGAGGACTGAGAATTATATAATTAAAAAGATTTACTCTGTGGCAGTAGCTACCTTATGATATTCATAAGGTTCTTTTTAAGTTGGTTTTTCATATTGGGAAAATAAGAATGTATAAAAACACCATTCCTTCCTTTAATCCTAAGTCCAGATAAGAATCCCTATGTTTAGTACAATGCCCTGAGCTAGAATTGAATATATTGGTTACTTCTCTGAATAACTTCAACACAATATTTCATCTTTTAGCCTTTGGTGGGTTACAAGATATTGTTAAATAAAAGTCTGATCACAGTGTGTTATGCTGCCCTTTGTAGATCATGGATCTATACTGACCAAACATGCAATTGTCGCCTCTCAGTTGTGAGGTCCTCTCTCTTTTTCCTTCCTCTTTTCTGTCTCTTACATATTTGAAAATGGCAGATGTGGTGTGTTCTCCCCCGCCCCCCCCCGCCCCCACCCCCCACCCCCCACTTCGTTCCTTTAGTTAGCTATTGATTGGGACAAGCTTTGTAGGATCACTGCTTTCTTCATATGGGAAATTCTAATACAACCATTGTCATACACTGTCACCCTTAAAGTACAGAGTAAATGGAAAGCACTGCCAGGGGGTGATGACTAGGAGCTCATAGAGGCAGTCATTACAATTTGGGTTAGTTGGAGTTTATAGGACTTCTTTTTTTTTGGTTTGAGCTTGTCTGAGCTCACAAAGGAGATTCATGGTTCATTGCTTTACAAAAGCTATTTGGACGGGCAGTTTTCTTCTGAACTACTTATAAGAACTCCTGGGGCCCTCAAGCTTATTCACTTAGAATTCCCAGATTATGGATACATAAACTTTAATGATTATGGATTTATATGAGAACAAGTAGTAGCCCATCATCAAAACATGATTTTGCTAATAGAACGACCAAGTACTTGTTAAGGGTGCTCAGTCACTGAGTATATCAGTGTTCATAAGAGTAAGTTTATTCATAGCGATCAGAGGCATTTGGGTTGTTCTGTCCATGAGCAGAGCTAGCAGTTTGATATTGGTTACAAATTTGCAATTGAATGCTGGATCCGCTATTCTATGATAAATCATGTGGGCAACTCAGAAATAAAACCCATTTGGATTGTGAGATTTGCGTTTTTGTACAGCCAGCTAATGCTACTGGCTGAATTGTTACGTTTGTCTTTATTGCTGCAAGCAGTAATTGATATATAGGGGAAAAGTGAATTTTTTTTTTAAGTTAAAAGTTCAACTTCAGCTTTGTGGTATTTTGTGGCTATTAACATGCTTTTCTAATTTTAAAAAACATTTGAGTTCTTCAAGCAACATATGATAAAATTTAGTCCAACAAAATTACAAAACGAGAGAAAAATTTGGTCCCTTGGAGCTTGTCGTAATGAGGATTGACCCATAGTATGCTATATGTTTTCCTTCCAATTTGTACTCAAGTTTTAATTTTCATGTAGTAGAATTTCTTTTCAGTTTAGGCTACTTTGGAGCCACCATCCACTTGCAAATATAAATTAGCAGGTCTAGTAAGCCATGAAAGTTTATAATCAGACGAGGGAATGGAATATTTTTTGGGGGGGGGAGGTTAACCTTGCTTTTTGGAATTTGTTATTTATATAAAAGGATGAGACTGGGACGGGAAGGTCAAGCAGGGCTTTATGGAATTTGTCTGGCTCTTTAAAACTTTCTTAAGTTACCTTGCTTCATGCTTTTTCTAAACTACTCCTCCATCCATATATCTCTTTGACCCCAATCATTTGTTCTTGCTTTCCTGTACAGTTACTTTTATTCCTTGCAAAATTTAGTCCAAACTAGATCATCTTGGAGGTCCTTCCCAGGACTGAAATCCTAAAATCTGAGAAATCATCACCGTATTGGAAATTTTAATGATTATGGATTTATATGAAAATGAGTAGTAGCCAACATCAAAATATGGTTTTGCTAATAGAATGGCCCAATACTGGTTAGGAGTGTTCAGTCATTGGGTACATCAGTGTTCATAATAGTAAGTTTATTCAATTTTTTTTTTTTACTCTCAACACCCATCCACCAATTCATTAGCAAGATTGAAAACTATCAGTCATATGTGAGCTCTCACTGGATGGTATGCGTAGCCTTTTGTTTTGTCTGAACATTAATATGTTTTGTTTATTTTGAAACCAGCCAAGTACATTACACGTTACACCCTTATACATTACACCCTTAATCATTTATATGGTATTATGGGACAATAGAGGAAAAAAAAATCTAGTTTAAATCTTTTTTGAGGGAAACAATAGTGTTTTTTATTTCATAGGTTAGAGAGAAGGTTTCTGTGAAGCCATAAACCCATATGGACAGTTAAGGGGTGCAGTGGATAGGGTGTAGGACCTGAAATCAGAAAAACTCCTTGTCATGAGTTTAAATCTGGTTTCAAACACTTACTAGCTGTGTGACTCTTGGAAAGTCACTTAAGTTTGTTTGCCTCAGTTTCCTCATCTGTAAAATGAGCTGGAGAAAATGCGTTCCCACATCTTTGCTAAGAAAACCTCCAAATGTAGTCACAAGGAGTCATACATGATTGAAGCAACTGAACAACAAACGATGGCTTTTGTTTCCCTTTTGTTCTTTACATTCTTTGCAATGAAATAGATTTGATAGAGATAACCCTGGATCTCTTTCTGAGATAAGATTTTACTTTGCATGATGGAATGCATATATTAGGTGATCGTTAAGGGATTGTTGGATTGATATCCCTGTGTAACATTTGGTCTCCTTATTGATAGATGTCTGAATGAAATGTCTTGGTGAGGGAAGCATTCTCTTTGGTTAGTATAGAAACATCTTGGTGTATACTGGGAATAGAAAACTGAGGAAGGTTCGAATCCGGCCTTATTCAAATCCAGTCTTCTCTGAAAAGTACTGATTGACTGTGTGACCTTGGGCAAAGCTCCCCATGTTCTAACAACTAACTAAAACCGTAAGTTGCAGAAGAAGGGCCAGCCTGCATTGATTGACAGGAGTTTCCTAGTCTGAGACTTCTTCATACCAAATTGCAAAACCAGACCCTATCCCCTAACCAAAAGAACAAAAAATAGCCTCTTTGGTGATTTTCAGGAACTTCCTCTTGTGATGAATTCTCTCCTACTGTGTTCTATTCAAGAAATGCCTTTAAGGCATGTAGTCCCTACCTTTAATTAAGTCACACATACGATATATGATATATTAGATGTTTGCTACTTTTAATACATACTTATGAAAGATTATTCTAATGTCTGTGAATGTGCTCGTTATTGACATTTTCCTATCACAAGCCAGCTCAATATTTCTGATCACTCTGAGCCATTTTTACTAAGAAGACACGGAGTTTTGCAGCAGACATAGGTGAGTGCAGACTCTTACTTATACAGTATATTTAATAGAAATATGATAGTCATATGGATCTTGAAAGGACATATGGAGAGGTAGATATACAGGGGAATTCATCATTGTTGAAGATTGTTATTATTATTTTTTGGAGGGCAATTGGGGATAAGTGACTTGCCCAAAGTCACATGGCTAGTTAGTGTGTTAAGCGTCTGAGGCTGGATTTGAACTCAGGTCCTCCTGACTCCAGGGCCGGTGCTCTACTCACTGCGCTACCTAGCTGCTCCTGAAGATTATTTTTTGTTATCTAATTATAATAATAATAATACGTTTTGCAAAGTGCTTTACAAATATTGCTTCAATTGGTCCTGAGAAGTAGGTGCTGTTATTTTTGTCATTGTATAGGTGAGGAAACTGATGCAAATAGAGATTAAGTAATTTACCCAAGATCAAATAGCTAGTAAGAGTCAGGTAGAATTTGAACTCAGGTCTTCCTGATTCCAGGCCTACAGCGTTCTGTTCACTGTGCCACCTAACTGCCTTAATAGAATAAGCGTCTGTGACAGGATAGGGACTCTTTTTTTCCCCCTGACTCCAAGTCCAGTGCTCTATCCATTTATACTGTAGCTGCCTAAAAGATACTCAGCTTAATTTTTTCTCGCATCAGAGGAACTGTCCATTTGATTTGTAAACTATGAGTCACTCTATTCACCCATTTGGTTGAAATTCAGCTGCCTAGAAATTCCATGTGGGCATGCCAGAAAATTCAGCATAATATGTGCTTATTGAAGTGAATTAAGTTGAATACCCTTAATTTATTTTTAAAAAAGGGTATGAGAGAGCCTTATCAGCCAGTGTCAATTGTTCTGTTCATAGTGGTTCATGACAGGAGGTGTTTCCATAGTGTTTATAATGTAAGTCATTGAGAGGTCGGCAAAATAGTATTTGGATTTCTGGCAACCTTTAAGTGACGCTTTTACGCTTTGTTTGAGGCATGAGATAACTTGATAATGGCATTGTTTAGGTTACAAGTATGCAAAGTGATGTGGTTTATACTTTTGGAGTAAATGATTTTTTCACCCTAACACATGTGGTAAAGAAGAACAATAAAATTTTACTTTTGAGGAAACTCTGGTCTAGAGAAGTGAAAATATTTTTCATATTTGCATAGAATATTTTCAGGAATGTAGTAAATATGCAAAGTGAAGAACATTGGTGACAAGAGCAAAAAATAGAAAGATGGAGGAATAAGGGACTGGACCAATGAATTCATCGATCTGTGGAGTCCTGCTACCATTTTTAGGTCAGGGATTTCTCTGCTACTTAACAGTTTTAGGAGAGATTAAATGACTTGCCCAGGGTCCTACTGCTAGCATGTGCTAGAAGTTAAACTTGAACCTAGATTTTTTTGGTTTTGAGGTCAGTTCTCTACCCTTTATGTATGTGTATATGTATGTATGTATGTATATGTAATATATACATATATGTTACACAATATATATTACATATACCTATATACATATATCACATTTATATTTATATACATATACATATACATATATATAATTTATGTGTTTTATGTGGGAAAACCTCTACTAACATATTGACTCATAGTGTGGATATCACTTAGCAAGCAGTAAATATTCCTATGTCTGAGTTCCTGCCTGCAAAGTTTGGAGATGCTCTTTCCTGGAGACTTGGTCTCCCCACGATGACTTTTTCTTTGAGTGCTGAAATTGAAGAAGACTGAATATTGAGAGTGTGGCTAGGGTTGCAGTTTGCTTTGGTGAAGAGAAAACCCACACTTATAAAAAATAGATTCTTGAAAGACTGATGTGAGTATGTATAACACTCATCGTCTGAAGGCATTTCACACATATCTAAATCATGTGATCTGGACAGTAGGAGCTGGCAACCTTTTAAAAATGATGTGTCAGGGTACTACTAAATGATTCATTTCCGGTGTGCCCCTGAGGACGAGGTGGGCTTGTTGCCTGTGAAATGTGAAGGAGGGAAATTTGCATGTGGTTGTTGCTGTTACTTGGGGCTGATTTTGTCTCTTTTTCATTCAGAAAACAAAATTAGCTTGTATACTATGAATTTTCAGCTCTCATTCTAGTTTTTGCCATCTAATCTGATTGTGCAAATTAGCCAGTTTATAGTTTTGTCATTTTGTACTATACTCATAATTACAAGCAAATGTGATTTTCTCCAAACCTCCCTGTGAGTATACACACACACAGACACACACACACACAGACACACACACACTTGTGTCCTTCTACTTACACTCAAACATGAATCCTTCCAATCTCAATTGCCTTTGCATCCCCAGTGGCGAAAACCAGTTGGACACTTATCTGTTTATATCTGTCTTTCTATCTGAATATGTACCTATATATCTATACACAGATAGCTAGGTGGCTCAGGGGATAGAACGTTGGGCCTGAAGACAGGAAGGCCTGATTTCAAATGTGATCTCAGACGCTTACTAGCTGTGTGACCCTAGGCAAGTCACTTAACCCTGTTTGCCTCAATCCACTGGGAAGGAAATGACAGTAATTTTGCAAAGAAAATTCCATGTATAATATTGACATACTATGACCCACAGGCTTGCGAAGAGTCAGACATGACCAGGCAATAGAAACAACACATCTATACACATGTGTCTGTGTGTCTGCATACAGACATATAATATAGGAACATATGTGTATATACATATGTGTAAATATGTATGCATACACACACACACACACTTGTATGCATGTATATATGAAAGACAAAGTAGATAGATGACTTGCCTCAGAAAGACCCGGACTTGAGTTTTGTCTCTGGTATTTGCTGAATCATTCTCAATCTCTCTCTCTTTCTTTCTCTCTCTCTCTCTCTTTCTCTCTCTGCCAAATCATTCTCAATCTCTCTCTCTCTCTCTCTTACTTTTTTTCTCCCCGCCCCCAATCATATTTTGTTATTGTTGAGTTTCAATTGTGTCTGACTTCGTGACCCCATTTGGGGTTGTCTTGGCAAACATATTGAAATATCTCTAGCTTATTTTACAGATGAGGAAACTGAGGTAAATAGGATTAAGTGACTTGCCCACAGTCACACAACTAGTAAGTGTCTGAGGCTGGATTTGAACTCAGATCCTCTTGATTCCATGGCTGGCACTCTATCCATTATACCACCTAGCTGTTACATCATATACTGATGTCCCTAGGCAACTTCTTAATAACTCAGTGCTCTAGGTGATTCTCTAAGACTTTTAAGGTGTATGACCCCCCAAACTGACGTTGAAGCACATTGCCTTTGTTTTGGAGGGGAAGGAAAGGAGTAGAGATGCAGAGTGAGACATATATTTTATGGCCATTGGTTGGCTTTGTTTTGCCTGACTATGTTTAATTGTTATGAAGGAGGGATTTTATTTTCCTGCTTGGAGAGTGTTATGGAGGAGAGTAGGGGGAGGGAGCAATAGTGATTATAGCTACCTCTGCCCTTCTCCTCTCTATCCCCCCCCCCCAAAAAAAAGGAAAGAAAAAGGTAAATGATGGAGTCAAGGAAACATTAGAAGAACATAAAGAAGAGAGCAAAAGAAAGTTCAGAAATGGGCATAGACCAGCAGGACAGTGTGGAAACTGTCATACTAAATTTGAAATACACTTTAAAAAAACATTTAAGCTGTGTACAGGAGAAATTCATGATTTCATACGCAATTTTCTTTTCATTCTCTGTATGAGGAAGCATTGATGTTGGCCAAGTTTGTAGTAATAAGAAAAATTTTTAAAAGAAAAGGAAGTCATCAGGTAGAACCAGAAAAGGAGATAGGCCATATCACACTGTAAGAGCAAAGCGGAATAGAATGCCAATCCAAGTGCTGAACTAGTGTCCATATAATATTGTTGGGTGTGTCATCAATGTAGGATTTATGGAAGAGAATGGAAAAGAATCACACAAAAAAAGAAGATTCATGGATTAATTTTGATCTGGGCCAGTGGAGAGAGAAGCCACATGTTCATTTCATTGTAAAGTATGATCCTTGGAACCCTAATTATTTTTTCTTCCTGTTCCCTTCCTCCTTGCAAAGCCTTAAAGTCATACTTTGAGAGCCAGTGCTATGACTAATACTTCCCCCTGGCCAGGTAAATTCCTTGCAGCATCTTCTTATTTGTTCCAATCACCCCTTTGCATGTCTTTGCTAATTAACACTACTTGACTCAGATTATTACTTTTCTCTCTGTTTCTGCACAGGGTTTATGTGCTAAATTTTTGCTATATTAATATTTTCAAGATGTACTTGCTGATTTGCTGATCTCTGAGTGTTAATTCATTTTTGTTTCCATGACTAGATTATGTAATATTTGAGTACGGATTATGGGCAAGTAAGGTCACTCCCATGGTAGACAGTTTCCTCATCTGTTATGAGAAGAAATGGACTTAATTATCTTTAAGATTCTTTTTATCTCAGTACCCTAAGAATTCTTTGCTACAGCTTCAAAATGTTGAGTCTTCTGAACACAATGGCCATTTAATAAATATTGATGGATACTAAGCAAATCTAATTATGTATCATAATTTTTATAGAATATCATGATCGTCCTAACGGTGAATGAAGTGTGTCTCTAGGTAATGGACACATAGGAGAGGTTTGTTGTGATTCAGGGCAAAATTTGTGAGTACTCATATGAGTACCTTTTTGCAGCAATGAAAATGACAACTTCCCTAGTTCTTATTTGCACCATCTTTAAAAGAATATAATAATACCTTACTTGCTTGAAGATTGGACTAGAAGATCTCTTGAGCTTCCTTCCAGCTTTTAGATTTATGATTATGTTCTACCACATTGACAACTTGGGCATAAATTCAATGAAAAGTTTCCAATTTGCCATCATGACACTTATGATTTAGAGTTTCTTTTACTTTTGGTGTTCAACATTCTTTCTTTTCCCCCTTCTCCCTGCTTTATTTTACCCCCACTCCAACCTCCACTGGTTTGGGTTCAAATCCTAGCAGTAGGAGTTCATTCAGCTTTCTATTTCTGTTAAGAACCAAGAGATCAAAGACACTAGAATTTCTAGACTTTTAGGCTTCTCTTAGGCATTGCAAGTGAATTGAAATCTTCAAAGATTCCCTGCCATATTTGGTGGATCTGGGGAAATCTTATTTGTTTAATCCAGTATTGTTTGCTTTTTAAATAAGGTGCTTTATACTATTATTCTTCATGCCTTAAGCTATTTTTTTAAAGGTATCTGTAGTCTAGTAATTCCTTTTCTGTAAAAAAAAAAATTGCTCTGTTCTGCTTCTGAAGATGGTGGCTTGTGTTTGGGTGAAGTAATGCTGATAACTGAATACCAAGTAGGGTGTGTAAGACTCATTTGAACTCTTTGTCATAAAAGCCATGTATTTAAAAAGGAAGGTGATCTATGTGATGATGCAACTGTATCACTTTTGCCTGGAACAGAGCATTCTGCTGCAAAGACTTGGCTTTTCCCCTTGCCTCTGGCTCCAAGTTTTCAAATACTTGAGTGTTTTAAAAGTCCTTATTATGTCATCTAAATATGAACATGGATGATCTTCAAAAGAAGAGATGTATTCAAAATAGACCTCAATTGATTTCTTTAATCATAAATTCACATAGAGGGACATTTTTTTAACAAGCTGAATTTTGACTAGACCACTTTGAAGGTACAATTATAGGCTACAGTGTCAATGAGGAATTAGAGGTTCTTAGACTAGTGGATTATTCCATAGCTCTGTGGGCACACAAAGTCTGCATGCTAAGATTAATTTTAAACATAATTAAAAATAGGAGCAGAGCTTTTAACTACTTCATTGCTGGTCTTTGCCTCTATCAGCTGAGTTTCTGTTTTTCTGGAGCAGCTGACAAATTTAATTAAATGTTTTCTTTTTTGAATATGACTCTGTGGGACACAGGACACCCCAAGACCCTATGGGATAAATTCTCCCCCTGCTTAGAACTTGGATTTATAGAAGTCCCTATTTATAGTTGGACTGCTGTAATTAAAACTTCTGATTTTGGGGCTCCCTGTCACCCAGTTTATGCTGCAAACTTAAACTTTTAAACAGTTATGGGGGCAGCTAGGTGGCAAAGTGGATAGGGTACTGGACCTAGAGTCAGGGAGACTGGAATTAAAATCTGGTCTCAAAACACTAGCTGTGTGACCTCAAGCAAGTCACTTACTCTGTTTGCCTCAGTTTCATCATCTCTAAAATGAGCTGGAGGAGGAAACAGCAAACCATTGCATTATCTTTGCCATAGAAACTCCAAATGGGGTCACGAAGAGTCGGACACTATTGAAATGATTAAACCAAAAAAAACCCCCAACATATAGTAAAAGATCACAACCTACTCTATAGCCAGCCAACTATGACTGGTTCTAGTTTTATAGGCTTAGACTTAGAGGGGGAATTTTTTAAAATTTGGCTGTCCAAGTTAAATACTTCTTTCATGTTCTAGATTTAGATGACCTTTCTGAGGAAGCAACTTTTATCTATCTCTTGTAGCTCAGTATTCTTGAAACAGGAGATAGTGCAAGGGATATTTCATTCATCTAAAGTTGATGCATAAATAAGAAATAATTATAAAAATAGGTAGCATTTACATAGTGCTTTAGATTTCACAAAGCACTTTACAAATAATCTTATTTGAACCTCACAAGAACACTGAGAAGTTATTATTATCCCCCTTTTATGGATAAAGAAACTGAGGCACCTAGAGATTAAGTAAGTTACCCAAGGTCGCATAGCTAATATGTGTCTGGGGCAGGATTTAAATTTAGGGCTCCCTGACTCTAGGTCTAGTATTCTATCCACTGCTTCACCTAGTCACCTTGAAAATAAAAGAAACAGAGCAAAATGAGATGTTAAGAGGCTTATGCCCCAGGGTGGCTGGTGCAAACAGTTCATTTCAGGACCTTAAACTTTAGATCACTGGCCTTTTGGTAGTATTGATCTAGTGGTTTGGATTTTGTTGGAAGGTCATTCCAGTCATATTGGTTGCAATCTCTCCATGTCTGTCGATCCTGTGTATTACCCATGGCCTCCCATAGGTTGGCCACAGTTAGTGTGCCTAATATGTTGAAGTTCTTTTTTTCCTTCTGATATCAAGAGGTGCAGCACTCTGGAGGCCCACCTTTCTTCTTTCTTGCCACATAACTAGGCTATATTCTCTTCCAATCATGTGATTCCTTGATGATGTCTTTTACTATTCTTCTTTTTTGGGAGTACCTCATTGGTCATAATTTGCTCATAGCCACCATGCACTTCTCTATTGCTGTCTGTTCAATACTCATTTTTAGTTCCTCCATGTCTTGCTACCCTTTAGCAAGAGTGGTAGAATGTTAGAATTTGAAAAGATGAGCTTTTGCCTTCATGGGAAGCTTCACGTCCATAACATAACTTTGTAATTCCCTGAAATCAGTCTATCCCACACTTGTCCTCTTGTTCAACTCTCTTACCCCCTCCCCCCCATCTCAGATATGCGTACTAATGGACAAACTCTATAGGATGTCCATTCAAATGCATGTTGAAATCTGGGCAATAGACCTTCCTGTATGGCAGGAAAGCTCAGTTATCCTCCAAAAGACTCTGCTGTGTTTTGGAACTTGATGCATTAGGTTTAATATCCTCTTCAAAAGTGAGCATCCTCTTTGACCTAGCCTTTGCTCTGGATTACCTGTATCATGATAGCAAATATTGTTAGTGAACACGCATCTTCCTTTTACATCTTGTGTGATGTTTTTTTAATCAGAGGCTGGTTGAACAGAATTTTATCTGTTGTTATAGCTTCTAAGGAATCTTTAATGCTCTTGATATTTGGATGGAAGACATGTTATTCTAAAAGGAATCTGAAAGGCAGAGTTCTCTTATAATGTATTATTATTTGTAATCAATGAACAATATGAATAATATGTTTTTATGTCGTCTAAGAAGTTGTAAAATAGCAAAGATGTGGTCAATTGTTGAATATCGTTTGTGAAAGCCATTTTTCTAACTAATAATATATAGACTATATCCTCAATTCATGTACATATGATTCTCACAAAGATTTTACATAGATGAGAGAATAGATATACAGATTAGTAGTTATTATTGTCTCATTTGTCTTTTTAAAGCATTAATGAGGTTTAAGATTTGTTCCCTGTCCTTGGTATCTTCCCTTCATTCACATTTCTTTTATGTCAATTGCTCACCCTGCCCCCCCTACTTTTCTCATCTTTAGTGCAGATCTTTTCCATTTACATTTAGTCCAAATAGATTATATTTTAACAGACAGAAAAAGACTTGTTATTAATGTGGGAGTCATCCCCGAGTGAGCGTCTGTGTGCTTTTAGACCATTGAGTTTTCAGAGCTAAGTTCAGAAGTATTAAAAAAGAAGAAAAAATAATAATGAGAAAAATGGTGTATAATTTAAATAACCTTGAATTCTTTAAATCAAAAATTGAAAGCAAAAAATAGAAATCAGCAGCAGAAATGACACCAACACTGCCTATAATAATTTTATTCAAAAGTTTAAGCAATATAAATTAATTGTCACAACAAGGAAAACAAAAAAAGCTGAAAGTGTCTTAGTAAGCAAATATCTGACTTACTTGCCAAATCGAGATGACTGTGAAAGGCAGTTCCAGGTCAGAACCCATACTTGTTTGCAAAATCTTAAGAAGGAGGACAGTTTTGATCATGAGCAGTATCATCTCATAAAGCAGAGAGAAACAATAGAGTAAAACTTTGCAAGATATCCAACTAAGCAAAGTCAGTGCTAAGGCATTTAAGGGTAAATGGAAGGAGGACTACAAAGAGAAGAAAATTAGAAAAGATTTGTAAAAATAA
>CM053580.1:438448181-438489431 GCA_028627135.1 Pseudochirops cupreus | reverse complement strand
ACACACACACACACACACACACACACACACACACACACACACACACACACAGTGGGCCTAGGCTTGAATAGAAAGGGAGTATCAGGCTGGATTTCATCTGGGAAATTATACAGTGATCTCAATGATCTTAGACTTTCTACTATTGTAAAAAAAAAGCCATCTCTACCAAGATTATAGCTTTGAGGATCACAGATCATCAGATTGCAAAGATCATAGATCTTGAGTGGACATTAGAGGTCATTTTGTCCAACTCCCTTATCTTGCAGGTGAGAAAACAGAGGCTCATTTAGGTTAAGTGACTTATCCAATGTCATATATGTGGTAAATGGCAGAATCAAGATATGAATCCAGCTTTTCTGCTCAAGAACAGTACTCCTTCCACCATCCCATGGTTTCTTCCTATGGTATGTAACTTGCCACGATCTCAAAAGAAGGATAGTGGAGACTCATACAGAAATGTTATATAGAATACCATTAAAGGTATGCGTGGTTAATAAAAAGAGGTAGGTGGAACAGGTAGATAGAATGAGAGACATGAATGCTGCATTGATGCTTACAATAACAGTGATCTTACTGATGAGGAGGAAGAGAAGGATGAAGATGGTGAGGCTAGCTAACATTTATATAGCACTTTAAGTTTTGCAAAGTGCTTTTACATGTGTTAACTCATTTCATCTTGACAAAAATCCTGTGAAGTACATGCTATTGAAATTCTTATTTTATACATGAGGAAACTGGGGCAGCCAGAGATTAAGTGACCAGGGTCACATAGCTAGCAAATGTCTGAGTCGGAGTTTGAATGCAAGTCTTCCAGAATCCAAGTCCTGCACCACCTAGCTGCCCTATCTTTTAAGATGCTACCAAAAATATTGAGTGAATTCTCTATGAATGATTTACAGAAGGTTATGGATGACAGCTGCATGTGATGGCAAGGTATAAAAGGACTGTCATCTGCATTGGTGTAAGACAGTATGGATTAAGAAAAAAATACCTGGAGCGGCTAGGTGGCACAGTGAATAGAGCAGCAGCCCTGGAGTCAGGAGGACCTGAGTTCAAATGTGGCCTCAGACACTTGGCTGTGTGACCTTGGGCAAATCACTTAACCCCAATTGCTCTCCAAAAAGCAAAAAAAAAAAAAAAGAAAAGAAAAGAAAAAAATACCTAAACAAGAAATGTGGTGTATATGAACATATGGAGACCTCATGAGACAGTGGAAAGAACCCTGAATTTGCAGTTCTAGGACCTGAGTTCAAATCCTAGCTCTGCTACTTACTGTGTGAATTTAAGCAAATTGCTAAACCTTGCCGACTCTCACATTCTTACTCTGTAAAATGAGGGGGTTAGATGTTCTAGATCACACCCACAAATTCTCAAGTGTGGCTAGAACCAGATTGAAATGAAATTGAGAAACATTTATTTATTCATTTACTTATAGTCATTCATTCATTGGCCTGTCCATTCATCTGTTTATTCATTCATTAACTCCTTTATTTTTTGCTCATTTGCTTTTATTTTCAACACAATTCAATTGATTGTTTAGATGTTTACTCCATTCAGAGCAGGCTAGAATCTTGAATTTAGCAGGTACACTGATAACAGCAAGAAGTGACAACTAAGATTTTGAGAACAAGGGAGACAGAAAAACTATGAAAAGTAGGTACGAGAATTTAAAAAATCCGCCCGAGACATCCTGAGCCATTTAGGATCAGAACAAAGAACACAACACGTTTTAAGAACCCACAAGGTCATGGTTATATTGTGACACCGTAAAAAAACTCATGTTCATAATTATAATCAAAGGACCTCAAGAATTGACATTTGTTGTACTTTGTTTAAGAAGGCAAAGAAGTGAATTTTTTATTCAAAATGAGTAAAATGGAAAGAAATAATTTCTGGCACTGAGAAGAGGGCAGGTTTTGTCATGTGGAAAATTCATTACAAGCCACACCTTAATTCCAAAATTGGGAAATATTTAACAAAATAAATAAAAATATATTAGAACATAGAGAATGTTAATATATTTTTTAAAGCCAACTAAGTGACAGGGATCCCTGATTCTATTTGAGTTTGACCCTATTGTACTATATGACCTCTAAGGTCCCTTCCAATTCTAAATATGATTTTATATAATTTGGTGTTGCTGTTCTGTTGTTTGGGGTTTTCTTGGCAAAGATACTGGAGTGGTTTGCCATGTCCTTCTCCAGTTTGTCTTACAGGTGAGAAACTGAGGCAAAAAGGTTTAAGTGACTTGCCCACGGTCATATAGTACTAAATATATGAAGCAGAATTTGAACTCAGGTCTCCCTGACTTTACGTCCAGCACTCTCTCCACTATGCCTCCTAACTGTCCTTGTACATAATAATTTCTTGGCATTTAGGAGGAAAATGTGATGATCTAACTTTGGTCTTCAGACCTGGCTTTGGACCTCAAATCTGGTTTAAACGGAATGGGCAGAATCTAACAAACTGATTTAGTTAGAATTCAAGAGTAAAAGATACCGTCAAGCAGGATTATATACTCTGGTCAGAAATTTATTAGTGACAGCCACTTTGAAATCTGAGAAATGAAACCATCCAGGGAAGTAGAGTACTCCCTTCACCTTGGTGAATTTTTGTATGGGATTTAAATGGGGATAGGAGTTCATTTTGTTTCAAACCTTCAAGCAAAGCCCAGCATGCTGGATTTCATTTTGATTGACCATACAGGCTAAATATGCTACAATTCCATTTGAATGAATCCTGTGTCCTATAAAGAAAGATTTAGTAGAAGTCAGGAAGAAGCTAATAGTTTTTCATCCATCATGACAAAAGGATCTTGAGAAAACTACAAAGCATCTACCAAACAAAGAAGTGCTCCAACTCAGCATCATTATAGTTTTGGGTAGTTTGGTATTTTTCTAAGTGCTAAGTAATATTAGCACCAAAACAAAACCAACCAATCAAACAAGAACCCCACTAGAACAGAAAACCTGTTGGTGTTGTTTAGTCATTCAGCTGTACCCGTGACCTGATGACCCATAGCATTCCAGGACATCCTGTCTTCCACTATTTCCCCAAATCTATCTAGGCTCATATCCGTTGCTTCCGTGACACTATCTATCCATTTTATCCTCTGCCATCCCCTTTTCCTTTTGCCTTCAATCTTTCCCAGCATCCTGTAGGGAGTAACAAAAGATTTTAATCTGTGCCAGTAGGGGATAGTAGACAAATATAATGTAATGCAAAGGAAGAAGTTCATGTCACAACAGAGGTTATAACGGGAGGACACAAATTGCTTACTTAGATACTTGAACGGACAGAAAGGGTATCATCATGCTTCCATTTGGGTAATAATTACACACACACACACACATATACATATACAAACACACACACACACACACACACACACACACACACATACACACACACAGAAATTCCTTGTAGAAATACCAAATGAGAACATCCTAATTTAGAAACATTTCTTTGTATGATGTAATTTACCTTTTAATTCAGTAATTATTCACTCTGGATCTCCTACATGCAAAACACAGCACGTACAAAGACAAAAACGAAAAACATAGGTTCATAAACAAATTTTGTTTATTTTACTCTTCCTAACGTTAGTAGTGTAATCTCAGCAATGATTTGAGGCAGCTAGGTGGTGTAGTGAAGACAGAATTATACTTCTAATTCAGGAAGACCTGAGTTCAAATCCTCCCTCAGACACTTACCGGGTCTGTGACCTTGAACAAGACACTTAAGTTCTTTGTGCCTCAGTTTCCCTCATCTGTAAAATGAGAAGGTTTAAATGAATCCTCTCTAAGGTCCCTTCTAGCTGTAAATCAATGATCCTGTGTAATGGATGGAAGTTAGGACTAGTTATCAGAAAAAAGCACTAGTAATGTAAGTGATAATCTGCATTAAAATTTACATTAACTGATTTTAAAATTTACATAAGTGATGATTTACACTAAAATTTTTGCTACTACAATTTTAGTATTTATTAAGATATGTGGTTTGTCTCGGTTTCTTAAACCCAGGTTTCCCTTGATCCTTAACCATTGGAAGATCAAAACAGTAATGTGATTCTCCCTCACTACTTAACATATCCAAAAGCAAACATTATTTTATTTCTTGCATTTCTTAAATTACAAGAATACTAGAAAGCAAAGAATTATTTAACAAGTGTTTACTATGTGTCTATTATGTGCCCAACATTCTGCTAGAGCTAGACCTTTCTATTTCTCTTACAGAATCTTATTTTTAGGTCATTGATTTTAGATTCCTTCAGTTCCCATTCACATGTCTATAGTTAATGGCTACATTTTTTTTCCTAAGTGATCTTCAAAATTTGTATAAATCAAATAACCAACATGTTTGGTTTTTGCTCTTAGCATGTTTACATCATGAGGGAAGAAATCTCTGTTATTCAGTATATTGGCACTACATGTGTACTACTCTATACATACATACTACATACATTTATAGCCCTGTTAAATCTGAAAATAATAGTGTCCTTCCCTTTCTTTGTGTAGAAAAATGTGTTTCAGATCTAGCAGAAGTAAGCCAGATCTTTTCTATAGAATTGGTGATAATTTGTTTCCCAGGTCCACCCCTTTCTCATCAAATACAATTCCTACCTCATAATTTGGACTACATATGGTTGGAGAAATCATAGACTACAGCTCTTCTATTATTTGGACCCAGGATAATTTTTTTCCCTCCATGTAAACCTATTTTTTTATCTTCTTCCTTTTTTTCCCCTTTTCACTAATAGATTGCGTTACTAGTGAAAACAGGTTAAGAGTGGAGGCAGGAGAATAATTTGGGATCAATGCTTGTTGTAGTTCATTTAATTAAAAATTAATAGTAGGGTTTTTTGTTGTTGTGATTCCTGGAAAGTCACATATAATCTGTAGATCTGGGACTAAAGCCACAGAATGCTTTTTTTTTGTATAAAGGGATATTGTTTTAATCCAAAAGATTTTTATGTGTGAAATTACAGCTTCAAATTAACTACTCAATTTTCAGACTTGATAGGAAGGCTGGTCTTATTCTCCATTGTCATTATCAGTCAATTTAGTCTATAGTATGCATCCTGTCTTAATATTTTCTCCCTTTTCCCTTCCCCCTCAACCCTAGAGATCATTCTCTGTGTGTATGTGTCAAACTTCCCTTTCTCGCCTCATATTTCATTCTTCCAGGATCTGTAAAATGTCCAAGTTCTCATAGCTCACTTAAAAATGGATTGAGTCCAGAGGGACTAGCTCTCTCTACTCATTAATCTATCAGTTGCAAATTTACAGGCTTAAACTTATCTGTGCAAAGAGAGGCAGCTGAGAAGGGAAAAGAAAGAAAGGAAGAAAGAAAAAGGGAAGATAAAAAGAAAGAAAGAAAGAAAAAGGAAAAGGAAGTGCATCCTTTTTTCCAGAAAAGGATGAAATTCGCTTTGCTTATAAGATTGTCACATTAAGGATTTTTCTTTTCACAGTGAATTTTGAGTAGGGTAGTAGAAAGATAAGCCAGTCTGACTCTTTCCCGTGGAAGACTGAGGAAGGCTCCTGTCTAGCTCTCCAACATTGACACAGTTCTGTGGCTAAGGAAGAATATTTACATATTAGGCATCTGAGTTGGACAGGAAGGGGGAATGTGGGAGAAATCCACGAACCCTGACCTTATTGTGAGGCTAGGATTATAACCCAGAGCCTATTTTAGCTAGAAATACTTAATCACATGCTTTAAATACCATTTAAATTAAAATAAATATTTAGAGTGTTTCTCCCCACCCTTATACCATAGTCTGATGCAAAATGTATTAAGTGTCACTGTCTAACTCAAGAATAAACATAACTTTAATTAGAAAGGATGCCTTTATTTAAAGCTATAAAGCATCATTAAATGGTGTTTATAACTAAGCCTGAGTGCCTGTGCCTAATAGCCCATCTAGGAAAGGGAGTCCCATGTTTTTCTTTGTTGTAGTGCCGTCTGGAAGAGTTTATTTGTACAGAGCTCTCCAATCTGAAAGTCTGTGTCATTGTTTAGACTCGGCATGAGTAAACAGGCAGAATAGCAAACTTCCTCTTCAGGTAAGGCTTATATTTCTCCATCTAGTCTGCAATTTCTTTTACTATCCCTCCACCATAGAAAACTTGCCGTTTTTTCTGTTAAGAAGTAATTCAATTGATTCTTGTCTAGCACCTTTCTGTCCAGCACTGGGTTGGACTCTGGGGGCAGCGTCAAAATGTATGGGCTAGGAAAAATCAAGGAGAGGAAAGACCAGTGTTGAACTGAACCAAAATTATTTTTCAAAGGCCCACAGAGAAAATTGGAATCAGATCTTTGAAAGTCACTGGTAGTAATAGTGTATTGAATTCTGGGTAACGCATTTTACAAAGGACATTGATGAACTAGGAAATGTCCCCAGGACAGCGAGCAGAATGGTGAAGGGCCTAGAAACCATGCCATACAAGGAATAATTTAGGGAATAAGATAGGCCTAGACTAGAAAAGAAAAAAACCTGGGTATAGGGGCGAACTCATGGTAGCTATAGTCAGGTATTTGGAGGAATGGAAGAGGGAGTAGAATTACTCTTTGTTGGCCCACAGGGGAGAATTTAGACAAACGGGCCAAAGTTACAGAGTAGGAAATTTTGGTTCACTATAAAGAACGTGATTAATCTCATGATTTGAGGTATTGAGCAATGAGATCAGACTTCTCCCTCATTTTCTCCTTTAATTCAATAATTTAATTTGTTAAAATGTACACACAATTGCTTGACCATTTTATGCATCTTTATAGCCAGTTGGAGCACTTGCACTGTTGGTATTCTTGGTCTGGAGCATTTGTGCTCTGTGTTTGGAAATGAGTCTTGTCAGACCTTGACTTAGCAGGTTGTAGGCCAGAGAACTCTAGATCTTCGGTCTCTCTGAGACTATTG
Source organism: Pseudochirops cupreus (assembly GCA_028627135.1). Lineage (NCBI taxonomy): Eukaryota > Metazoa > Chordata > Mammalia > Diprotodontia > Pseudocheiridae > Pseudochirops > Pseudochirops cupreus. The sequence goes on along the minus strand of CM053580.1, from coordinate 438,482,512 downwards.
CAGGGTTGATAAGTTTTAGTTGGGTTTCTCTTTGCAGAGTTTGTCATAGATTGCTTTGTCAAACAGAACCAGATTATTGAGCTCATCGTGAACTTCTCCCTCAGACCACTTTGTTTTAGCTTTGACCCTATACAAAGTCTTCCCCAGGTTTTGAATGACTTGCTGGGGTATTTCTTCTTGTCATCTTTAAGTGGCATTGTGAAGCTTCAGCAGCTCTGGCAGCTACCATGATATAACTAAGGGAGGGGTGTTCTTATGAAGTAGTGAGTATTACATCATTAAAAGGATTCAAGCAATTGTCAGATGAACATAGAATGGGAATGTTGTAGAAATAATTCCATTTTTGGATTTGGTAGTTGGACTAGATGGTCTCTGAGATACTTTGCAACTTCAGAATTCCAGGGTTAGTTGGAGTTTGGGGTAGGGCATTCTTACTGGACAATGACAAGTGGATAACAAATTTGGTGTGGGAACAATGAGAAAAATGGTATCAAAGAGGTAAAGCTGTAAGAGACTTTTAAGGTCACCTGACCCAAACCCTTGATTTTACAGATGAGGAAAGGGGGAAGGGATTTGCCCAAAGTTACACTGGAAATAAGTATTAGAGCTGAGATTTAAGCCCAGCCCCTCTGACTCCAAATCTGGCCCTCTTTCTCCTGCATTGTGGTGGAAAGTGGGATTTAAGACTAGATAGAATCTGGGACCAGATTATGGAGTCCTTGAATAAGAAGAAGTTTGATCTCAGTTTAGTGGCAGTGGAAATCCATCGTAGATTCCTGAGCAAGGGGAATGAATGACTTGAGAAAACCTGTATTTCATGAAGGTCAGTCTGGTAACAATAGTGTGCCAGCAAGACTCCAGGAGGAGAGAATAGATACAGGGAGTTCATATATATTACTATCAATCAGTGAACAAACATTTATTAAGGACCTACCATATGCCAGGTATTATGCTAGGTGGGAGATCACAAAGACATAAAGTAGTCCCTACCCCAAAGAAACTCATATTCTTTTTTTTCTCATTGGAGAGGGGAAGGCAGAGCAATTGGGGTTGAGTGACTTGCCCAAGGTCACATGGCTAATAAATGTTATGTGTCTGAGGCCAGATTTGACCTCAGGTCCTCCTGACTCCAGGGCCGGTGGTCTATATTCACTGCACCGCTTAGCTGCCCCAAGAAATTTATATTCTAATGGGGGAAACTATATGGACATATATAGGTAGAAATGCAAGACCAGGTACCAGATAAATTTGAGGGATTGAGAAAACAGCAGAAAACTGGTAGGGGGAACAAGGAAAGGCCTCATGCAGAAGGTGATTATTGACCAGAGTTCTCTCTAGGAATCAAGCAATGATGGAAGTGGTAATGATAACGAAGAGAAAGTGGTGAATCACACAGAGAGAGAGTACAAAGGAAAAATTGACAGAAGTTGGTCATAAACTGGTTGTAGGAGATAAACTGTTGGGAAAATTGAAGATGATTCCTAGTTTCTTAATTTGGGTGACTGTGAATGATGGTGAAGAAATATGGGGAAAGAAAATTGATTTGGAGGGCAGGTGAAGTGAGTTCAGTGTAGAACATATTGAATGTGAGGTAATACCAAGACAGTCCTTGCCTTTAGGGAAATAAGACCTATGGAAAAGTACACTGCACTGCCCGAGGCCATATATGATTACTGAGCAAGTGCTCTAGGATTTCAGATGGCAGTTTAATATGGGTATCAGCAGTCAAGGGAGGCAAATGATCAGTCAATCAATCAGTCAGCCAACAAGCACTTCTTATGTGCCCGCTTGGTACCAGGTACCATGCGGGGTACTAGGATGTAAGATAATGGGACCCTATTACTTGGTTTTTGTTTAAAAATATGTACAGTAGAAAGAGATACATTGGGAAGAAAGAGGTGTTTGGAGAGGATATGAAGTGGATATGAAGTGAAGAAGAAAGATTTATAATGTCAGTTTGGGAAGATATAGACAAGAGTCTGATTTTCTAAAGATTTCTTTGAAAATAACTTCAAAATTAGATTTTTTTTTTTAAAGGATTAAAGGGAGATAGCCTATCATATCATTAGAACATGCGAGTCTTATATCCAGATCTTGGTGTATCACTAACTTGATTGATTATATGATCTGTGACAAGTCTCTCAAATTTTCTAATTCTTCCATTTCCTAGCAATAGCTCACCATTAAAAAAAAAGGAGCAAGGTGTAAATAACAGAACCCTGGCTCATAGAAATCATGAAAATTAAGACCATCTTTACAGAACATTTTAAATTCCCAGATGAAATGTATTTGCATAAATACAATTATTGTCCTCCTTATTATCATTAATTATCCCCCAAATTCATAGAAACAATAACAACATCAATAGAGCATTTTGCTATTTGTACTGCCTTTTTAGGAATTCTTTTGATACAGTATGATTTTGAAAGTTGAGTCCTTGTGAAATGAATGAGTAGCCTGTTTTTATGATCTTGAAAAGAACAGCAAACCTTTCAAATATTTATTTTTATATTGATCTGTGAATGAAGACTTAGAAGAATGTAATGTGAAGGGCTATCCTTACTATTCTTTATTTTTAATCTAGCAGCTGATTCCAGCCTGTAGAATGTTTTGAAAATATTTTCAGCTCCCTCTGTTTACAAGCTGCTCTAATGGTATAGATTGGGTGCTTGTCTGAGGTGCTGATGTGCCTTCTGTGGAATTCTCAGAACAGGGCTTCCTTGAAAAGAATACATTAAGATTGTCAGAATGATTCTTTTCAGTAGGCTGAGCCTTTGCAGATGCTCTTTGTTGAGGGGAAATGCATTATTCCAAAAGTCCCTCTGATCTTCTGTGCAACTGAAAATATCAAATGTTCTTCTGCCACTTGAACGTCTCTATAAATGGGGCTCAGAAATTTTATTTTCTGGACTACAATGATTCAAAGCCTGTGGTATTTCAGGACACAAGGGAGGAGGATAGTTCTTGAAGAAAAATTAACTTTTTACTTGGTGATTTATTAAAAAAGGAAAATTCTTTTGAAAAAGTGAAGATCATCCTTGAGCTTCTTCTCCCTAGTTGATAATCCTTATTTTTCTTTCCCTCTGATTCTTGCAGTTTAATCAGTCTGTTGGATGAAGAATTATCCTACAAAATGCATTCTTAATATCTATGTTAGTAAGAAATGTTGAGGATAGAAAAAAGATATACATGTATAATATTTTGTCCATATTTAACTTTGGAAAATTGAGCATTGGACAGGAGTGTCTTACCAGAAGTTGGAAAGAACACCCTGTTTGCACGAGAAAAGGGAGCTTTGAGGGGATCCATAGTTGGTGAGGATATGTAGTTTGTGAGCAGTTGGTTTAGAAAGCCGTTTACAACTTAGGTTGATAGTGGTTTTCCTCAGAGGTACTCAACTTGATTTATAGAGCTTATAAAATGTGTTGTCCTTTGTACCCGAAGATGATGCTACTGACCCACTGTTAATAGGGCATGTACTCTGAGGTTTTTTTTTTTTCTGGTAGTAAAACATAAAATAAAACAATCACCCCTTTAGGAAAGTTCCTTAGAAAGAAGGGACTATGTCTGTTAAATTCAATTTATAAGATGTCCAGCATAATGTTACATGGAGATAAGCTTTTAAAATGCTTTTGATTACAGTGACGAATGAAAGAAGTGGGAAATAGAAGTAGGACAGCTAGAAAAGGAGATTGGTCAAGAGATGAATGGAGAAGAGACTGGGTGAAAAAATGAGTGGTGAGGAGGGTAACTTTTGTGCGATGTCACAACCTTTTTTTTTTTTTTAAGTAAAGAAACAGTAGCTCAAAATAGCTTCCTGGGTCTCTGCCAAGAAGTTTGTTTTTGATCCAAGTGTTTCTGGGAATTTCAATGTGATTAGAGTCTAGTCAAGTGGCCAAGGACCATTCCTACTGCTTGCTGTCTTCCTCAACTCTGCATCAAGCCTGGCTGTGTAGTCTGATATCATTATTTTGTTAATTTATTCATTCAACAGATATTTTTTAGTGCCTACCACCTGCATAGCCCAGTGGTAGGTGCTATGAATCTTGCTGTTTGCCCTCTCAAATTCCAGGATCATTTGAGGGAGGCAAGAGAGAATTAGAAATTGTGTTTATACATGGAAGTAAAATTAAGATGTGCTTATTTAGAGAGGGAGAAACCTTGTGAAATTTTCCAACAGTGTATATTTCATCTCATTTTTCTTATAAATATAGAAGAATATAATATAAATATGGCATTCTGTCATTGTAGGAAGGACATAAAGTTTTGAAGAATACAGATTTTTGTCTTTGGTTAAAACATATTTAACTGAGGCATTTCCTTTGAGAAAATTTTTTAACTTTTTTGGCGAGGAAGGATGGGGGAGAGAAGGGAGTAGAATATATAATGTGTGACTAATGTTGATTTGAATAAAAGTCATCACTGAAGCAATAGGCACAATATCTTAAGCTATGCCTGCTTTAAAAAATGTAAATGTTCTTCTCAGATAACATACTATATATGAACAGAATATGTCATTGTATTAAAATGTACTTACACAAGAAAAAAATTAGATCTACAACAATTATATGTTACTAATAATTTGCCTATTATATTTTTTTTTACCATTTTCAAAATAAAGTCAAATATTCAATAGGAGTACAAAAAGGCATTTTTATAATTGCTACATTTTTTTGAGGTCAAATACACTGTGAATTTGAGTTTTCTAATTTTCAAAAAATACATCTTAAAAATGAGTAAATTTTAGATTTTCTCAATTAAAAATGATTTTTTTTTTTTGCATTTTCATCTGATTCATAGAGCTCAGTTCAATGAGAATTCTATTGTTGTGGGATATTAATAGCAATGCAAAAAGGCTACTTATTATTCAAGTTACATAATAGTCTAGTGCAAGAGTATGTTCTCCCCACCTCTGATTTAACTATATTCTATTAACTGGGTAGAACTGGGCCCTCCTTGTTGTGCCCACATATGGAAAATATTTCACACTTCATAGTTGAGGCCCAAACTGAAATAAAGGGAATGAATGCATATTCCCAAACTATTCCATATGTGTTCATGCCCTCCATCACCCAGAGCTGTTAGACACCAACTCCAAAGGCAGGATTTCTTGATTTGATGACAGCAGGCCCTCTGACCTCAGCACCAGATGATTACATTTGTGAGTAGGGGCCTCTAGTGTCTGGGGCAGGAAGATCCTGATTTTTTTAGTCCCTAAATCTTGCTTTGGGCTTGAAGGAATTCTGACCTATTCTCATTCCTCAGACATCTCCAGAGCCATGAAACATTTTGAAAAGTCCACTGAAGTTCAGACAACTTATTAGAAGTCGATGTTTTAGAATACTTTCCAGAGATACGCAAACGACAGGACTTCTCTGGACATGTGATATTCACTTTGTGTTTTTTCTGTACATGCATGTGAATGCACCAGAATGTGTACGAGCATTCTCAAGGCAGCACAGTACTGGTAGGGTGGACAGAATACTGACCTAAGAGTTGATTTCGAGTCTTGGTTCTGTGGCTAATTAATGTTGTGACCTCAGGTCAGTCTCTAATCCTCTTTGGCCTTTAGTTTCCTCATGTGTAAAAGCAGACAGTAGGCCTACATAGTCCCTCATAGCTCTGATATTCTTTGGTCTGTAATATCTGTTATTATGGTTCAGTAGATTTCTTATTATGTGTCAAATATTTGGGGCCTTTTCTACTCTCTGTTTTGGGTGGGTTTGTGGGCCCAATTTGTAGCTCTTGGGTGTATTTATGAGCATCATAATGAATCTCAGGGTTGAAAGCAAGGGCCATCTGAGGCTCAAATGAGATAATGGATGGAAAACACTTTGCAAACCTTAAGGTACTATATAAATGCCAGTTGTTGTTGTTAATTATTATTATTATCTCTGTACAGACCAGGCCTCTAGTCTGGTGATGACTTCATTCCCTGAGCCTTCTATTGCACTCTTGCTGAGCTAAAGCAGTGTTTATAGAGCAATACAGGGGTGTGCTGGTAAATGTTTTACAACCAGGCTCTCCAGAAGGGGAAAAAAATGTGTGCACAGACAGTTATAGCTTTAGTTTTGCATTATTAACGCTTTCTTGAATATAGACAATTAAGAAAACAAATCAAGGCCTAATTTCTAGTGATTGCCAAATTTAATAATTAGATTCTTGCTGGTTGTAGCTGACTTCAGTGCACACTTGGAAGAGACTTTAGGATTCATCTAGATTAAACCCTTTACTTTGTAGTAAACTGAGGGCTGGTGACATATTGCAGGAGAATTTGTGTTAGGATTTGGAGTCAAAGATGCCAGCTCTGCCTATATACTACTAATGTGATCCTGGTCAGGTGACTTCAATTCTTAGCCTTGGGTTCCATATCTACCAAATGAATGTGTTGAACTAGTTGAATCTCTAAGGTTCCTTCCAGCTCCTATGCTGTAGTCGAGATCTAATGGACTATCTTGTGGAATGGCAGATTACTTTCACAGTTTTCTCATCTATTCCCAGGATCTCACCTATCCCATCAAATCAGCCCAGGTTGCCCTTATATCAAAAAGAGTTGACCAAACTGTAGATGTATCAAGGTTGAATGGAAGAAGATAAACCAGGACAATGAGGAATGCAAAATGGACATATATAAGGTAGAGGCCATATTAGAGTAGGTGACCTACACTGACTGAAGACCCAGGGTAATTCCTTGGTTTACTTTGGGTACTACTGCTCCTGCATCCTTGGGTTTTTAGCTTTGACTCTGCCTTTTGCCAATCCATTGTAACATCCCAAACACACACTGGATCCTGAAGGGGAAGGGTGCAGAACTAACATAAGTGACATTTTACTTTGGCTCCTGTCTTGATCTGATGCATGGAGTGTCATGGTGAGGACAGTCTTATAGATTGTGTTGCTCCCTTTCCTATCATGGCTTCCTTGTCTATACTTCTCTTGAAGCTGACTTCAGTTGAAAAAAAAATTATACTACATGAGAAAGAGCTTTTTTGTAGTCAAGGCCAAGTTTGAAACTTTAAAGACATTGCCTGAAGAGAAATTGGCACCCCATCATTGTTCCCGCCAGTAATACAAATGAGGAGCATCTTTAGATTACTCATTATGTATTCACATCTTAGTGGTATTTTAAGGCAGATTTACTTTATTATGTTCTCAATTCTGGAACAATGCAAACTGGGCTGGGGATTGGGCAGATAGACAGTGGAAACAGAATTTGAATGCCCATTGTATCCCCCACTTTAGTGAGCATTCTTGCAGATACGAATTTCATAACCACTGAGCCTTAAGTGGATCTATTAGATCTGATATGCCAGTGTGACTTCTGTACATGGGGGAAGGGAAGGTGGGTGTATTTTTCCTTATGCTTATACATCTTCTCTTGGGAGATCCAACGAATTGTGCAATACTCTCACTTCTAGTCAGACAGACCTATTAAAATCTTACATAGTTAGCATATACCGCTTTTATTCACCATATAGGTATTTTTCATGACTATACATGTGATAACTTAGAATGATATTCAGGCCTGTGAGATCTGTGAAGACAAAGACCTTATATAAGGGAGAAATGTCAGTCTCATTGCAACCCCTTTTGGTGCTGGATATCATTAAAGGCCTGACTTCATCCTAAAGACCTGATACTATTATGTTGGATGTGCACAACATGACAAAATGGTTGATTTGCTCCCCAGTGCTGGATCATTGGCTTTTCCTGAAGATTCATGCTTCTTTCTTTAAAAAGTTTCCCAGCTTGATCATCACTCCTCCCTCCTCATCTCTTCTTGGAGGACCCATTATACCTCACCCTTCAAGACCATACTGGTAAAATTCAGTTTTTCCATGGTGTCTCACCTACCCACAATCCAGTGGAAAGACATTGTGCAGTAATGGTCTTCTTGACCAATGCTCTTGACTGTGCTCTTGTTCTCAGTTATTAGATCTCATATAACTAGGGCAACAAATTGACTCTACTACTCACAGTGGATTCATGCTAAAATAATTTTATTTCTTAATGGGTTTTTTTTGGCAAACTATAGCTTTTCTTTCTATACTTCCCTATACTCATTTCTTGTGCAACCTTCAAGTACTTGCCTAGGGAGTTTGGAGGCTGCCTTAACTAACTTAAGAATACAAAATGGTAAGCTTATTGACTATGAACCAGATGAGACTGAGCGTGGGAAATCAAGCCTGACTACATCAATGAATCTTTTAGAAAACTGACATAATGGGCAATAGACTCCCTCCCTTTCACATATAATCACATAGGTATGGTATTCAATAATTTACCAATTAGAGTTTCCTGATTCTTTGCTCATGTATACTGGATTTTTTGCTCATGTTTTCTGGATTTTTTTTCTTGCTATAGGTCCATATTAAACTCAAATTTCCATCCACTGATTCCCTTACTAATCATCATAAAATGGTCAATAACATATGATGTCTGAGAGATCCTGGAGTTAGAAAGGTTATGGAGCCTCTTCCAATATCTGGCAGAACAGAAGGGACTTTGGCTTGAGCCAAGATGATAGGACCCAAGCAAAACCTGTATACTTTGTGGACCAATGAAATCTTGAGAAACCATAGCCTTGAGTCTCTGGATATAGATCTAGAATGGGATCTAGATCCACCACTATGCTGCTTTCAGCTACTAGAAGAGAAAATGTGGTTAGCACACTGTCACCATGAAAGGATGTTTCCCTGGTCTGATTTTTTAATAAGATCCATTACCAGTCACAACCCTAAACTTTTTCAAGGGCTAATTACAAACTCTGTGAAACAAATAAACATTGCCTTCATAATTGGAGTAAAAGATATGCCCAGTCTGTAGAGGTGCACCCTAATATTTTTTAAATTGTATTTTTGGGTGGCTAGGTGACACAGTAAATAGAGCACTGGCTCTGGAGTCAGAAGGACCTGAGTTCAAATGTGACCTCGGACACTTAACACTTACTAGTTGTGTGACCTTGGGCAAGTCACTTAACCCCAATTACCCTGCCTTCCCCATTCCAAAAAGCAAAAAAAAAATAAAAAATCAGTTTTTTGTATCTCATTTTAAAATCTTATTTTAAGGCAAGTTAAAAAAAACTTTGAAAGCTTAGTTTTTTTAAAGAAAATTAAGTGTAGGTAAGTTTTTATTTCTTTTCATCTGATGAATAAAAGTACCATCCCTTATGATTGAATATTTTTAAAAAATTGACTTAAAATAAAAATAAAACTTCCCACATCCCAAAGAAATGTTCTGAGTATCTGTATCTTGTTCAGTCCAAATAAGGTCTTAGCCAGCTAGGAACAGTCCTCTCAATTAACTCACAATGAGGCAAGAGGATAGTCTGCGTTAGTAGCTCATACAGTAAACGTTTATGGTCAGATGGAAACCTTTGCATCTTCTCTTCAGCTTTCGATGGCCCACTCTACAAAATTCCTCCCCTTGTCTTATACTTTCAGGCTGTTAAATTCACTGTAACTCACATTTATTCTATTGTCTTTCATTTAAAAATTCTCTGGTGGAGGACAATGTATAAGTTTCCCAAGCACAACTCTTACTAAATACTCTTCATCCCAAGGTAATTCCATTTCTGCTCTGCAGTGGAATGTTTTGACGGTTGAAACATTGGAGCGCTCCCTACATGAGATTTCTAGCTCCCCCTGCATCTTGGTGAGTGTAGGAACAAAGGAATCTTCTTAAGTATATTTTAAGGCAGCGGTTCTCAACCTTCCTAATGCCGCGACCCTTTAATACAGTTCCTCATGTTGTGGTGACCCTCAACCATAAAATTATTTTCATTGCTACTTCATAACTATAATTTTGCTACTGTTATGAATCAGTTATGTGAATGCTGTTATGTAATGTAAATATCTGATATGCAGGATGTATTTTCATTGTTACAAGTTGAACATAACTCACAGGTTGAGAACCACTGTTTTAAGGGATTCTGCAAAGTGCTTTCCAATCTATTACCCCCACCCCCTTTTTTATACTAACTCATGATGCATATCTAGCATGGCATTTAGTAACACAATGTAGCTTACATTACTAAATAAATATAGATTGCAGATACTTAGGTGTCTGCCTGTTATGATCATGGATTTGTTATATGACATTCAACAAGTATGTCACTGAACTCATCTGTTCCTTAGTGTCCCTTTGTCTTGAATGGGTATAATGATGGCTGCCTAGTCTATCTAACTGTACATTATTATGAGATGAGACATATGAAATAGCTTCTTTTAAAAATTATTTTTTAAACTTATGGAATAAGGCAGGGATTTCATAACATAGTACAATAAAAAAGATGATTGCTCTTGAAGCTGCAAATTCACATTATGTACAATTTGTTATTCTTTTAAAATATACAACAAAATTGTCATGTAAATCCCCTTTCCTTCTCCTTTATTCTTCCCTTTCCTCTCCTCTTCTCCACCCTAATGGCTAACGTTAGACACAAAATATATATGTATATATAATATATATGTATATATGTGTATATATGTATGTATGTATTTATACACATATAAACACACATGTATATATGTACAATTATTCTATAAATACTTCTATTTATCAGTTCTTTCTCTAGAAGCAGCTAGCATCTTTCTTCATATGTCTTTTATAGTTAATTTGAGTATTTATAATAGTCAGAGTGACTTATTCAGTCAAAGTTCTTAAAACAACTCTGCTGTTACTGTATACAGTGTTCTCTTAGATCTTCTCATTTCACTTTTCATTATTTCATGCAAATCTTTCCATGTTTTTCTAAAATCACTGAGCTTACCATTGCTTATGTAATATTCCATCACAATCATATACCACAACTTGTTCAGCCATTCTCCAATTGATAGACATCCCTGCAATTTCAAGCTCTTTACTACCACAAAGAGAGCTGCTATTAAAATTTTAGAACATAGGGGTTCTTTTCCTTTTTCCTTAATCACTTTTGCAAATAGACCTAGTTTTGAAATAGCTTTTAAAAATTTTTTGGAGTAGCCTGCAAATCCAAGGTAAAATGTCAATTTGCAAATTTGTAAATTGAGTTAAACTTTTGATCAATGAGGGAATCTTGCTATTGAATAGTAATCTTATTGTTAATTCTTTTGTAAAGTGGACATGTCTTTCGTTTATCTGGATTTTCATTGAAAGGGTTTCATTTAATATACTTTAGTTTTTTCTTTTAAATCAGTGGATCGGGGAATAGACCACTAAAGTGATTTATATAAACTTGTTCAATTAATAAATTAACAAGCCTTTTATTAAGTGTTTACTCTGTACTAGGGACTGAGAATACAAAATTAAAAAAAAATGAAAACAGTTCCTGACCTCAAGGAGCTTACTTTTTATCGCTCAATAAGGGCACTAAGTCCTAAGTACTCAGTTTGTTAGTTGGTTGTCTGAATTGTAGCATCATAGCATTTAAAGCTGAAAGGAATAGTACTCATAATCCTTGATTGAAGGGTAGGAAGGGAGAAATTGGGCAAACTGTGAGAAACAACTAGAATTTTATGTTTTCCTTCCCAATCCCATATTGTTTCTTTTTACTTTCAACCCTTTAGTCACATATAATTTCAAGAATTTTGCTACTACTTTTTTATTTGACTGAACAGATACATTTTTTAAATGAAGATAGATAAGTAGTTGCATTTTGGGTATATCTCCAATTTTTGAATGTCATGTAAGATCTATTTTAATAAATCTTCAGTTTTACGAAGGAAGACAAAGGGAAAACGTGGGTTGCTGTTTCTGGCCCATTTTGGCTACCTGACCCTAGGACAATCTTTCAGAACCTCAAGCAATTCTCCAAGCCTGTAAACTGCAGAAGTTATGCATCTGCATTTGTAGGTGTTTTGTCACCTGGGGGTTTCCTGCTTCAATGAAATGACAGGCCTGCACTTAAAAAAAAATGGCAGGAGAATAGCTCATGCGGGTATTACTTTAAGGTATCCAGAATATTTTATGAACATTATCTCATTTGATCAGAGTGGTCACTGAATTTGACAGATGAAGAAGCTGAGTCTCACAGAGGGGATGGGATTTGTCCAAGACCACACAGATAGTCCTCTGACTCTTTCTATTGTCTTCCTTCCCCTGCCTCATGTGGTCATTCTTGCCATTGCCTGCTTACTATTCCTGGACCACTAACTTCATGCCCTAAATCACTTAAATGTAATGTTTGAAATGCTTCTTTCATAATGCTATTTCTTGTCTAAGCCACTCAGTATTTCTATACCAGGAATACCACCCCAAATTACACTGGCTTCCAATCCTTCTATTCTGAAATAATCTGTACTTTAAAAAAATTCCTCCTTTGTCTTTAGACTCCAGGAGAGGGAATTCCTTTAGCTTCCCCCTCATCCCTCCCCCATCTCATCTTCATGTCTCAACCTGTTCTCTGCTATTTTATAAATTGCCTCTGTTCAATAAATGAATAATTCCATCTCCTTTGGCTTCACTAGTGAAAAATATGAAATGGTGTTGAGATTAAAATAGTGTAATAGCTTCACTAGAAAAATATTATGTACTGGTTACGTTTGGAATTCCTCCCTTCCCTTTTTCCTTCTGGTATCCTGGGGTGGCCTACTGAAGAGAAAACACTATTTGATTCTCCCTGGGTGGTCAGACAGGAGTTATAAAGACTCTTGTTTGTTTTGTGTTGAGGCTTCAAAGGCATGCAGCCTCCCTTACATAAAGATTCAGTAAGAAAATAGGATCTCTCTCTTTTTTTTTTGAAGTTGCTATGTATAAAGGGAAATTCAGAGCTACCATCCTTCAGAGCTACAAGCTAATATGATCAGAGGGTCCCTTTTCATCAGGCATCTTTGTTGTTTCTACCTTTGGCCGTTGTAGTCGATCTTGGAAATATGACACTCAGATAAAGCTCCCCTTACACTATATACTCACTATTACCTACCCACATGCTTTAGAAATATTTTTAAAACCTTTTTTTTTCTTAAACAGAGAGACTTGATTTTGTGTGTGTGTATGTTCATAGTTCATAGCTGAGGTATGTGCAGCTGGGACATATTCCAGCCCATGTGTTCCACAGATTCCAATTAGCAAAGCCCTCCTGCTGCTGTGTAGGAGAAAAGTTTGGGTTAGGACTAGGGATTGCTAAGTGTAAGGTGTTTTTAATGCATTCTTCATGGAACCACCTCATTAGCACCTTGAGGTCAGTGGTAACTCAGCTTGCACCATCTGCAAGTTTGGTATTTTTGCCTTTTGCGGTGTGTCAGCCATTTTGTTTACCCATAGTTATTTTCTCCATTTCATAAAATTAATTGTACTTAATGGGCAAGGTGGAGAGTGCTGAATTACTTTAAGCCTGACAGGAGCAGAGCAGCTGTGTCCTAGATCAGACCACTGATCCATCTAATGGGTTGTCTTGCCACCTAATTCATTGGAGGAATGTGCTTAGCCAATTACATGAATCCGTATATGGATAGAAAAATGACCTTGAACCCCCAGAGCCTGCTCTTCTGCTTTATGCAATGCTTTCAATTTCTGCGTCTGGTTCATTGCCTAAAGGGGCACACACTGATATTACAAATGACTAGAATTTTCCTGTTTCTTCTAAAACACATTGAGTCTATAGGAAAACTTTTTCTCTTTATGACTTGCCAAGAAGTTTTCTCTTGGAATGACACTTAGAAAACAAATAGTTTGGGGTATAAGCCATTACAATTTTAGTAGACTTCCAATTTTCATCCAAAGTAACTTACTCTAAACTTTGATTTTTTTTTTTTTGATTCTTGACATGGTATGATATTTAGGAACTATTTTAAAGAAGAAATTCAGGGATATACTGTCTTAAGTTTTAAGAAAAAGGTTCAGTTATTCTATATGCTATGTATATACTATCTGCAACAGTTCACTTATAATTGGTGTTTAGGTATTTTGTTGCATGTCTGATTTCATATGTATGGGTACTTCCTTCTGTAATGAAGGCAGATCTTAATGCTACCACCTACTTCTCTCAACACGCTTTTTTGTCCTATGCAATTCTTCTCCAGTTTTCTTTTATATCTACTATTGGGGATTTACAAGGGAGTGGAAATTTCCTTTTCTTCTTTTAATATCTCATAGGGACAGATGTACCACTTGGACTATCCATCTGTAGTCATTCATCTTTGCTATATGACTGATCCACCACCCTCTTTTCCATCCAAACATGGCCTTCTTTTATTCACTTTTTTTTTTTTTACAAATTGTCATTTGTAACATGCTTGGTACTTGTAATCTCTTTGTGTTGCCGTTTCTAATCTTTGTTCCTATCTTCCCTCTTCTCTCTGCTTTGCTTTTCCTTGTCTTTTCTCCCCCTAATTTCCTATTGCTTCTCCCATTTTTTGTGGCTTGAAAAATGTTGCCCCTTTATAGAGATCAATAGATAATCAGAGTGCTCCATCCCTTCTGGTGGGTAAATTGATCAATCACATCATTTTAGATGGAGTATCTTTGGGTCTTTGACTGTAGTTGGCTGTTTTTATTGCTGCTCAAAGTTTGTTTCTTCATTGCCAGGGAGATTTTTTTTTTCCCTTTTAGCATAGGTACTATTCTGGATCCCTAGGATTTTATAGTAGATACACATATTGTATACAAAGCCATCATTTAGGTATCTTTGCTTAGATGTGTTTCAAATACACAGAAACATTTGACTATACCATCATTCCCTTGTAAGAGACTTATTAGGGTATAGTCGAAAGAGGACTGGATTTGAAATCTGGAGATCTATGTGAGTGCATCTGCTGCTCTCTTCCCCCCTATATTTTATTAAACACTTCCTAGGCACATTTTAACCTGGTTTGGGCTCACTTAGGACTCTTGAGAGCCACATGTAGCCTGCTGGTAGAAAGATTTTTTTAAACCTATCTTTATTTATTTTGTAAAATATTTTCCAATTACATATAAAAATAATTTTAACAATCATTTAAAAATTTTGAGTTCTAAATTCTCTCCTGTGTACCCCCCCTCCTTGAGAAGGCAAGCAATTTTATATCAATTATGGAGGTGAAGTCATGCAAAACATATTTCCATATTAGTCACATTGCAAAAGAAAACAGACAAAAAACCCCAAGAAAAATAAAGAATTTTTTTTAAAAAAAGCATGCTTCCATCTGCATTCAGAGTTCATCAGTTCTCTCTAGGGATGTGGATAACATTTTTCGTCATGGGACCCAAGCTTTTGTCCCAGTCTCTCTTACATATGACCAAGACAATAATGAAGTTAACCTCTGTTCTCTTACGGTTTTGAGTGCCATTTTAATCTTTACTTCTAGCTGCACCGAGCACAGCTAATGAGCTCATTGCCCATTCTTCCACTGCAAAATACTTAATGTTAGGAAATATGTAAGGGATAGGTGTGGGGGGAGTGCTGGCAGGCTAAAAGTAAAATGGACAGTACGGTAACTGAGATTTATAGATATTTGGGAGGGGATAGGCTGTTTTCTTGGAGCAGTTCTCTTAAACTGATAGAATACATTTGAACTAGGATCCAGATGGGGGAATAGGGAAAATGTCTTTTGGAATTATGGGTATCTTGAATCGTTATCATTTAAAGTGATATTCTCTAGTCTAGACAGTAGCTTCTAGGCCATTAGCTGTTACTGGAATAGCTGGTTATTGCCATCTCTTCTGATCCTTTTCCTTATGCTATTATGCAACTTTTCTTTGTGAAATTCTTTCTGGGATGGGGGTGGTAGGGTGGGTATGTACTGGTTAAAAATTAAGAAATACCTTAAAAGGTAGGAATAACATATTTTAAATTTGAATTTTCCTAAAATCTGACTTCATAGGGTATCTAACAACCATCAAACAATTTCTGTGTATGTGAATTAAATTAGACACAGGTGAGTTGTGTGTCATTAGTATAAGGTATAGCATATAACATGTGGCATTATTAGTATATCATAGTAATATAAAACAATGTGATATAACATACATAAAGTAAATAGCTGTTTAGGTGCATGTATGTATGTGTGTATATACACATATATGTGCACAGATGTGTGCATGTGCTTACTCATGCATACACATACACACAGGCATATACCTCTAGGAAAAACCCAGTAGAAATGGATGTATACTGAGAGCAGAGCAACTGAACTTTCATGCTATTGTTGGTGGACAAGATAGAGAGTTGTGGAGCAAGATAATGGTATAGCTTTGAGAATTTGGCATTGGTGGCATGATTACACCAAAAGGAATGACCATTAAAAGGTCAATGCAACTTTAAGAAGATTTTTTCAAGGGAGGGTCCCAAGGAGTATCCAATAGCCCAGAGCTATTTACCTTTTTTTTTTTTTGTTACTTAGATCAAGCCATAGATATCATGCTTGTCAGTTTTGAAGATAGCTTGAAACTGCCCATAACTCATATACGACCCAACCCCCATGCCTATAATATTTTCACAAAGAGAAATTACACAGCAGCACAGGAGACAGGATTAGTAGAGATGGTACCAACTGGCTGTTTAGGTGACAGCTAATGGCCTCAAAGCCACTGCTTGGAAAATACTGCTTTAAATGATAAGACTCCAAGAGAAGCATAGCTAAGGATAGCTTCTGAGAAAAGATCCAAAAAGATATTTACAAAGGCAGAACTGAACTAGACAAACTTTAATAGGGATAGATGTAAGATTCTATACTTGGGTTAAAAGTATCAGTCATAAATACAAGTTGGGATGCTATATTGCTATACAGTTATCCCTTTCATATGGCAACTCTCCCCATCATGGTTTCACTATGTCAAAAGTCCAGTAAGGAATTCAATGGGAATTTTTTGGGAGTTTTGTGGAAGCTGCAGATAACACACAAAGGTCAGTAGCTGCCACAGAAAAAGTTTAAAAACTCATAAATACATAAAATATATGTATATTATCATATAACATCAACGTACTTTATCTTTTAGTATCATAATAACTCTGACTTCTCTGGTACGAAGGAAGGGTCAAAATTTTTATGTGGATTTTCCAAATTGTGGGGGTGCTGCATTTCTCTTTCAGGTGGTATGGAAGGAATAGCTATACAACAATTGCTATGAAAAAAGATCTAAGAGTTTTGGGCAATCAGAAATGCCATGTGAGTCAACAGTAGCCACCAAAAAGTGAATGGAATTTTATACTATGTTAAGAGAAGCATTATGTGAAAGTCTCACAGTTCTCTGCCCAAATTGGGCCACAGCTAGAGAGAGAGGATTGGGCTTCGTTTTTGGAACCACATTTCAGGAAAGACATTAAAGAGCTAGAGTTCATCAAGAAGAATGTGACCAGGATGAAGAAAGGACTAGAAAATATGCCATAACGAGGATCCGTCAGTTGGAGGAAATGGGGTTGTTTGGTCTGCAGAGACTTAGGAGGGGACACAATTATCCTCCAGTTTTTCAGTAGTTATCATGTGAAAGAGCGAGAAAGACTTATTCTGTTTGACCCCAGAGGATAGAACAAGGAGCCATTGGTGGAAGTTAAGAGGCAGGAAGATTTAGATTGTATTTAAGGAAACACTTCCTAACAAATAAAGCTTTCCCAAAGTAGAATGGACTTCCTTGTTAGTTAGTGGGTTTCCTCTCCTTGTAAAATCTACTTCTTATAGATACCATAAAAGGGGTTTTTGGTTAGTTTTGTATTTGATGATGTGGTCTCTGAATTTCCTTTTAATTCTAAGAATCAGTGATTCTCTAATGAGGTTACTTTTTAACTGTACATTTCTTTAGTACAATCACCAAGGAATTGTCAGGATACATTTGTTGATTGAGTGTTGAATGTTTCATGGGGGCAAAAAGGAGAAACAAGGCCCTATTCCTGGTTTTCTTGGCAGGGATTATTCAGTTTTTTACACTCTAAGAGAAAAAGCTTCTGGCAAATGCAATTGGAGATTGTCTTTCAGGTTTTGCTCACACTAGCTTCTTGAGAGTTCTGTGACTTGTTCTTCTGTTGACTAGCAGAACACTTTCTTTCCAAAAATCACAGAACTCATTAGAAATAAATAGCATGAACTTGGTTGGTCACATTTGGAGGATTTGTCAGATGTAAATCTGTGTTGCACTTGGGAAGGTTAGTATGCCTCATTTTAAAATAAATATAATTCTAGTGTTGAGTAGAAACAGATTTTAAAAAAACACAACTAGATACCTCATTGGAAAACACATTTTTATTTTTCCAATTTAAAAAAATGGGTGGTGGTGAGCATTTCTTAACTCCCTTACTTTATTTCATACATTTTCTCCTTTTCTGATGATGGGTATGCCAAAAATAAAGCTCAATTTTATTTTCTAAGATAGAACAAAATTAATCAATAGATTTAGGGATTTATTTATTCTTAATTGGTACCAGACTATTGAAACCTGATCAAATTATAATCAGCTTTTAAACATATCCTCCAGGAAAATAGACACAAATATACGTATTTCCCAAACCCATTTTACAACACACATTTAATCGCTCTACATATAGAATGTTGTGAAAGACAAGGTAGCCTGAGGGCTCTCTAAGACTTACATCTTTGAATGTTACTGTGTTTCTAGCTGAGAGGAAAAAACTAATTTTCATATGATTACAGTATGTGATTTAAATGATTAGAAAATGCCTGTTTTACATTGAAATGCAAGCTAGCTCCCAGTGATACTAAATATTGCCACCTGTTTTTAAGTGATTGCTTTTTTTTATTTCTAGGAAGACCCATAATCAGAAATTAAAAGCACCTTCTTATCCATTGAAAGTTAGAAATACAATTTGAATGTATTGAAGAATTTTTAATTTATGCTTTCAAGCCATTCTTAATGCCATATGATTGGAGGACTATATCTGCCATGATCATGAGCTCTACCTTGTGACCATTTGACAAATGAAATGAATGTGATTCATATGAGCTAGATGTCAGATCTGGGCTCTACACCCAACTGTACTTTTAACTAACTGGGTGATAACTTCCCTGTGCCCAACTGCTCTTAATTCTAGTGTCTTTTCTCTCCTATTTATCTTGTATATGGCTTGTTTCTCTATTTTGTTATTGTGCATTCATTTCAGTTGTGTCTCACTCTCTATGACCCCATTTGTGGTTTTCTTGGCAAAGATACTGGAGTGGTTTGCCACCTCCTTGTCCAGCTCGTTTTACAGATGAGGAAACTGAGGCCAACAAGGTTAAGTGATTTGCCCAGGGTCATAGGGCTAGTGTCTGAGGCTGGATTTGAATTTAGATCCTCCTGACTCCTGATCTTCCTGACTCTATCCATTGTGCCACCTGGATGCCCTCATTTCTCTATATCTGTTTGCATGTTGTTTCCCTCATTAGGTTGTGAGCTCCTTCAGAGCAGGGACTGTTTTGGTTTTTTTGGGGGGGGGGAGGAGTCTTCTATTTGTAGCCCCAGCACTTAGCACGTGCCTGGAAAGTAGTAGCCACTTAATAAGTGTTGATTGCTTGCTTGATTGCTTCAATTTTGTCCTGTATTTTTGTCTAATTTTCAATCTCTAGACTAGCGGTCGTTCCCTGTTGTCATGAACCTCCTTCTTAACCACAAATTCTGCAGTAAGTCAAGGGTCTGGTGCTTTCCTGGTGTTGAATGCAGTGCTCTGAGTTTGCTAATAATTTCTGGTACAGACATTAACATAAGTGTCAGTTCTGGTTTTCTGTCTCTGGAAGTTTTCTCTTCTTACTACAATAATGAAATTGAAAGGCCCTTGAGGGCAGGGACTATGCGTAGCTTATTCATCTTCATGTCCCTTTTGTTGGCGCCCAAGTGCAGCACCTGGCACAGTTAGACACTTGATTAATGTTCGAATGTTTGAATCAATGGTAGCTCTGGCTTGTCTCTTCAGCTAATATTTAACTGTTTTGAAATTCTGCTAGAATTTCTCCCAGTTATTATGGAATTTTATTTTTTCCTGTGCTGATTTTCTTTGTATCTTAGAATTTGCTAATGTCGTAGTTTCAGATGTGTTTCATTTGGCTTTATATTCATCCTTATTTAGTTCCCTCAGTCTAAATGATCCTAACTTTGTGCATTAAGTCTCCCTAGAGCTGTTCTGAGATAACTGGATTTCTCTTTGGGTCTTTTCCATGCAGGATCATGTTTCACCCCATTTGTTCATTCTTTTCTAAGCCATGGGACTATTTCCAGCTTGAAAGACTCTTGTTCCCACCCCAGTTATTTCTGTAACAGTATATGCTTTCTAGGGCTGGTGTTTCATTTCGGGTTTGGGCTTTTTTTCCCTTTTTTTTTTTTGTCTCAGCCAGTGATTTCATCAGGTTAGAGAATTCCTGGTGTGGACATTCCTTCTCTAGATGCCTATCAGTGATTCCTTTGTAATTTATAATCTTTGAGTTACCTGGGGGCACTGCGAGGTTAAATAACTTGCCCATGGTAATACAGTCTGCTTGTGTCACAGGCAGGATTTCCTGACTGCTAGGCTGGCCTTTTAGCCGTTCTGGCCCTCAGTCTTCATTTCATTAAGTAACTCATTGATAACATCTTTTAAGCAGTATTTCTATTTTGGGATGCTATACTCCTATAGTACTTATAAAACTGTGCCACACAACTTAACACTTCATTACACACAGTACACTTCTCCTGTTTTCTATTTGCTGTGTGGGTTAGTCTCTTCCCGGTTAAGTTGTCCTCTCTACTCCTCCAGAAGACAATGGCTTGTGTTCCTGTGCTGACTTTTGCCTCAGCTTTTAGCATAGTGTTGGGAATATAGTAGGTGCTATATCTAATAGACAGATGGATCGGTTAGTCATTTGTAATATTATTTATAGCATAATTTAATAGATGGATCTGTTATTATAAAGGGTTCAGGATTTTAAAATAGTAGCATCAAAGTTTTTCTTCATAAGGTGGAAATCAATGGGTGGAATCTAATGCATTATTTGTTCTTCCTTTTATTTATCTTTTCTCATTCAATTACAAATGTCCATTTTTCTGATTCTACCACAGAATTTGGTTATTATTATTATTATTTTTGCAATCTCATGTTTGGCCAATAATTTAGCCAATAAGTGAATCAATAATTCGTTTCAGTTAGCACATCTTTGCCCCTAAATGTTATTTACTTGTGTCATTAAGATACTTGGTGATACATTGTGGGCATATTTCTTGCCCACACATTCATTAGATGACCCCTATATTAGTTGACTTGAATGATGCATGATAGCAAGGGGCATATGGTGTAGTACAAAGAGCATAGAATTGGGCCTAAGGGTGGCTGTGTTTGAGGCATGTCTTTGCCATTGATTAGTTAAGTGACTTTGAGATCGCTTCTGTGGTCCTCCTCTTTGGCATCTTTTTATAGATGAATGGGTTGGATTAGATTAACTTTAAAGGTCATTTGTGGCTCTGTCTAAAGGTCTCTCAGTCCCTGAACACTGTGTGGCAGGGGAAAAAGGAAATAAGCATTTATATGGCCCCTACTACTTGTCAAGCACTTTACTAAGCACTTTGTGCACATCACATTTGAGCTGCATAACAGCCAGGTGAGGTAGGTGCAGTCATTATCCCTATCCCTATCCCAGTGGAGGAAATTGAGGCAAAGAGATGTTAAACGGAGTGCCCAGGTTCAAAGCAGTGTCTGAGACCGGATTTGAATTCAGGCATTCCTGACTCCAGGCTGAGAGCTCTGTGCATGATACCACCGACTTTTACTCTAGCTGTGATAAAAGTTAGGATTCCTGACTGTAGCCAAGTCAATCATTCAGCCAGTCAGTAAATATTTATTGAGTACCTATTACGTGCCAAGCACTGTCCTAAGCCTTGGAGGTAAAAATTAAAGAAAAAAGGTTGCCCTCAAGAAGCTTGCACTCTAAAAGAAGACAACACGCAAAAGAAAATTGAAAAAAAAAGGGAAGAGATAAGAAAATACCTAGTTGGGGGGGCGCCTGGTGGAGCCCAATCCAAGGAGTATAGCTGGTAGAAAATAAAGAGTTGGTGGGTCTGTGAGTTCTCTTTAAATTCTGGCACTGGAAGGAGTTCTTTGCTTCACCCTCCAATCAGAGGGGCAGAGGGTACTAGGAATTAAAGATGTGTGAATATGAAAAATTGTGATGCAGTTTCCCAGGATGATTGATTTCCTGGTGAAGAGGTTTCCTGGGGGCATAATGATGGGGGACGATAAGTCCAAGGTGTTCAGCTGGCAGAAAATGAAAGTCCTTTAATTTCCTTGAGCCCTGATTTCCTTATCTGTAAAGTGCTGATGTTAAGGTTGGTAGTAGGACAGCTAGATGGTACAGTGGATAGAATGCTGGACCTGGAGTCAGGAAGGCTGCTCTTTGTGAGTTCAAATCTGGTCTCAGACACTTATAAGCTATATGACTTTGGGCAAGTCACTTAACACTGTTTGCCTTAGTTTCCACATCTATAAAATGAACTGAAGGGGGAAATGGCAAATCATTCCAGTATATTTGCTAAGAAAACCCCAAAGGGAGTCATGAAGAGTTGTACACGTTTGGAACGAATGAATAGCAACAACAAAAGTGCTGGTAATAATATCTATTCGGTTAGCCCCACAGGGATGTTGTGAGGATCATATAAGAAAATAAACGTAAAATCACTTTGTAAATTGTAAAATTCTTATTCATCCATTCATTCATTCATATTGTAATGGATCTGTGAATATGCCTTCCAATGACGTAGATTGTGACCCATCCTGGCCTTCCTGTTCTGTATCTTTCTGGTACATGTACTTCCATAAATTATCCATAGGAGAGCAGTCCAGTATCCAAGGAGCCTCCTTCTAGATGTCTTTGACATCCTGTGGGTACTAGTGAAGCCCTTAAACTGTCCATCTTTTATCCCTGACTCTATAAGATGATAGTAAGTGTCCTATTTATTTTACAATGCTTCTTAAAGCCATGCCTTCATTAGTATAATACATGCTATGGCCTATCTAGGCCTATGATGTGCTTTATGTTCCCCGTCGGGTCATTACAATCTTATTTCTTTGGAGATTGTGGTATACCTTATTCCTTACATACAGCATCAGCAGAAGAATATTCATATTTAAGAGATGGGTTTTTATGTCAGGAAGCAGCTTGGGAACACTGGAAACCTTTTGCCATTTCCCACATACCATCTACCCTACTGTCTTCCTTCTTTTCAATTTGGGGACAGTTCACTCTCCATTACATCTTTGATAGATAGAGCCACAGAGATAACTTTTTTCAGCAATCTTCTTATTTATTAATATTAAGAGAGACATAAAACAAGGAGACGTGTGCTCTCTGGGGTTGTTCACCATTTCCTGCAGGATGTACTAAGCATAGTTAAAATGGAAGGATTCCCATTAGATGTTGCAGTCCTCAAGATGTTTCTGTTTGTAGATACCATTGTGCTAGTTGTATCAAGCCCCAGAATGCCACTGAGCCTCTTCAGTTAGATATACAACCACTCAAGAGAGACTAGTCTAAAAACCCATATAATTTTAAAAAATGAAATTATTGAAAATTTCTGTTGTCCAGATTATGACATGTAGTTGTATGGGCAACTATTGGGTCATAAGGTCTGAATTAGTCCGTTGGTACATCTATCTTGGACAGATATGGCAGGTAGATAATGAATTTATTTAAATTTACTTTTCTTGGGCATTCTTGCTTTAGTATTTGAATGATTTGTATCTGCCAACATCATAATTGTTTCTGCTAATTCTTAAGCTGTAACTTTGAATTCTTTCAGTTGAGGAGCAGTGGTCAGATGGGCCAATAGTGGCCCTAGAGATCAGTGGTAGAGGGGTACAGCACAGAAAATATCAGGCTAGAGGAATGCAGTCAGGGTAAAGAGGATTGCCCAACCACAGGGGCAGTTGTAACAGGAGATGGGGTGGTATAGTCCTCAGAAAGGCTGATCTGTGCTCTCTAGTTGGCTGTAGCTGGAAGGAAGACCTTTGAGAGAGGGGATGCCATAGTGCCAGGACCCTAACAGTTTATTGTGCAGACTAGGCCAGCAGATGACCATAAGAGGTGGAGATGGCAGTCTTTCCAAGGTGTGGGGACAATTAACCCCATACTGCAAAAGGGGAGTAAATATGCTCTCCTGGACTTCTGTGCCCTGGGACAAAGTTTTTTGTGGCTGTACCTTAGCTGTTGTCCCTTAATATTTTTGTATTCTAAAAACATCTTAGGCCAGATGTGTACTAGACCCAAATGCAAGTTGCAAATCTGGAGAGATTGAATCAATGAGAAAATTAATATTGAAAACAAAACCCTTTTTACTAAATATAAACACATGCTGTGCAAAGATAAATGAACAAATATTCAGCAAGCATATAATGGTACAGTTCTCGGGGTTCTTACTCATTGAGAGATACCCAGATCAATAACAACAATAGCTTGTACAGAAATAGTTTGTCAAATTCAAAGAGCTCCCCTTTTTTCTGGATATTGGCTACATAAGATTCTCCCAAAAGAGAGCCTTGGTGTGTTTAGCCCATCCCATTACGGGGTTTCAGTAACTGAAGGCTCTGCACTCATTTTAAATCATTAACAACATGCAATCTAATCATCCCCTGGGGCCTGGGACCAGGGCAGAACAAATAACACCTGAGATACCACAGTATTTTCTTGGAATGCCTAACTCTATGATCTGCATCTTAAGACTGATTTGTAGTTAAAACAAGAGTCCTCCATGTGTTTTTTTTACCCTTTTTTTTTTCTGGTTGTAGCAACAAAGAATTCCATAAGGCCCTTCCAGTTTAACTAAATCCTGAGAGGGGGCTATATGCTATTGCTTGCCTCCTGTGGTGTCTATTAGCAAAGTGGAATCGCAGTTATCTCAAAAAAAAAAAGCAAGGCTTATTTATAACCTTCCAATAACTAAGTATTCTGCTTTGCCCAAGATTGTCCAGACCACCTTTGTTCTCCTTCATAAAATCATTTATTGGTTTCCCATTCCTTCAGACTCCCAAGTGTAAAGCAACAATCTTTCCTTCCAGTATCCACCCTTAAAGACAGTTTGCCTATTTATCATTTATTCAGCTTGATAAGAGAAAGCGGTGGTGACTGAGGACAAGTCAGATAGGTGACTTGTTCAGTTCCATACACCAAATTTACTTTGCTGACTACAAATAGCCTATATGGATTGTATTTTGCAAAGGGCGGGATTTGCCATTAAAATGTATCTCTGTGAATGCAGTATTAATGGAGAAAGTGCAGTTACTGTTCTTTACTTCCTAAGGTCCTAATCTCCCCTTATGAGTTCTTTTTTAGAAAAAAAAAGGCACTGTATAATTTAATAAGGAAGTGTGATGGAGAGGAGTAAAAAGAAGGAAGAAAAGTAGTGAGTAGAAAGAAAAAGCCACAAGTCAGACCATATTTTTCTCCATAGTCACATCAGGTCCATAGTAGGAAAAGAAACAGATAGTGGAATGGCGCAAGGATAGCATTTCTTCATTCCTCTGATTTAATTAAATGCATTTTCACTTAAAGTGGATAACAATGTTAGATCTTAATGGGATTAACCTAACTGAAATTTATTTGGCTTTGCTTTGACAGTCAAGATTATGGATTGCTCAAGTTCTATTTTGAGACTGCCGCTACCGATTCTGTAATTATAGCTGCACACCAGTCATAACGCTGCTTCACCTAAGACACATCGAGAGTTATCAAACAAAGCTTGTTTGTGGTAGGACTGCAGAAATGTGATTTGGAATATTGGTGCAACTTGAGTGTGTCTCCTTTTAATTTATTTCTCGCTCACAACATTTGAACATTAAATCTTGGTCTGAAAGAAAAGTGATAAATTCTCCATCAAATTAAAGGTTTGCACATAGTCAATCACTGCTTGTGATTGAGGTTTCACTGTGGGTTTTTTTTTTTTTCGATTCTGAATTGTCCAGATTAGCTCACTCCATAATGCAAATTCTCTAGTTAATTGCCAACTTGTTCCTTCATTTAGTGTTAATTTATGCATTAAATGGTGTGATGCTTTTACTTTAAATACAGATTTCCTTAGCCAATGATTTTGAGTATGAGATAGCTAAAATTTAATAGCTGACAGCAGCCAACCAATCAACAAGCACTTCTTGTACATGTGGGTCCTTTTATGATCTTTTTGGGATACAGCCCTAGACGTGGTATTGCTGGGTCAAAGGTATTTTTCTTAGTTCTTTATTTTTTTGAAGGGGGGAAGGCAAGGCAATTAGGGTTAAGTGACTTGCCCAAGGTCACACAGCTAGGAAGTATATCAAGTGTCTGAGGGTGGATTTGAATTCAGGCCCTCCTGACTCCTGGACCCAGCTGCCCCTCAACAAGCATTTCCTTTTTTTTCCTTTCCTTTTTTTTTTGCTTTTTTCTTTTTGGAGGGGGGAAGGCAGGGCTATTGGGGTTAAGTGACTTGCCCAAGGTCACATGGCTGGTAAGTGTTAAGTGTCTGAAGCTGGATTTGAACTCAGATCCTCCTAACTCCAGGGCTGGTAATTCAACAAGCATTTCTTAAGCACTTCCAGTGTGCCAGGCATTGTCTAGGTCCTGGAGGTTCAACTACAAAAGCAAATTAATCCTTGCCTACTGTTCCTGTGTGACTTTTTTTTTTTTAAAGTTTTAGTAAGAAAGCAGTGTTTGCATTTTGGGGATAATATACCTGGAATTCTTCCACTTAAGTCCTGCTTTGATGCCTCATATTAGCATAGAGGTTCCCCTGAGTCCTTGTTATTGTTCTAGTAAAATAGAAAATCTAAGACCTGTTACCATACTGGGAAGGTTTCCAGTATGGATCTGGCAATAAACTGTCTAGTTTAATGACATTCCACCCAAGTTATGTGTAGACAACGGTCCACAACACTGACCACGGGACTGTGAAGTTTTCATTCATAGTAATTCATGCATGCCATCTACTAAGGCATAGACAGGTTGCTGTGGCATCGGCAGGAATACACACATAGATAAAAAAACAAACAACCAACAACCAAATAAACTAGCTCCTTGAGGTATTAAAGTATAATTGGCTTTAGTATGACAATGCCTGCTGTTAAGGACCTGGGTTTTAATTGTCACATAAGCAAGGGCAATTTGGGAAGCTTCTAAAATCACACTATCACATGATATGCTATGACCTAATTTAACCAATGATCTCATTAAAACTTTTTTTTTCTTTAAATTGAATTTGTGTGGCCACTCTCTGCTCCAGTCCTACTATTGATCAACATGGAAAGCCCACTCCAACCTGGGACTCTTTGTCCATCCATAAGCATCCTGGTGGCCCTCCATTTTCTTAGGGGCTCACCATGTAGGTGCTAGTGTCCATAATAGATTAGTTTTTAGCTTCCTTTAGTATATAATTCTGAAGTTTAATCAATGCACTAGCTTCACCTTCTCCCAGTAGTGAGGGTGGGTAGGCAAGGAAGGTATGGGTAGGTGGAATGGAAGTGGAAAGGAACAAGCATTCACTAAGTGTCTACTGTGTTCCAGTACAAATATTATGGCATATTCCACTATGTGCACTGTCTTTTTTAATTTTTTTTTTGCTTTTTGGAGGGGGGAAGGCAGGGCAATTGGGGTTAAATGACTTGTCCAAGGTCACATGGCTAGTAAGTGTTAAGTGTCTGAGGCCGGATTTGAACTCAGGTCCTCCTGACTCCAGGGTTGGTGCTCTATTCACTGTGCCACCTAGCCACTCCCCACTAAGTTTTTTATAGGAAGAAAATTAAAAAGTGATTTATTTGTTAATATTAGGAATTTTGGGGGGGATGTTTCCTTAAAAACATTGATGTAAGACATTAAGAAAACTCTGAAGTGGTGCCAGTGCCCAAAATGCTAGATCTGGAATCACAGAATGCATGTTACAATTCAAGTTCTGCCATTTACTATCTTTCTGATCCCTGAAACATTACTTTGATGCCCTGGGCCTCACTTTCATCATCTGTATAATAAGGATGTTGGGGTAGAGGATTTCTAAAGTCTCTTCCAGCTCTAAATCTATGGTCATCTAACATTTCTGCTTTGCAAAAATGCTGTCTCAGGAATGAATCCCATTGGAAATCTAGGATTTGGATTGATTATCCAATTCAAAGGGAGTCCAGTTTCATCTACATTATACAGTAATCCTAGAAGAATTTTTAGATTTTCCAATGATTTCTTTTATTCACTATTTTAGAATATGAAGAGAAGGATGGGTGGGAAGGGGATAAGCATTTATATAGCATCTACTATGTGCTATACTGTACTGAGCAATCCCTTTACAAATATTATCTCATATTCTGATGACACCTGAAGGTAAGCATGATATTGTCAAGCAATATATTCAACATTAGCTCTGAATCATTTTGGTGACTTTTTTAGTCTTTAACTGTATCTTTAGGGTTATGATTTGCCTTAAATAAGTTTCATTTTAAGAAGCCTTGGGAACTTTTTTTTTTACTCTGCCATCTTGGTTTTTTTTAAGCAAGGACTTTATTTCAGGACTTGCTGCTTTATTTTTTATTTTCATAAGCAAACATTTATCTGTGAAGTACCCAGAATAGCCCTAGCCACAAAATAGATGTTCAATAAATGTTTTAGGAATGAATTAATTATTAGATTATTAATAATTAGATAAAGCATTTGTTAAGCATTTACTGTGTGCTAGGAACTCTGGTGAGCATTGTGGCTACAACACAAGCAAGAGAGGTAGTTCCTGACCTCAAGGAGCAGCTTATACTATAATGGGGGAGGCAGTGCAATAAGAGGATATAGAATGCGAGTGTGTGGTTTGGAAACATAGTTGATTCTGGCTGAAATATGACTGAAAAAGGTGAAAACCCATTTATCAAAGCCTGGTGTCACAGAGAAGTCCTAGAATGCAAGTGGTATGTTGAAGAGGTAGCCAGGAAGCAAGTCAATGAACCACATATCATTATGGACCTACCTGTGGCTTTCCGCCTGTATTCACTTATTTTCATTTTCTCTAAGATTTTTTTAAGTGAGTAGGATATTTTTTTCTTTCATTCAGAATTCAACTGAAGACTGAGTCCTTGGCTAAGTACTGAGATACAAAGAAAAAAAAACAAAACCAAAAATACCCCAAAATCCTTGATCTCTAGAAGTTTACATTCTATTGGGGAGGAGGAATCACATACACAGAAAATCAAATGCAAAATATGCACAAAATAAACACAAAGTAACATTTGAGGTAAGCCTACTAGTGAATGGGAGAGATCAGAAAAGAAATTCAATAGGTCTCATCCAAACTAAGGAAGGAAGTCAGAGATTCCATCTATTAGAGATGAGAAGAGAGTAAATTCTAGGCGTGGGACAGAGAGATGGAATGTCAAGTAGGTAGGCCATTTTGGTGGGATCATAAGAGTGTCATGCAGTAAACCTGGAAAGGTAAATTATAGTCAGAGTGTGCAGACTTTCAAAATACAACAGAAAAGTTTTTGTTTTATCTCAAAAGCAAGAGAAAGCCATGGAAGGTCAATGGTCAGAATTTGCTTTAGGAATATTATTTTGTCAGCTGTGGGGAGGATGGATTGAGAGGGGAGAGTCTTGAGGCAAGGAGACCAGTTTAGGAGGTTGTTGCATTCCAGGTGAGAGAGCCTGAGCCAAGGAGGTGTCTGTTTGACTGGAGAGATGGGAATGGGTTTGAGATATATTTAAATATAATTGACATGACTTGGCAACTGATTACACATGAAGGGTGAAGAAACAGAGTCAAGGATGACTTCAAATTTGTGGACTTTGCTTACCAGAAGAATGATGGTGTCCTCATAAAAATTAGGGAAGATAGGAAGAGGAGGAGGAGAGAAAAGAGAATGAGTTCTGTTTTGAACAGATTGAAATGGATGATGTTTTTGGAACCATCCCTTGGGCTGTTGGTGATTTTGGACTTTTATTTTTTAAATGACAGAGTTGCTCTGGGCTTGCTTTTAAGCCATAGTAAAGAAGGCAGTGCAGACACTGAAAATTAGGTTTAGTTAGAGAAATGGTGGTCAACAGATAAGTTCACAGTGGTGACAGGAAGGGATGGAATTGAGGGGCCAAGAAGAGAGGTTATGGGGTGGCTAGGTGGTGAAGTGAATTGAGCACTGGCTCTGGAGTCAGGAGAACCTGAGTTCAAATCTGGCCTCAGACACTTACTATTTAAAAAAAAAAATAGCCATGTGACCTTGGACAAGTCATGTAATCCCAATTGCCCTACCTTCCCCCCTCCAAAAAGCAAAAAAAAAAAAAAAAAGAAGAAGAGAGGTTACATATTGCAAGAAAAGTCACTTCTTCCAAGACTGGGTCAAAAGAGAAGAGAGTAGGAAGCAAAAGAGAAATGATTTAGGTAGAAAGTAGGAGATGATTAATATGTATTTCAGGGGCTACTCTCTTAGATCACTAATAATAACAGTCACTTATTAAGCATATACTCTGTTCCAGGTACTCTGCTTAGCACAATACAAATACTAGCAAAAAAGCACAGCAGTGCTGCCAAGAAGTCTACAGTCTGATGGAGAGGACAGCACATAACATGGAGCCGAAAAGGAGCGGGGATTGGGGGAGGTTTGGAGAGGCCAAGAAGTAGTCTGGGGATTCGTGATCAAAAACTGGGTTTACAGTGAGAATGGCTGACACGGGTACTTCCTCCAAATGGAGGTTTCAGGAGACAATCAATTGACTTGCAGTAGAGGGTCAAGGTGGTGGAGGAATCTCCCACCTTGTGAGTGAGTGGTTGCTAGGTGTGGAGGAGAAAACTGGAGAGTCACAAATGGGGCCACTATGGTTGTCTTGAGTACTTCCTCAAAATGGTGGTTCTGGAGGAACTCAACAATTGCAGGTGGACCAGCACAGTGGAGAGATCTTCCAGGGTGAGTGAAGGAAGGGGGTGTGTGTCTGTGTGTGTGTGTCTGTGTCTATGCACGTGTGCACGTGTGTCTGTACACATAATCTTTCACAGGCAGTTCTGGGGACCCACATGTTCCTGAAAGGGTAAGGAAATAACTTGACAGCTCAATGCCAAAGGAAAGTTATGAAAAGTTAACTTCGAGGCACTGCCCCTTATTTCACCTTCATGGGCAGAAGCATTCCACAGGAAAAGTCAACCAACTATATACTCAGACATTTCTTATTAGAATTTAATATATTTTTATAAAGGGTGTTACTTTTCCTTGTGAATTCATTTTTGGGAATGCCTTGCCAGTAGCCTGCAGTAGCCTTACCCAAATACTTGGGTTTTAAATCAACTAGCCATTTATACTTGAGAGGCACTGATTAGTCTAAGATATTTTCTTTGAATTTCAGATTTACATATAAACATTTTGTTTTTGCTTAGCTCTGGTCTTTACATTTCTAAGAGGGACATTTGAGACTTTCAAAAGAGGCCCTATATAAATAGCTTCATAGTTCAAAAGAGCAGTGAACTGGATACCAAGATATCTGGATTTTACTCCCAGCTTTGCAGCTGACCTGCTTTGTGATTTGGGGAAACTAAATTTCTCAGTTTCCTCATTAGTCAAATGGAAATAACTGAGTGGTAGAATAGCAGAGTGGAAAAAAATTGGGATTAATGTGGCTAAACAAATTATGGTATATATATATATGCATGTAATGGAATATTGCTGTCCCATAAGAAATGATGAAATGGACAGTTTCAAAATAAACTTGGAAGATCTAAATGAACTAATGCAGAGTGAGGTTAGTAGAGCCATGTGGAAAATCTATATAATGGCAACATTAGAAAGAATAACTTTGAAAGACTAAACTCTGATAAACTACAATTCCTGAGGATTGAAGATGTAGCTCGCTCCCCACCCTCTGAAAGAAATGTGAAGCACCAAAATAGAGAATAAGTGATATATTTTTGGATGTGGCAAACGAGTGAATTTTCTTTACTCGACTTTGTCTTTTTCTTTGTTGTTATTGAAAGGGAGAGTAAGGAGAGAGACTAATATTTGTTAATAAAGAAAAAAAGAATATTGTATTTGGAGGGTTTATGTTTGGTTCTTAACTCTTTGTGACTTTGTGACCTTGAACAAGTTTTCTGGTATATAAAATAAGAAGATTGCATTGTATGATCTGTAAGATCTCTTCCACCTTTAACATGGACCTGAATACCTAATTTGCTAGATTGTTGTGAGACTCAAATGGTATTATATGAAAAAAAGATTTTCAAAGGTACCATAGAAAAAGTAATTTTGATTAAAAGTTGTCTGAAAATTTTGGCAATGTGGAGGGAGCTGGTTTTGATCATATCCACCCAAAGTGTGTCCTTTGATTCCCTAAGTTATTTCAGAGTCTCAAGCAAAACTTTTCAAGGGCTCCTTCCTTTATCTGCCCTTCTGGACTGTGCTCCTTTGGGTATGAACATTCTTATTGTTAGCTTCAGGGAACTTGATGGGGATTCTTGGTTAATATATACTATAGGCTCAAGGAAGGTGGTACTACACACTAGGGAAATGCACTAACTAACTACTCAACTCTTAGATTTTCTTTGTCTCTAGAAGAGTAACCGAAGATTGAGTTTTGCATATG
The DNA here is from genome assembly GCA_028627135.1 of Pseudochirops cupreus. NCBI lineage: Eukaryota > Metazoa > Chordata > Mammalia > Diprotodontia > Pseudocheiridae > Pseudochirops > Pseudochirops cupreus. The sequence continues at coordinate 438,450,119 of CM053580.1, read as the reverse complement.
TAAATTCGTTTCAATCTATTGTTATTAAATGTCTCATACTAGGATTTGAATAACCACAAGCTTAACAAATTGATAGGTGAGTGCCTGGGCCTGTTTGCCAACTTCTATATATTCACTCCAAGTGACTTTGTAATGCTGATCTTTTTGGAACTAATATAAGTAAAATGAAAATTAAAAAAAGAGTTAGAAAAGATAAATTAAAAAGTAGACAAATTACAGCTATCTTATAAAAGTAGCAGATAGTATCAGAGAGATTATGCTAGTCTATAATTTCTTTCTGTTGGACTCATATGGGGGAAAAGAGTGGGAGGAAGCCTTTTAGCTCATTCTTGTTGTTGGGTGTACAAGATGTTAGTCAGTAACTGATGAAGTCTCCTGGTTTTGTTTTTTTTTTATTGGTTCACTCAACTTTGTTATGCTTTTAACCTCCTATCTCTGGCCATGTAAGAATTTAGCTATTTAGTTTAGGAGTCTCTGTTTCTTTTTGTATAAAAAGGAAATTAAATCCCTTCTCTCTGAAAAGGAAAACCATGGACACAAATTAAATTAGTAAGACATCAACTATAGTGTGCCTGCTTTTAAAAACAACTCAAGCAGAACAGAACTTTGAAGAAATCTCTTTAGCAGTGATTTGTTCTTTTCTTAAATATCCATCATAGTGCCCACCACTGACCTCACTACAGGTATTTCATATTTATTGAATGAACTAAAAAAAAAAGACATGAAAATCTGAGGTCACAAAATAGTTTAATTAAATATTAAATACAGAGATAGATAAAGCATTTATTAAGTCCTACTAGGTGGCAAGAGTTGATTATTCATAAGTTATAGAATAGTAAAAGAATTTAGAGATCATCTATTCTACCTCATCATTTTACAAATTAGGAAACTGAGGCCAAGAGAGGTAAGATGACTTGCCCAAGATCAAACGGGTATTAAATGTAGAATGTGATTCAAACCTAGGTCTTTTGACTCCACACCCAGTACTCTCACTTTGCAAAAAGATTATTTGTATAAACTGTGGTCCAGGGTCTCACAATCTGCTCCACTCATATGGACGAGGTCCAATCTCTTTCTTTGGCTTATTGCCTCCACTAGAGTTTACTCTTGCAAAATCTCTAAATATAGCTTAGGTTTAGCTCCTGTCTAGATTTCCACAGATTGTTGCTCAAGGTAACCAATGAGTATCATGCTAAGATAGTCTCTGTTTCGCTCTACCTGAAAATGCAGAAGATAAAAAAGACTGTCCCTAGCACAGATGCAGAAATCAAAATCACATGAAGCACTCTTTACATTTTTTTTTCTTAGCCAGAATTAAATTTGGAATTATGGTCAGTATTTTGACATATCTCTAATTCCTCCAAAGTGTCCAGTTCACATCCTCTGAGACTCATAGTACTCATGTGATTTGAAATTCCCTTGGGAAGCAAATGCACTCTGGAACAGCTGGATGGGTAATCCCCTTCCCATTGGATCTGTGCTGTTTGAACAATTCACCACAAAGTGTGTGTGTGTGTGTGTGTGTGTGTGTGTGTGTGTGTGTGTGTGTGCGTGCATGCATGAGAGGGAGAGAGAGTGAGGGAGAGAGAAAGAAAGGATGGTGGTGGTAAGGTGCCAGTCTCTTGCTTGCCTATAATGTACTAATTCTTTTTTTTTTTTAATTTTATTATAGTTTGCATCATTCATTTTCACAAGATTTTGAGTTACATATTTTCTCCCCGTCTTTCCCCCGCCCACCACCCCAAAACAGCCATCCCAGTGTGTCTCCCCTCCCCCAGTCTATTCTCTCCTATGTCACTTTTTGGTAGGGCAGGATGGATCTCCCAACTGCAGTGCCTGTGTATCTCAAGTTCCAGTTGGATGTAGTCAATAATAATAATAATAATAATAATTGCATATATATAGATAGATAGATAGATAGATAGATACACATTCATA
>CM053580.1:438425398-438447681 GCA_028627135.1 Pseudochirops cupreus | reverse complement strand
TGAGCTGACTTTAGTGGGAAGTATCTTTGTGTGCGTTTTGGAGTTCTAGGATTGGTTTAGAGTCCTGTCTTATGGGTATTTCGGGGTGGCTATGTGAGAGCTGCAATATGTTGCTGCTGCTATGCCGCCATCTTGACTCTGCCCCCCCTAATGTACTAATTCTTACTACTCCTCTGTTTATAGCACGGGGACCATGGGGTCAGTCCTCTTCTTTCTCCAAATGGGATGCTCTGAAACTCCTTGCCCAAGAACTCTCTCTTACCAAGTCAGAAAGCAAGATTCCAGGATCACATCACTAAGGAAACCCCAATTTTTTGGCTAGAAGGCTGGAGTCTATGACTGTGGATCTTGGAGTTATCCAGAAAGCACCTCCACAAGGCAGGAACTACCCCAAAAATCTCCCTTCTTTTGTGACGTGGTTAGATTTGGGGATCACACTGCCTAAGAATTCAAAATCTCCCTTCTACATGGGGATTCTGAGATTTAGGAACATTATCCACAAATGCCTCTCTTGGGCCTAGTTAGCAAGCCAGTTGGCTTCAACAGTTATGTTCTTGCTGTCCCAGATGCTTTCATTTCTTAAATTTGGGAAGTCCTCTCTCAGATTTCTGCTCTCAGATCTATGCTCAGAAAGCTGTGGGTAAACACGTTTTAATTCTCATATCTTCCTGCTCCAAGGCAGCCATTACTTTTCCTTGGGGTGTAACATTTTTTGCCTTTCTTTGTAGCCTTAGCACTTAACATAGTGCCTGGGACATGCTTACTGATTTGTCTTAATGGGGATAAGACTGTGTTTAGGCACACCCTTTCCCCATACACAACACATAGGTATATTTTGATTTGCCCTTTTCTGCCCTCTGAAGAGAGAAAAAGTGAATCAAAGGATCTGAAGTGGTGGAATAAAGTTGCACCTTATTTAACCTTATTTTCATAGGCTCTTTGAGAAAGGATAGCTTCTCTAACTCATGTCAATCCTCCCCAGAATCTAGCCAGTTCTCTTGGGGGAAGCTGCAGTCTATGACACCTAGTCAGGAACCAATCTCTATTTTCTTAACAAGACACCAAATGGGCATGCCTACACTTTCCACAAGGACATGTTTTCCTGGCTTCAAAGACTCAGGCTATGTAAGCCAAATGAACTGATTAGGGAGTTCATTAGATTGATCAAGAAACTCTTCTGATTGGTAAAATAATAAATTCAGATTACTTTTTTTTTTAAAGTAGGAGCTTATCAGTGCATTTTAAGTGTTTGCAAATTACTTGAGGGAGGCAAGGTACACATATCTAAGGGAATAGCTGTCACTACTATTTAAAAGTAAAAATAAAGGAAGATCTACCATATTTTTGTTCTCAGTGTAAATCAATAGATTATTTTATTGAAATTCAATTTAGACATATCTTGAATTAATAGTATATTGCTGTGTTTGCTTCAGCAGCACATATACTAAAAAATTGGGATGATACAGAGAAGATTAGCATAGCCCCTGCACAAGGATGACACACAAATTCATGAAGCATTCCATATTTTTTATTATAAAGCAGCAGTCATCAAAACTACTTGGTACTGGCTAAGAAATAGAGTGGTGGATCAGTGGAATAGGTTAGATACATAAGACATAGTAGTCAATGACTATAGTAATCTACTGTTAGATAAACGCAAAGACCCCAGCTTCTGGGATAAGAACTTCCTGTTTGACAAAAATTGCTGGGAAAACTGGAAAATAGTATGGCAGAAACTGGGCAAAGACCAACATCTTACATCATATACCAAAATAAAGTCAAAATGGGTACACCATTGAGATATAAAGGCTGATACTATAAGCAAACTGGGAAAGTAAGGAATAGTTTACTTGTCAGATTTGTGGAGAATGGAAGAATTTATGACCAAACAAGAGATAGAGAACATTCTGAAATGCAAAATGGACAATTTTTATCACATTAAATTGAAAAGTTTTTGCATGAACAAAGCCAATTCAACCAAGATTAGAATGGAAGCAGAAAACTGGGAAAGAATTTTTATAACCAGTGTCTCTGATAAAGGACTAATTTCTAAAATATATAGAGAACTCATTCAAATTAATATGAATACATGGCATTCCCAAATTGATAAATGGTCAAAAGATATAAACAGGCAGTTTTCAGAGGAAGAAATTAAAGATATTTATAATCCTATGAAAAATGCTCTAAATCACTGTTGATTAGAGAAATGCAAATCAAAACAACTCTTAGGTTCCACATTATACCTATCATATTGGCTGACATGACAAAACAGGAAAATTCTAAATACTGGAAGAAGATGTAGGAAAATTGGAACACTAATGAGTTGTGAACTGATCCAACCATTCTGGAGAGCAGTTTGGAACTATACCCAAAGGACCATAAATATGTACATACCCTTTGACACAGCAATACCACTTCTAGGGCTGTATCCTAAAGAGATCATAAAAATGGGAAAAGGACCCACATGTACAAAAGTATTTGTAGTAACTATATTTGTGGTGGCCAAGAATTGGAAATTGAGGGGATGCCCATCAATTGGGAATAGCTGAACAAGTTGTGGTACATGACTGTAATGGAATACTACTGTGCTATAAGAAATGATGAGCAGGTAGACTTCAGAAAAACCTGGAAAGACTTATATGAACTGATACTGAGTGAAGTGAGTAAAACCAGGAGAACACTGTATACAGTAATAGCCACATTGTATGATGACTGACTTTGAGAGAGTTAGCTCTTCTCCGCAATGCAAGGACCTAAGACAACTCCAAAAGACACGTGAAGGAAAATGCCATCCACATCCAGAGAAAGAATTTTGTAATCTGAATACAGATTGAAGCATGCTATTTGCTTTCTTTTTTGTTTTGATTTTTCTTTCTTGTGGTTCCTTCTATTTGTTCTAATTTTTCTATACAACATGACTAATGTGAAAATATGTTTAATAAGATTTTATATGTAGAGCCTGTATCAGATTGCTTTCTGTCTTGGAGAGGGGGAAGGGGAGTGAGTCAGAGAAAATTAAAAACTCAAAAGCTTATGTAAGTGAATGTTGAAAACGAAAAATAAATTAATTAACTAAATTTTTAAAAATATTATATTGCCTTTTTATAAGGTAACTTTAAAAAAAAGTCCAGATAAGTAGAACAAGTTGTACTTTTTTCCTCCGATTGACTGAAGGAACTGAAACACAAAGTCTAACTGGCTCAAGTTAATCAGTTAGTCTCATCCAACTGATTTGAAGTATGAGTGAGGATAAAAGTTTCTTTCCTGATTCCTCACTGGTCACTCTTTTCAGAGTTAAGTTATAAGACTTTGGAATTGAATACTTTCAAATTCAGATTATCAGATGTTTATCCAACTCCTACTCTTCAGGGATTGTGCTTTTGCCAGGATTAATACAACTATACATGAAATTTTATTATTTGACCTTTATTTTTTTCTTGTGATTTTATCAGCAGAAGAACTCTTGGTGTGGAGACTTCCTCCACCAATGAAGATCAGTTACCTGATCTGTTATATGTCAGAGGTGAGGCTTGAACTAAAGTCTTCTTAACTCCCATGTAGCAAGTATTGACTTTGCTGTTTCTTTTAAGAGTAGGAATTAATTAAAAGTTGTCACTTAATTCACTAGCAATGGTTAGGTATTTTGAAGTTGTGCATTGTACTGGATAGAAAGCTGGTCTTGGAGCCAAGATAACCTGCATTCAAGTCTTGCCTTTGATGTATAAGTCAAAGACAAGCTAGGTGGAGTGATGGGAATAGTGCTGAACTGAGAGTGAGGAAGACCTGAGTTCAAATCTTGTTGCTGGCACTTTCCAACAGTGTAACTCTAAGCAGAATACTTGCTGATATGTATTGACAAATGGAGTTTCTTCACAGAGAAAGCTCCCCATACAGATGTAATCAGAGGTCCAGACAAGGAAAAAGAAAAAAAAAAACCCAAAACAAGGCTGCCAAGATATGCAAGATTCCTGACTGAATTAGTTTTCCAGAAATCATTTTTTTTTAAACAATGCAAAAACAACAGTGGAATTACTTTTAGTTACCTAGATTTTGGATGCCTGTGATGGCTCTAATCCTTACTTTAGAACATGCATAAACAATGTTAATAATAAACAGACTCATAGACTGTTATGAGAGAGACAGGTAGGAAAAGGGGGTTATTTCCAGTGCCTATAGCTTTTTTTTTTTTGTTTAACAATAAGGGATAATTGAGTGCAATCACCCGACATTGCCATTACAGTCACATCCTCTGAATGAATTGCATGGGGACCTGTGCTTAGCTCACTCTGTTTGTTTATTTAGGGTGAGACTGACAGTTGTGGTATCTGTGAGAAGGAACTGTATCACAGTGACAGAATGCAGAGTGCTCTTTCATGTGTTACAGATTGCTAGGAAATTGGATAGGACCTCCTGAGAAATTGTATCTCACACCTTCCCCCAAGACAATTCTGTGGCATACGTTAGGAAAAAGCAGGGAAGGAATGATGGGTAAAGGTTGCATTTACTCTAAGATGTGTGGTGTCCTCTATACATATGGGCCTTTGGGCATATCAGTGGGCAACAGTATCTTTTCTATGTCCTAGAAAGCAGCCTATGTCCTTGAAGGGCTTCCCTTCTACTCACTTTTATACACACACACACACACACACACACACACACACACACACACACACACACACACACACACACACACACACACACACACACACACAGAAAATCCTTTTTCTCCTATTAACAGTCCAAGTGTCTAACACTGGAGAAATATGCAGTGATTCAGAATTGAAATGGGAAGAAAATAATCCCTGGAAAGAAAATATGGCGTCAGGTGGTTGAAATCTCCCATTCCCCCACACCCTAGTAGATTTTCATAGGTAAATATCTCTTGTTCTTGGGTCAGGCCAACTAACTTTTTGCTGGTGTGTCTGTCTCCTAAGTGAGACAATCAGTTTTGCCTTTGGGATCTTCACTAGTTAAAATATAATAAATAGGCCTGGCACAGACTGAGCCAATATTAATTATTTGCCTTTTCATGAGAAAAGGCATAGCTGTGAAACATGGAACTCCTTCCCACTGGAAGAGAAAACAACTTCTGAGAGAAACATGTGTTTCATATTTAGTATTAATAAGTCATTTTCTCAAAAAATACATAATTTGAAAGTCATTCTTTTCCTGTGAGAACTGGAAACCTTTTTTTTTTTTGCTCTTGATGTGAACTGCAATAAAAGTTCTCGTAGGCAAAAGAATAGAAGCCAGGAGTGGCTTTTATTTTGACACAGCGTAATGGCTGTCATTTCAGGGTATGTCTGGAAAATGCATTGCTGTTTTCTGCCGTTGAATATTGTTTTTCCTGTGAGTCTCCTGTCCAAGGATGATGTCATCCTCATGTCATCAGTATATCCAAAGTCTGTTTGGAAATCAAAACTACTGAAAAAATAGTAATTGATCAAATAAGTACAATACAGTAAAGAAACAGCCCGAAGGTTCTGCTAGTAGCGATGACACCTCTCAGTATTTACTGGGATTGGTTGTTTTGTGTCAGGTTATTAAAAGCCTTTTTAATAATTATGATGCTGTGTTTTTCATAATGTGACATGTTTGCCCTTCTCTTTTAAATTCACAGGAATTGGCTAAATCTCATTTTACTGGGTGGTCCCTGAAGCATGATCATAAGACATCCGGAATGGCAGATAAGTGCTCCTCAGGTAGGAGAAGAAATGATTGCCAGTGTGGGTGACATTTTGTTGTACTTAAGAGTTTTTATGTCTGCCTTCGTTGGGTTTTCTGTCCAGATTAGCCTCTGTTAATAACAAAAGTCATGCCACATCATAAAAGGACTCTTATCTTTCGCAGCATCAATTGTTTTTAAAATGTTGGTGCCCTTATTTAAGTTAGGATGGCCTTTCCCTGATTCACATGAGTCGATACTAGGGTTGCCACGTTTTGAAGAACAAGGTTTCGCTGAATGGAGCTGTGGAAAGTGTTACAGGTAGAGGGCAATTTTTGATTTTAGTGTGACTGTGGCAGAATGAAACCATCATGTACCCAGATGCTAGGGAAATGAATAAATATTGGGCAAAACAAAATGGTGTTTCATGTGGTTTGACATTTGAGACTTCTGTCAGCTCTAGGTAATGGGCTTAATTCATAGTGACCCAGGATCTTCCCCTCCACCTTTATCCTTAAATTCCTTTCCCTGTACTTCTAAGGAAGCTTCATGTGAACTCATCCATTGCTGAAAGCCTGGAGTATTTAGCCCTGAGTGAGCATATTCAGAAATGTAGGCACTTAGGTCTTTAACTTAAAAACCCTCTTTCAGGTCCTCTTATGCAAGTAGTCTAAGGGGGTGTGGGTGGAGAGATAGGTAAGTGTACAGCTTTTCAGTGGTTCTCAACCTGTGGGTCACGACCCCTTTGGGGGTCAAACGACCCTTTCACAGGGGTCACCTGAGACCATTGGAAAACACATATTTCTGATGGTCTTAGGAACTGAGACACCGCTCCTCTATCCATCTCCAGGTGGGTCCGCCCACATGCAGAATTACCCACATATGAATATTAAAGGGTCGTGGTATTAGGAAGGTTGAGAACCACTGGCTTAGATGGTGCATATCCTTGTGTAGCTATAAGGGTTTAGCTAACTGGAACCCTGTTAGCCTTCCCAGGGCTTCCATGCCAGGGTGATTGAGGCTTGTGACCTCTCAGAGCAACACTTGCCTTTTCACCATGTGCTTCTTGAAAGTGGATGTTCTTTGTTTTTCTTTTTGGAAGATGTGCTTTATGGTGTATTGTTCTCTGGAAAACTCTGAGGTTTCTTTCCTGTGCATAAGAGGAATATTTTAGGAGACTTCCTCCAATGCTAGACTCCATTTAAATGGTTTTTTTCCCCTTTTCAGTATGTTGGTAACAGTAATGATATTACTTAAAGTTTATTTCATCATTTGGAGCATTGTTGAAATTTGGATCCATGAATATTATATATAAGTTGTTTATTAGAGATTCAGAATGGATTAGAGCTAGATGTAAGAAGGTTAAATAGAGTTTTGTGAGTAGTTATTGTGATATCATAGCCTCATGGGTAATGTTTGGAGAAGATGAATTGGGAAGGATTACTCATTTGTATGTATGTAAACTGAGGTCCAGAGACATTTAAATCCAGTTTTGTGTATTGCTTCTGTTAGAGATTTCAGGCAGCATATCCCAGGATGATCTGAGACTGTTAGGAGGTGAAAGTTGCTCAGCTTTTGGCCCTGTGCCCTTGATTCTGATGGAACATCTGCAGTACTCTACTGGTCTTGTTATGGGATGAAATCAGCACTGTGGTTCTGAGGTCTAATTGAAATGGAAGCGCTTGGATTCTTGGTAGCTTCATTTGTTCAACTGAAGACCAGGAAACATTGCATGCACCTAAAGTGTATAAATTTCCATTTCTGTTTAGTCAAATTACTATCCAATTATCCAATCACTGATCAAGTCCTGTTTATTCTACCTTGTAACATTTCTTGTATATGCTTCCTTCTTTCTTTTGTCACTGCCACCACCATTGTGCAGGGTGTTATCACTTCATTCCTGGACTATTGCAATAGCCTGCTGGTTGGTCTCCTTGCCTCTTCTGTCTTCACTTCTACATTGGTTAAATTCCTATACTTTTACTCAAGAAGAAACTATTTAATTTTGTTCCTTTTTGAGCAGGTCTAATTGTCAAGTCCTTACCTAATATATGTAATAATTATTATGCAAATCCCATTTCCTCTGTTATTAAGGGACCAGGAATATATGAGCCCTATTCCCTTTGAGTCCTGACATGCTGAACTTCTCTTTAAGCTCATCATACCATTTCTTCTCTTCTTTGATTTTTCTTCCTCCATCTGTGGGATGGAGAATGTAAAGTGAGAAGAGTTCTTCTAACATCATATTAAACTGACCCCTTTGCAATTTGGAATTCTAGAAGTGTAACTTCTGAAGGTATACACCAGAAGGAATTTGTTAAACAAATGAATGGTATAAAGAAAATTGCTTGGGAGTTAAAAGTGCAGACATACAGTTTTCTTGTATATGTACTTTGGCAGCAAACATTTACATGTTTACAATGAATATTTTAATGACAAATAATTGTCACCAATTTCTTCCAGTAGTTCCCTAAGAACTTCAACTAGGTTGATACATTTTTGTTAACTTTGATCCAGGTAGGGTTCTTAGACATAAAGTGGTCTTAAAGATCATCTGGCCCAATTTTTGAGTTTTAGAGATGAGGAAACTGAGTCCAAGAGATTAAGTCTTGACAAGGTCACATGGTTTGAACCTACATGCTTAGACGTCAGATCTTTCCACAGTACCATGCTGTCAGTCTTATATCCTACTGGATTCAGTGGAAAGTAATAAGATTGGTTTTCATTCTAAATAGTTTAATTCAGGTTAGACTTTATGCTTCTTAGTCTGAGTTAGTGATATTTTACTGAACATACATTTTGGGATTTGTAACTTGACCTTTTTCTGTGACCCATTATGTGCCCTCTCAAGGTGATATTGAAAAATTGCCCTTTATTTTTTAAAGATGGGAAACATGGCATGTTCTCAGACTAAAATGAAGGCTCTTAGGTCTATCACTTCTTAAACAGCTTAAAGAACTCTTCCATCAGCATTAATATGAATACTTTGGCTACAGTTCAGCTGCTAGAGAGGGCTTTTCTTTAATTTTCATGCTAATACTGAATAATTTCACACCAAGAAAACAAGTTTTAAAGTAATCATGAGACCTTGTTGCAACTGTTACAAAAACAATGAAGACTGGGCCATGGAGGGAATCAGTTTACCAAAAGAACTAAAAAAACAAGAGGATAAAAAAAATCTAGGGCAGCTGGGGACTGAGGATAGCAATTCAGTGCTGTGCTGATCCTCTTTGGTTGGCAGAGTCCCTGGGCAGCAGAGTTCACACAGCTGGAGAAAGGTTGCACCCTGTAGTTTCTTTTTCCACTTGGACAGAATTGGAGGTGTTGGGCCTATAATCTGACTCTACCCAGAGCCAAGTGAGTGTTGTGCAGTATTTCCGTTCTGAGCACATCTGTCCTTATTTCCCCTTTACATTGCCTGCCCGCTGAAAAGAAAAAAACAAACACCCAACATAGAGGCTCTGTTTGGGTGGAGGAACTCTCTGGTATAATACCTCGGGGGCTTTCTAGGTTAAGTTAACAAATTGGAGCCTTTGATCAGATAGGGTAGGAGTGGGATGCAGCTGTTTGGTTCTTTCTTCCCCACCCCCTATCCTGTTCCTGATGAAATTATTGAGGGGGAGGAAAGGAAGAGGGGGCCCAATTCCTGAGACTGAATACAGGCGTCCACACTAGAGATCCTGGTTATGAGCAGCCTTGGAATATTTCCTCTTTCATTTAGGGAGGGGTTTGAGCATATTCCTTAGAGTGGGACAGGGACAAAATTCTCCCTTTGGAAAAGGGCTCACAGCAGGACTGTCATAGCCCTGGGCTGTACTCCTTAGAGCTGGGGTATGCCAGGGTGGAAGGAGATTGTGGGGGGCAGCCTGGTTGAAATGGATGAAAACTCATGGGCTCTATTAGGCCACTTTTTGAAGTGACTCACCACCCAGGAAAGAAGAGACATACTGCTTTGGCATCTGTCCCTGTGGTCCCTGGGCGAAGAAAAGAAGAACTTATAGGTGTGTGGGAGGAGAGAAAGTGAGTGAGGCAGTTTGATTATGCTTTAGAGATCTACCATTCTTCCTCTCATCATCCTCTGCACAGAGGGTGAAGGAAGGAGTATATGGAGGTGGGATGTTTTCTTGCCAGAGTCTTTATGGAATAGAAAGAAAAAAAAATCAAATAAACCAGAGTTAACATTTCTCCAACTCTTAGACTCTCTAATTCTGTGATTCTTTCTCCTAGTCACACTACCCATATCCCTCCCCTTCTGTGGCAGGATATAACTAGCCCATAAACTTTGGCAGGAGTTAAGCATTTTAATACTTTTTTTGAAATGGTGACAACTGTTCATGGAACTGTGAATTTGAAGCTGGAATAAATGATAAATAAACTTTGATACTTTTATGCTTATTCAGATATGGTGTATCATCAAAGTATCTTAGTGGGGGGGGGGGAACCAAAAAAGGGCCAACCCTAGATGAGTGAAGAATGGAGGAATCAAATGATGATAAATAATGAGCCAATATTCCAGACTGGCAGGCACATGCCAGATTGCCAAGGTCTGGAAGTATGGTTTCAGGCTTCCTTTATTATTATAACCTCTTCAACAGACTAAGCCATTTGAAATGACAATAAATGCCTCTCCGTGGATAAGTTTATGACCTAGTTCTGAGCAAGAGTACTTATGGGATTGTACTATGAAGGGAAGAGCAAAGTAGATTGGACATCACTGGCCTAAAGTTCTGTGTTGATGGGAGGGGGGGAATCTTGGGGCTAATTAAACACTGAAACATTAAGGAGAAGCTGTTTTATGGTGTGACTTTCTTTTTTGTTTTTTTGCAAAGAAGATTTCAAGACGATAATTCTCCTCGGAAGTCTGTCTGTAAAGGGGTGCTTTCCTGGCTGTGGCTTCTGTCTTCTTCAGAAGCCTATTTTCACTGTGGGAATGAGAGGTGGTGCCAAGCTTACGGATGACCTTATGGTTCTTGGGACCACAGGAAGAAAAAAATGACCCTGTAGGGCCCCTGGAGGGGTGTGGGAGGGGGTGGGAAGGCTAAACTATTAGGGCAGGGCTTATAAACTTCTCTGCAGACTTTCTGGTCCTAGTTCATCTTGCCTCGACCCACCCAGCTGCCTTGGCTTCACGCCAGAGCTTCAGAAGAAACCTGGAAGTAAGGTAGCAGAAACAAATAGGAATGTTGCTAAGAGAATGTTTCTTCTGCTCCTTCTCTCCCTTGTAAACTTGGGAATTGACTTCTCTTTTCACTGGCAGTTTTCTGTGAAGTCCTGGTTCCTCTTCCACCCTTCCTCATTGCACACTGCTAATTCTAAACTCCAGTCCTTGTTCCACTGAAAGAGTGACTTTATTTTACCGGCCGTGATTTTACCCTGGAGGCCTATGAGAAATGAAATTAAAATTCATCTAAAGTTCAATGATGGTGGTGAACATGATTAATATGGAGGCTGGAGGCTTGCTTCTATTTTCTTTCTGACCACAACTTTCTGAACTTTTTTCCTAGCTTTTTTTTTTTCATTTACAATGGAAGAACTTAATAAAGAACTTTTAAGCAAGTCGTAGGAAGGAAAAATTATAAAGAATGGTTTGAGGACACAGTGCAGTCTCTGATTCCTGTGACAATGAAGACTAAGAACGATTAAAAAGCAAAATTAGTTGCAGTTGCATAAAGTTGTATGAGGATTCTTCAAAAAATGTCATGACTATAATATCTGTTTCCACATGACAAATTTACTTTAAGACACCGTGATTATGAATATATGCACACTGATGCTGGATTTGCTCACAGACTTTAATGAATAAGAAGAAGTAGATTATAGCTTTTTCTTTCTCTCTTCTATGTTTTGCCTTATATAATTCATACAAATATTAGTGTTACCTAACTTTGTTTTAAAGAAAAAAATTTACCCTTGTTCCAAGACTCTGTATAGATCTCCACATTCATATAATTGTAAGGCTCTATAGGAGTTTTAGAACTTTTGTGCCTAACTAATAAAATTCAGTAGTGTTTATCAGTTGAGTGATGGGTATGGCATAAGAGAAAGGAGATCCAAATACTGGCTCAGCCACTTAAATGGTCTAGGCCTCACTTATTTCAACCCGTAAAAATGAGGGTCTCTACCAATTCTAAATCTCCGATTCAGAGGACCCAGTTTTAGACACTTGCTCTACTACTTTCTAGAGATAGTTTTAACCTCTGTGACTCTATCCAGAGGCACTGAAATTAGAACCTTTGTAAGATACTATAGAATTTTTTCATCTCTACCCTACTAGGCTTAACTCAACTTATTTTCCTCTCAGGTTAATATTGTTTGTTTTAGCACTTTGCTTATTCCTTCTTTCTCCTTCTTTTACATTTGTGTTCTATTTTCTCTCCCTTGACTCTTGTCTCCCCTTCCTTATTTTTTGGTTCATTCTCTCTCTACCACTGATGAGATGATCTTTGAATTACTTTACTGAGGATGACTCATAAGCAGGGAGCAACATGTCGCCATTAAAGTTAATAGTGCTTCAGAGGGACCACATTTGTGGTAATAAAATTTGCAACTAGGCGTGAGCAATTTCAATTTGCAATACAGTGTTTTAATTGTTCTGAGATGTCTATAAAATATAGTATGGCAAATTAAAATATCTTATGAACTGCTGCAATTCTCACCAAAAAAGATGCTCCCCAGAAAGTACTCTTCTTCAAGGGTAATACTTGTTGGCTCAGATATCTGCAGTTAGAAACAATCAGACTGCCTTTGACACATAGCACAGGGTCACATGCCTCTGAAACTTTGTTTTCCCTATTTTGATTGACAGAACATTTGGTCTAAGTATTTCAGCCACTCAATAAGTTGAATTGGGTAAATTTTTTAGCAGTTGATGGATGTCAGCCCAGGGCATTTTATCCCCAGAAATCTGAAGGAGGGACTTCTTTGACCTTTCCTTAACCCTTTTAATTGCTATTTGAAGAAAATGAAAGCAATTTGCATTATATAGATTCACATGGTTTTGGTAAGTGAGAGCATTACACTAGAACCTCCCACGTTTTCTTACATTCCAAAGATGAGAGAAAAAGCTCTTAAAAAGTTCATTTTTGTCTGTGGTAACCTGGGCTACAGTAGAATGCTAGGCATCTACCTTTGTTCCCATCAAACACCCACTTTCTCCTTCATCTCTCTTGGTCTCATTTTCAACCTCTCATTCCTTTCCCTCCTTGTTAGCAGGCAAATATTAACCATTTCTGTATAGTGAATGTTGGAGTATTATCATTTACTTCCAGTTTTTTCCCTGCTGGACAGATCTGAAACTTTCTAAAACTTGTGCAGATAGAGAATCATACTTTATAAGTGCCTGCAAGTTAGGAGCATATCTCATATTACCCTTATAATATTCTGCATTACAGGGACCCTCATTATTATTGCTGACTGACATTCTGAGAAGTTCCTCTACTTCTTAGTCAAGACTTTTACAGCCAGAGGGGGTGTGGTCACAGGGCCATAGCTAGTGGTTTTGTCACTTTGGGCAAACAGCCCAAAATAGATCTTGAAGTCAATTTTGTACTTGTACTTATTGTCTAAAACAATGCATGTTATTTATGCTAGAAGTATTTAAGATTAATTCAGTTGAGTATGAAGGGATACCCTGGGACATTGATCCAATGTGGTGTTGAGGGAAAGCTGCATCCCATCTGGGAGCAGGGCAGGATCAAACCAGGGCAAGTCTTACCTGAAGTGCTTGGTAGGGAGAAGGTAGGGAAGGACAGGGGAAGCTCAACATCGGGTAGCTTACTACTTTAACCAATCTGTCTGGCCACCAACTTCAATTCAATTAAGTCAAGATTTATTAAATGCTTTCTCTTTACTAAATACACTGTCCTAATAGCTAGGAATTCAAATAAGAAAAAGAGATCTTCTCTGTCCTCAAGGAGCTTATAGTTATTGGGGGAAGATGTCACATAGAAGGAAATTGAAAAGGGAGGGAGGAGGTGAACACCAGAAGGTGTCAAGTCAAAGCCAAGCAGAACTGTTAGTAGAAAATGAGAATTACTAGGAAGGTTGTGAGTCCTCTGTAAAGGAAGGCTGTGGGAAGAGTTCACTGCTCCACCCTCCAGGCCTTCAGTCAGAAGGGAAGGAGGTATCTGAGGGTCAATTGAGAAGGTATAATCAAAATCTGACTCATTCTTTATTGTGATGAGATTTCACTTTATTGGTTTATCCTGGAGAGGGGGAGAGAGCATATTTTTCATGTTGAAAGACTACAAATGTTGCCCAAAGGTAGCATATTTTAAAATTGAACAGTTTTTAAAAATCATTGTTTAGCCACCTCATCTTAGTTATAGCTCTTTTTTTGTCATTGAATTATGGAAGAAATAATCAATTTGAAAGGTAGTAGCAGCACTCTGAGGCCACATGGAGGAAGCTGCCACAAGAGGTAAGAGCTTCCCCATTTCTGGAGGATTTCCCATGGAGGCTTGAGGAACAATAGTTGTATATATTATATGGGAAATTCGTATTTAGATGTGTTAGGCCTGATAAGTGCTGAGGTCCTTTCCAACTCTGAGATTCTGCAATTCTTTGATTATATCTAAACTAATTAATGGAATTTTGGAAATGGACATTGGAGGGCCCCTTTACAAAATTCTGTTGGGGGTTTTTATTAAATGATTCAACAAATTTTTTAAATGCTTACTATTTTAATGCATTGTTATAGCTACTAAAGGAAATATAAAATGTAGATAAAACATGATCTTATCTAGTTCAGTAAGGGTTGGTTGTTGTCCTACATTCTCAAAGAGGACTAAAATGACATCACTGTGCTGGAGTCAAGATATAGCATTTCTGACTGTGACTAATCAAACCAATATGAGCTCAGAAGGCTCTACCGTAGGTCGGGCAGAAATAATCCACATGAACATTTGGAGTGGAGATGTTTGCACATTGCACATTTCTTTTGAGCTGTTGCAATTCTGTTTCACTCATAGAATACAGTGCCTTATTTGATGTGGGCACACCATGCTGGATAGTCCTTTGCCAGTGTCTCCCATGTCATGAAATTGATTCCAAAGTTCTTCAGAGAGACCTTGAGAACGTCCTTGTATCATTCTTCTGACCTCTTTGTGAGTGCTTGCCTTATGTGAGTTCTCTATAAAATAGTCTTTTAGGCAAACATATGTTTGGCATTCGAACAACATGCTCACCCATAAGAGTTGTGTTCTCTGAAGGAGAGTTTGAATGTTTGGCAGTTTAGCTTGAGAAAGAACCTCAGGGTCAGATACCTTATCTTGCCAGGTGGTTGTCAGAAAAAGAGATAGTCTTCCCCATGGGGTCAAAATTCTGGTACCATTTCTTATTTGAGGGCAGCATATCCCACTGGCATTCTTTTCCCTATCCAAACTGTTTCAGATCATGGGTTTGTGCTACTAAACCTTCTTGCTTAGCCCACTTCACAGTATTTGGAGGTTCTTAAGAGTTTCATGAAAATTCTCCTTGACATACCTGATCACTGGTATTGGGTCAGACAGTTCCCTTCTACCATGACCTAAACAGAGCCAGTAGAGGCCAGGACACGATTTCAGTAGAATTGTGTGGATAGAAACATAGGTAAAATTTATAAAGGTTTGAGGAGAGCATAGCTGGGGAAGAAGTAAATATATCCAGAGTAGACAACTTTTTAGAGAATGTTGCCTATGAAAGGAAGATGAGAATGAGTTGGAATAGTAGCTGCATTAGGTTGAAGGGTCAAGAAAGGTCTTAGGGTGAGAAGTCCTGGACAGAAAGGAAAGAGCCTATGGATAGGGAGAAATCAGAGGATGTATGAGAAAGATGATTGCTGGAGCAAGATCCTGAAAGAGGAAAGAAGATATGGGTTGTACTTGAAAATGGATTAGCCTTAGGAAAATCTAGGAATTCTTTCTCTGGAAGATAGTGATATGGATAAGGAAATTGATGATGATGCTAGGAAGTTTTGAAGTATGTAAGAAGGGAGATGAGGGAGCTTCTATTATTGGTCTCAGAAAAAAAAAGGGAAATTAAGCCATCTGTTACATATACCAAGGATAGATGAGAGGGATGCTTTGAGTGGACCTTTAAAAAACTGAGGCAAAAGTTTGGAATGGTCTCTTTAAGGAATGAGGTAAGGAGTCAATAAGAGTGGGGTAAGGGAACTTTCTGGCAGTGATGGAAGCCCAGCTAAATTTTTAGTGGATGAAATCCAGTTCCATTTCATGACTTTCTCCACTAAAGTCAGTGCCCAGCAGCAGCAATAGTTATAACATATACCCAGATACAGTATAGGTTATTGTTGGTGACATCTTAAATCTGAAGTGGGAATGTGTAATGAGATAGAGGCATTTCCAGGCATGCTGACTTATTCCATTCCATTTCAATCTGTCATCACTTGACATGATGAGAGGGCACAACCAACAAAAAGTTGGCTAATGGGGAGAAATGAAACCCTTTAGATATCTTTGGATTTATTTTTGTAGTGAGGCCATCAAAGAATCACATAGATGAGGAAAATGTCTTCTAATAAAAAAGCACATGATATGAATATTTTCTTACTAAAGAGATGAATTTAATATTAGACCCTGGCAGAGGCAGGTTATCTTGGCAGTAGTGGAACAATAAAATGGTAGTCAGAAAGTGCCTTCTCAGTACTAGTGTCAGAAATCGAGAGATTTTCCCTGACCCTGAATACCATTAGAAAAATCATGTTGTGTAATGTTTGGAGAATTGTGAATCGATGTTGCTAGTATTTATTCTAGAACTAGATTGTCTACTGAATTTTGGGGAGATTAAGAGTTCAGTTACAGTGACCATGATGTAATGGAAAGAACACTGCTTTGGGGGCCAGGAGCCTTAGAAATCTAGTAATGGCTTTACAATTAACTTATTTGTGCCATCAATATATGTGACAATAAGCAAGGTAATTAATCTTTCTAAGTCTTGGTTTTTTTTTAATTTATTTTTTATCTGTCAAGCACAGATGGCAAACTAAGTAGGATCAGAGAACTTTAAAACTTAGTATCATAGAATCATAGGTTTAGAGCTGGAAAAAGTCTTTGAGTTCAGCCCCTTCACTTTACAGATGCAGAAACCAAAGCCTAGAACTATTAAGTGATTTTGACTTGCCTCAAGTCATCAAGTCAATTAGTACCTTCCAAGTACCAGGCAGTGTGCTAAACACTGGGTCATTCAAGTGGCATAGCTATGATTCTGCTGACTCCAAACTGATCACTGCACTACACTATACCACTTGAAGGCAACTAAAGCGTATAGATGCCAGTGCTAAGAGCCTTCTTAATAAGAAAACATTAAACTAGAATGCAAGAAGGAACAAAACATTGACCTTCCTCTGAACCTTCTTTGTGCCAATAGGTTCATTTTGTTTTGTTCAAATGACAAAGTGTCCCCACTGAATTTGCAGGTCTACTCCCACATTTTAGTAACTAGGCCTGAGAGGGAAAGGGTGTGTTAACTTCTGCAGGTTAAGTTAACTGCCTAGGGAAGGAATGAGGTGTTCAGTGCTCAGAATCTTACTGCTCAACATTAATGATTTAGACATAGACTTATAGTAGACTTCATCAACTTTATTCCTGTTTCACCCTACACCTTGACTACATAATTTTATGGCCCATGGAAAGTCACATATTTCTGAAAATTATTTTTTAAAAAATCACCCCTGGTATGCTAATATGAATGTTTGCCAAATAGATTCTTTCACTTGTTTTGCAGGGCTGAATTGTGGTATTCCACCTCCCCCCACCCTTTAGCTGTTTCGTTCTTTCTGACTCCCCCAGTTTCACATTTAATTAAGAACACAAGAATCTTGCTCATTTTGGAATGGATCTATATGCTAGGGCAATCTGGAGAACAAAGATAGTTCTGTCTCTGAGTTTCCAAGGCTGAAGAGCAGCCTTGTAGCAATGAACATCAGGTTGGAACAGACTATTGGTCTCTACTTAGTTTCTAGGGGAAGTCGCTGTTTATAAACTCATGAAATAGAGCTAGATTTTTCATGCCAAGTTTGTCTTGATGTGCCCTCACTACCCACTTTCCAATCCCATTCCTATTTAACATTTTAACTCAATAGTTAAAAGAGCAAGAGAATTTTGGGGAGTAGAATTCCTTAAGACACACCCCACGTCTCCCCCACTTTCCCACCCCCATCTACAATTAATTGAAAGCTGCCACTGTTCTATTCAGGAAGGAAATAGAATGACACTGTTTATGTCTAGGACGTTATGTGAAGCTATTCTGTACCCAAGGGCCCTTTTCTCCTTGATAAGACCATCCTTTATTGCCTCTCAGAGCTGTGGTAGATCAGTTTTAAGTCTAAAAATAGTTTACATTCACCAGATGCATTAGCACAAGGTGAAAAAAGGTATCTGCTATAATAAACAGCAGAAAGAGTCTTCTCTAACACCTTGGCTAATTTTTAATTAAAACACACCAAACAGAAAGCTATGGGGCAGGGATTCTCAGCACTTGAGCTTTCACTAAAATTTTTTTGGCGTAAGCCTTAAGGGAACTGGCCCATCAGATTCTTAAGTGATAGGATCTTTAAATCCTTCACATCAGCATTCCAAGCCCTCCACCAACTTGAGTTTCTTCCCTTCACCTCTCCATCTGCAAAAACTTCCTCTTTCCTTGGATCCTTAATGGGAAACACTCTACTCTGTTATTCCTTGCATATGATCTGCTTGGCCCCACCTTTGTATTTTTGGTGAAGACAAGATATCAAAATATAATACTATCCTCCCCACTCTTTAATAATCAAGGCTTTTCACCATCATCAAAATTTAGGTGAAAACTCATCCTCAGTTAAGAAAGCCTGCAATGATTGATACTCCCTAATATAGATACTGGCAAATGCATGACTCTTCCTTCTTGTGGTTTTACCTTCTATTGTCTTTGGGAGACATGGTTGTGCTTTACAGACTTTAAAGTGTCATGCAAATGTGAGCTCCAGGTTATTATTGAATTTGTTGTTATTATTATTATTATTATTACTGTTACCTTGGTTTCTTCATCTTTTAAAAATTGGGTTCAGATGCAAAGTCCCAGGACAAATCACTTTTTTTGTCATCATTCTTTTGTTTTTAAACATTCTGTGGATTATTGCATGTGGTTAATGATAAATGGGGTTTTTTTTGTAGTTGAATAAAAGTCCTGGGTTATAAACTCATCTTCTTTGGGCCCACTGAAAGCATCCTTGGAACAATTCCAGATGTAGAGAGGAAGACAAGGAAGATCAGGACCTCATCTGATTTTCACATAATTTTGACGTCTGGTAGAAGACCTAGTGGGTCTCTATGTTTTGAAATTTTTTCATTACATGTAGCTTGGAAGTGACTCTTTGGCATGGTAACATCTTTGGAAATTGTTACTCCTAAGTTTTGTTATTCATCAGTGCTACAGCTGGGTGATTAAGGCTCCAGTTCTAGTATAGTTTAATTTTTGAGTTCCTAAGGATACTTTGAAGTTTGTATTTGTAGTATGGAGATTTGTCATATCTCAGTCCATGAAAGATAATGAACTTTCAATGTAAAATTCTAGTCATCAGGTCACCTCTTGCTAGGTATTCTGTAATATTTTGCAACCTGATGCAATGTGTTCTGTAGTTTCTATCACTTTCTTGCATAATAATCTGCATTTATAATAATAATAAATCGTTTCATACATTCATGGGCTAGCTTTGTCCTTGTGTTTAGGGGATAGCAAATAGAACTTGTGCTTTTACACAATGGAAAAACCAGAATTGTTCATCCTTCATTCTCGAAGAGGACCAATGACATCAGATAGGTAAACTCTTGACTCTTGAATGACTTGGATTTGAGTGAGGCAGAGCTGCTCAAAGTCTGCCTCACTCTGTCCTCCAGAGTCATTGAAGTTCAATGGCAAGACAAAAATCAAGATGACTGGTGATGGCTCAGGATGCTATGGGTGACCTTGACTTTTTTAAAATAAAGTTTTTCCTAGGTCCAGACAGTGCATTATGGGGTAAGGAAAGAAGAACTGGTAATCTCCACACCCTCCCCTAAGCTTCACATTGTGACTGCCTTTGAGGACAACTGTGTGTGAAGGGCTAGAACCTGGTTGTTAGTGTCCCCTCTAGCCTCAGGCAATGTATACCTGCAGAGTAAATTGTGACCAAAATATTAATCAGATATGAATTATGATGAAAGGCAGAACTGCCTTGGAGTTAGGAACACTGAGGTCCTGCCTCTGCCACATAGAAAAATCAGTGAATGTGGCATCTCAGTGTGGAATGGAATGTGGAATTCCTTTTCTCTGGACAGAACTCCCCTGGGCTAACAGATTAGAGTCAGTTGATGCTATGTTGGTGGCAAGACTGCCTTTCCGCAATGTTTATAGCCTCAAATATACTTGAGATTAGTCTTGTTCCCAGATGATTCTTTCCTGGTCATCCTCCTATCTCTGATACCAATCATTAAGAGATTAGGTTTCTTGAAATGTCAGCATTTGTTGGCCCCCTAGCTGAATCAAAGTATGTAGCCTGTAGAGGAATGGATGCTTGAATAGATTTTCCTCACAAAAGAAATGCTGAGTTCTGAAGATGAACATTCATAGAGTAAAGCAATCTTTCACCTACTGAGAGATGACAGATGCTTTTAAAAAAATATTATGGTCAAGGGCATTTGCCTATAAATATATAAATAGGGAGTTGTGCCACTAGGTACTTCTGTAATTTGTGTCTAACTCTTCTTGATAGTTATTAAGCATTAGGGTCTTTGCAGCCTATAATCAATTCATTTGAAGATCTCAACTTTCTTTAGCAAAATTGGAGATTTTAATTTGGAGGGTGGTACTAGGATTGCGTGGTTCTTGGGAGACATTTTTATGGCATCCTTATCGCTAACAGTCATGTGCTCTTGATATATCAGTAGCATTGGGTAGTTTAGAGATTGTGATGTTACCATGAGGAAAAGGGGAACATGTGGTGCTGAATGTGATCATTAATTCTCCAGGAGAATGGATGGAATGGAGGGAGCAAGTCCACAGTTCAGGGCAAGAAATGTATGTCAATCAGTCAATCAATCAGCATTTTTTTAAAGTACCTCCTATGTTCTAGGGACTGTGTTAGGCCCTGGAAATACGAGGAGAAAAAAAAATAAAACAATTCCTACTCTCAAGAAGCTTACATTCTATCAGAAGGTGTGTGTGTGTGTGTGTGTGTGTGTGTGTAGACATATATACATATACACACATATATATATATTTGTATATTGAGAATAAATATATGTAGAGTTAATAAAAAGATTAAAAACTAGATAGGGAGGGAGGGCATTAGCAGTTGGGAGGAAGTTGGAAAAAGGCTTTATGTGGAAGTTACTGCTTGACCTGAGTCTTTAAAAAAATTAGGGATCTAGTGAGTTACAGATGAGGAGGGAATACATTCCTGGACTGCAGGATGACTAGTGCAAAGATTTCTTTGGAAATGAGAAACAACTTGCCATGAGTTGCCAACAGAGATAAAGTCAATTTGGCTGGACCATAGAGTACAGGAAGGAAAGTAGTGTGTTGGAAAGATAGTCTAAGACCATGATATAAATTTATATTTTATTCTAGAGGAAATAGGGAAGCACTGTAATTTATTGAGAAGCAGAGTTGTGTGGTCAGATCTGCACTTAAGAAAAATAACTTTTTTGTATATGGACATTGGATTGAAATAGGGAGAGTTTTGAGGCAGGGAGGTCAGTTATGAGGTCATTACAATGACAGTAAGGCTTTCAAATAAGGTATTGGTTATATGAGTAGGGAAAAAGAGGTCAGATGTGAGATTTTGTGTACATAGAATTGCCAAGATATGGCAAAAGATTGAGAGAGAATGAGGTGTTGAGGATTATACCAAGGTTACAAACCAAGGAAACTGAAAGAGATGTCCTTAGTAGTGATAAGAACATTTGGTAGACAGGTTTTTGGGGAAAGATAAACAGTTTTGGTTTGAATATATTGAATTTGAGATGTTGCTACGACATCTGATTTGAAATGTCCAACTGGTATTTATCTAGTACTGTAGAACTGGGGCTCAGGAAAGAGATTGGAGCTGACTCCATGGACCTGAGTTGTTAGCATTTAGGTGATAATTAAATACATAGGACTTTATGAACTCATGAAGACACAGAGTATAGAAAGAGAAGATCCTCAGAACAGATCCTTGAGATCTGTTGGGAATCCTTGATATCATTAGGAGAAATGATATGGTTAATGGATCAGCAAAAGAGACTGAGAAGAAAGCATCAGGTAGGTAGGAGGACAACCAAAAGAACAGTGTCATGAAAACCCACAGAGGAAAAGATATCTAGGAAGAGGGGGTGGTCATCAGTGTCAAATGCAGCAGAGAGCTTGAGGAGTTGAAGACAAAGGATGACCTTCAGATCTGGCAATAGGGAAGATCATGGATAAATAGATAGGGGAGTTTCAGTTAAGTGAAAAGGTTAAAAACCAGAACATAAAGGCTTTAGGGTTGAGAAGAAAAGACATAGGGATAGTAAGCTTAGACAGCTTTTTTGAAGTTTGGCTGGGAATAAGAGAAGAAATATTGGATAATAGCTGGAGGGGATGATAGTGCATAGTAAAGGTTTTTTTGTTCATTTGTTTTTTTTTT
>CM053580.1:438403032-438424898 GCA_028627135.1 Pseudochirops cupreus | reverse complement strand
ACAATTTTGTATCATCTTCTGAATTAAATGGATGGTGCTAGTAGTGAGTACCATATAAAGTTTGATTGAAAGGGATAGGCAAAAAAAGGGCCCAGCAATTGCTGATCTCATAATGGAAAGGGAATGAAGGGAAATGCCTTAGAATGAAATGCCCTACAAATGAAGGAGAATGCCACTTCTAGGTTTCACCAGAAAAGTTAATACTTGTTTGTTTTTAATAGTTTAAAATAAAGAGGCCTTCTGTGTACCTCTGGGCATTTCTCACAAACAAATAGGTCCCCAGGCACACTCTTGAATCATAATCTGATATCTCTTCCTTGAGGATTACACCTATCTTGGGAGCTGCCATTATGAAAATAAGCAGTTCTCTGCCACATAATCATTATACCCTAACTCAGTCTATCTGACTAATGTGTATCTTCATAACCCATGTAAGTGAAACAGGGTCATAAATAGGTAGAAGGATGTAATATGGGAAAGTGTAGTTGCCTCTCCCTGAAATTTAAATAGAGTAAATAAATACCATACCCGGAGGGTAAAATTGATACTTAGTCTTGGTCATTAAATCTCTTCATTTTCTCGAAGTACCTTAGTAGACTTGTGAAGAATGGTCTCTAGGTATAAATGTGGAACTCCTTTCTTAGTCTGAGTCTTTGTGCTCCAGTTTTTCTGTCTGTCAAAAACAAAATGAAAGAAAAATTCATTCCCAGCTGCTATTGTACTGTAAAGTTCTCTGAAAGCGTTGTGGGTCTTTTTTTTCAGTGCCTTAGTGATTGTGATAATTCCGAGATGGTGAAAGGAGGATGTCTTATATGTAAATATTAATACTCACACCTAGGATTTAGCTATTTGAAAAGCAAAATCACCTTCTTGATCTTTTTAAATGAGCCTGCCCAGGTTTAGTTTTATTAAGTCACATTTCAAAATTGTGATTCTCTTCACCTCCCAACATCTGTTGGATCACTTTTTTTTTTCCTTTGAGGAGAATTGCTGGCTAAGATAGTTGGTCAGGATGTTGTTGCTGTAGTTCAAGAGAAACATTAGTAGCCAGATCTTTGAAGTATCATTATGTCCAGGAGTTTATGTTTATTTACATTCAGTGCTAACGTGGATACCCCTGCATCATGGAGAGCAGACAGAGTCTGGGAAAGAGACCAGGAGGTGGTAGGGTATGAAATGGGTCTAATCAATATTCGACCTGATGAGGTAGCTGTCATTCTCCTTGAAGAGGAGGTTATGTGGTCCAATTTTCTATATAAGCTTTTGGCACTTTCTTTATCAGATGGCTATCTAGCCTCTGGTTGTGTATCTCCATTGAAGGTATGCTCACCACCTTAAGAGATGACCACTTCTGTTGTTGGAAACCTCCAATTATAAGTAAGTTATTTTTAAGATAGAGTTTTCTAAACTTACGTGGATTTTGGCAGCCTTTTCCTTTTTCTTGGCCCTGTCATTTTTATGGTCATTTGTTCCCCAAAGCAATCTCTCTCTGTCTCTCTCTGTCTGTCTTTGTCTCTGTCTCTGTCTGTCTCTGTCTCTGTCTGTCTCTGTCTCTCTCTGTCTCTCTGTCTCTGTTTCTCTTTGTCTGTCTCTTACCTGTCTCTTACACACACACACACACACACACACACACACACATCCACACACACACACACACACACACATCCACACACACACACACACACATCCACACACACACACACTCACACACACATCCACACACACACACACATACACCTCCCTCTCTATTTTTAGTGCCTCCCATAGAGATGAAATCAACCCAGACAGTTTTGATCATTTTAAATCAGGGTAAGAAGTCAAATGCCTGACTAATATAAGCTTTGGATGATCTGTGGATGTCAGCAACCTCCTGCCTCAGTTAGTTGAATAATTGAGATTTGGCTTGCTCTTTCAGGTTTTAAGTACCATCTGGAAGTTGACCACCAATTGAGAATGAGGCATCTTGAACTTGAATTTCATAACCCTGAAAACAATTAAATTTAATTGGGAAAAGGAGGGAGGTTAGGGTGGGAGGAGCAATTTGAGACTGAGAGAAAAAGCAGGCACTTAAAAGTTCTCTCCAACATCATTGGTATCTTTCAGATGAATCTTTGGTAGGGTCAAGGAATAATTTTCATTGACGTTCTGACTTGCCCGGTAAATTAGGAAGACATGTCTGTGCAAAGTAAAGGTGTTAAATGAAGAGAGTTGGGTCACCTTGAGCTGGATTGTAATTAAAAACAGAACAAACAAACAAAAAACTCTTTTCATCATGTTGAAAACTTTTGCCTTAACAAAGGGAATGAACTCCCTGAAGTAGAGCAAAACCATCTGTAAAATGAGGAGATTGGACTACGTGACTTCTGAGCTTTCTTCAGATCCCATGATTGTAGTAATGCAGATAAAAAAAATCTTTTTTTTCCCCTCTTTTTGGAGGGCAATTGGGGTTAAGCAACTTGCCCAAAGTCACACTGCTAGTGTGTCAAGTGTCTGAGGCTGGATTTGAACTCAGGTCCTCCTGACTCCAGGGCCAGTGCTCTATTCATTGCGCCACCTAGCTATCCCCAGATAAAAGTATCTGATGGACAAAAAACATAGTGACATTTTCTGAATGAAAAATACTCTTTAAAATATCCTTGCAGAAGCCTGCTTTATATGTTTGCAGATACACTTTGTATGTAGGTTTCGAATTAGAAGCATTGGTGTACCTCTGTGGCATTTGGCCAGTAACATTGAAATCATTTTAAATGTCATTAGTTATAGAGTATTGGCTACTCAAGCCTATAATGGATATTTTGAACTGAAACATAAAAGCACATATCATAATTAAAATATAGAACAGTATCTAAAAGTGCCTAAGGTTAGCGGTTGCTACATCTATATTATGAGTAAACAAAGTATTAGTCAAAATTACTTTCAGAGGCCTTAATTATATCTGTTTTAATTTAATCTGCTTTAATGATACTTTTTATATGAATTTACTCCATGGTTAATCTACTGATTGCAATTTCCGTTCATTAGAAAGAATGTAGTAGGGGTGGGATAATTGGAAACTTCCTTGTAAGAGCTTAGTTTGGTGGCCTTGGGTAGCCATATTGTTCAGAATTCTTTATCATATTTTGTATTTCACATTTGAACACATAGTAGCCAGTGTAAATGAGTGAAGAAAAATCCTTAAGTGTTTCAGAAACAACTTTCAAGGGATAAAATTTTAAAACAATAATTTAAAATATATTTTGATGACTGATTTTTAGAATTTGGTTTTGTGGGACGTGATGGTAGTCAGGAGAGAAATTGGGACATAGATATATAAAATATACAAGTATGATAAGGGATGTTGAGATAGTATATTTAAAAGAGAGGAAGTAAAATGAGTAATTTTGAAATGACAGAGCTGACAAAGGCATTTTTATGATCTATTCTTAAAAGACAAATGAGAATAATAAGTATGACTGCAAACCTGATTGGGACACATCAGGGGAAAATACATAAATGCAACCCCTAAATATAGAGATAAAATAATATTCAGATTGACTGACAAGGAAATTGAGTTCAAGGAACTCCTTCAATGATATACGCCCTCTAAATGATCCTCTATCCTTTACCTTGGGTTCTCCAACAAGTGGGAATCCATTACCTCATGAGATTGCCCTTCCTGCTTTTGTATGGCAGGCTTTGTTAGGAAGTTTTTGCTTACATCAAGTGCACATGCACATGCACATGTGTGCATGCCTGCATATTTTAAAAACAGGTAATTTATATATACATACAAATATTTAAACATAATATATATTAATTTAATTAATTTAGAAATAATGTATGTACTACATGTATAATATATGTATATGTAATATATATTATATACACAAATTATATAATATATGCATATAATATACTGTATAAAATACATATACTATATACACATATATTATATACATGTAATATACATACATACACATGAACACACGTATTTCAGTGTTTTCCTCTTTCTCTCCAGTCGTACAGTATGGAATAAAGGGAGGTAGGTGGTACTTGGAGAAGGGAAGTAACTCTAGAGACTGAAGTGGTTCAGTGGATTTGCTCCTGCTTAGGGTGATCTCAGCTAAGTCCTCACCCAGAATTGGGAAGAACCAGATGGAGCGTACTGCCTGGTGCCTCTTTCCTTCTGCAGCTTCCGTGATATTTGTTGCAGGAGTAGATCTTTACAGACCATCTCTCATATATCCAAAATCACTAGGACTCTTGACTCTGATTCCTGGAAGCTGTGTTTCTATTTCTCACTTTTACTCTAGAGCAGTGGTTCTCAACCTTCCTAAAGCCGCGACCCTTTAATACTCGTAATTTGGGTGTATCTGCATGTGGGTAGACCCGCCTGGAGATGGATAGAGGAGCGGTGTCTTGGCTCCTAAGACCATAGGAAATATGTGTTTTCCTATGGTCTTAGGTGACCCCCCCCAAAGGGGTCGCGACCCACAGGTTGAGAATGGCTGCTCTAGAGTGTCAGGAGCAGTGAACAGGTTAAGTATTATCTGAATACACACACTCGCACGCGCGCACACACACACACAGACCCCTTGTCACATCATAGAATCACAGAATTTCAGTATTCAGAACATTCTAGAAGCTATCTGGTCCACTCCATAACTAAAGGAATGCTCCACTATACAATACCTAACAAGTCGCCTTTCGGGCTCTTTTCAATGGCCTCTAATGAAGAGGAACCTTCTACTTCCTGAGAGAGTCCATTCTTTTAGATAGCTCTAAATAATAATACTAGCTAGCATTCATATAGCACTCTGAGGTTTGCAAAGTGCTTCACAAATACTATATCATTTTGTTCTCACAGTAACCCAGGGAGGTAGGTTCTGTTGTCCAGTTGTTTTCAACTCTTTGTGACCCCATTTTGGGGTTTTCATGGCAAAGATATTGTAGTGGTTTGCCATTTCCTTCTCCAGCTCATTTTACAGCTGAGAAAACTGAGGCAAGCAGGGTTAAGTGACTTGGCCAAGGTCACACAGCTAGTTAAGTGTCTGAGGCCAAATTTAAACTAAGGAATATGAGTCTTCCTGACTTCGGGCCCAAGTACTCTATCCACTGCATCACTGAACTGCCCAAGTACTAATATTATCTTCCTTTTATACATGCCCATGGTTACACAGCTACTAAGTTTCTAAATCCCAATTTGAATTCAAATGTTCCTAACTTCTAGTCAGTTGTTCTGTCTTCTGCTCCATCTAGCTGCCTCTGATCATTAAGAAATCTTTCCCTGAAATCAAATTGATATTTGCCTCTTTTCAACTTCTCCCCTTTGCTTTGGATTCTGCTCTTTGGGGGAATAATTCTCCCTCTTTCATAAGACAACTCTTCAAATGCTAAAAGAGAGTTGTCTTCTTCTCCTCCAGTCTTGTCAAGGTTTAACATCTCCAGTTCCTTCAACACTTTTTCCTGTGAAATTAAACTCAAGTTCGTTCTGGTTGCCCTCATATGAATACTCTCTAGCTTTTTAGTTTCCTTTTTAAATTATCTACAAATAAATACGAATATTTTTAAATTACCAAGAGTTAAACTGATTTTTGTTGCTTATCTATAAAGGTCCATGGTGGGTGTGAGCAGGCTATAACACATTACAGAGGTGGAATTATACAAAAATTGTCCAAAGGATGTTATCAGACAAATGTATGACTGGTGACCTCCCACCCCCAATCTGGGTCAGTAACTTAGACCAAGAGCAAACCAGTAACATAACCTATGCACTACATTGGTACCCATGAAATGTCAAGAAAACTTGAGAGAATCACTCTGAGTATTGGAGCAACTCTTGCAACATCATGGGAGGATATGGAAGAGAGTCATATAGGATGAGCAGGCATGGTTCATTCGTTTAAGTGGAATGCTCACAATGATGAAGTCGCACTTCCTTTGGAGAATTGGAGACTATTTAAAACTTTGATTTTTTTTATTGCCATCTTTCATACCCATCTTTCATTGTCATTATGGAGGCAGAAGTAGATCTTGTAGGAAGGAGGGTCATTTCAAATTTTTTGTTTATTTTTCGAGCTGCTATAGTTGAGAAAAAAGTCATCAAATTGCCAAAGTATTGATAAATGAATCTCTTCTTATTGAATTAGGCTGGTCTTTGATTAGCAGGATTAGCCTTTTGTTGGCCAATAACTTAATTCTTTCCAAATTGGTAGAAGCTTCCAGAGTTTGCACTCTAGTGGCTTAGTCTTTGATAAGACATACTTTGATGAGCCATTGGCATTGGACTTCTGTAGAAGACAATGAGATGGGCCCAGAATGAGAGGCAGCTAGTGGTACTGTGGATTGAGTGCTGGGCCTGGAGTCAGGAAGGCACAAGTTCAAATCCAGCTTCAGACACTTGGTAGCTTTGTGACTCTGGAAAAGTCACTTAACTTCTGTTTTCCTTAAGTGTAAGATAGGGGTAATAACAGAATCTGTCTTGCTGAGTTGTTACAAGGATCAAATGAGATAATGTTTATAAAAAGTGCTTAGCATGGTGCCTGCCATATACAGGTATTTAATAAATGCTTATTCCTTCTCCTTTTCTAAAATTAAATAGAAAGAACAGCATAAACTAGATTGAATTTGGAGAATTGCACAACACTTTTAGCAATCCTAAGCCTCTTCCTGACACAAACGTCTATCTTAACTCTGATATTCTCCTGACGCTACATCTCTCTGAACTGTGGAACACTATGATCTCTGAAAAAATTAAAATTGTGGGTGAGCCAAAGGGCAAAGGAGAGAATCCTTACAGCGAGTGTAAGAAGGCTTCAGTTTATTATTAATAATGACTTGTACTTAAGAATTGTAGTAAAGGATATTATTCAGGAAATGTGTGATTAGTAAAGAAGGAAGCCTGGTCATAGAGCAAGAGCAAGGGATGACAGATAGACAACCCAAATGCTGCCTTGGCACCAACACAATGTTGAAAGTTCTACAGGAAAGAAGACCTAAAATATATTTGTAGGATCCTCAGTGGATGACTTTTGGAAAGACATAGAATAGAGTCACAAAGGATTAGATATGGATGGCTGTTAATTTGGACAGCTGGAGGAAGTACCTACATTTTTAAGACATGGGGTTATTGGATTCTCTCTGTCTCTGCCTCTGTCTCTCTCTCCCTCTCTCTCCCTCCATATACACACACAAATGTAAACACTATATATGTGTATATATATATATGTATATATATATACACGCACACATATGTCACATATGTACACAGACTATATGTATATGTGTGTATATGCATATATAGGTTTATAGTGTAGATTTAAATCAATATTTTATATAATCAGTACAATATAATGGAAAGAACATCTGGGTCAGAAGTCGGATGAACCAAGTTTCAAAGGTTAGCTTTGCTGTATAATAATTGTCTGATCTTGGATACTTGTTCTCTCTTGGGTCCAGTTTCTTCACCTGTAAAATGGGAATGATATTTACTTGCCTCATGGACTTTTTTTTAAAGTTATCAAATGAGTGCTTTGCAAATTTTAAGGATCTCTGATCCTTAGTACTATGAAATTTATGCCACCATGCAATAAGAGAGATTTCTCTAGCACTTTAAACTTTTAACCTGAAGATCTTTAGAAACAACATTAACTCTTAAAGGTACTTTTGAGAGGAGCACAAGAGGCATGGGTTTCAGATTATCCGTTAAATATCAGAATATTTTACAGCTTGTGACTGTGAATATTTACTTTACAGTTACTTATGAAGTCACATAAACATTAATGATTGTTTATCATGTGGAACATAAGTTGAAAGCACTTCAAATATAAATATTTTAGCCATATATTAGAAAATAGCCAGCACATTACAGCTATTTAAGAGGGTGGAGGAAAATTTCTTGATTTATTGATGACATGTGGGAATCAGGAGTCCTGGGTTCTATTTTCATCTCCACCTTTGACAGCACTTTACAAAATGTGAATTCTAATAAATGTTTAATAACAATAGCAATAATGATTTTTAAAATAATACCTTTGGGTCAATTAACTTCTTCATGTTGTATCTTATAGTGGTGTTTTTTTTAAGCCTGATCTTTACCTAGAACTTTTCTACTTAATATTAGAATTCCCCATCATTGCACTTTTTTCTGAACATTTTCTTTGGTGGTATGGTGTTGACTCAACCTCCTCATTAAGTACTGCATTAGTTCATTTTTCCATATCATAGCTATGTTTAAAGCCCACCTGAAAAAACATACCAATGGAAGTCTCTCAGTGTTTGTTAGTAAAATGCTTTTACTAAGTAAATGGTTGGCAATTGGTGGCATAAGTGGTACTATTTCTTCATGGGGCAGCATTACATCTGGAGGGACAGAGATATGTTGTAAGCCAGGGAAAACTTCCCTTTCCTGGGAACATCAAATCAGCAAACTGAGGGAAATAATAGCATCAGTACTTATTACAGAGAGAGGGAAAGGGAGAGAGGGAGAGAGGGAGAGGAAGAGGGAGAGAAGTAGAGGGAGAGGAAGAGGGAGAGAAGTAGAGGGAGAGGGAGAGAGAGAAAGAGAGAGAGAGAGAGAGGGAGAGGGGGAGAGAGAGAGAAAGAGAGAGAGAGAGAGAGAGGGAGGGAGAAGAGGGGGAGAGAGAGAGAAAGAGAGAGAGAGACAGAGAGAGAGACAGAGAGAGGGAGAGGGGGAGAGAGAGAGAAAAAGAGAGAGAAAAAGAGAGAGAGAAAGAGAGAGAGAGAGAGAGAGAGAAAGAGAGAGAGAGAGAGAGAGAGAGAGAGAGAGAGAGAGAGAGAGAGAGATTTGAGACTGGAATTTTCACTTTGTCTCCAGCTCGATCTCTGCATATTCCCCAATCCTAGTCATCATGTCATGATGGCTCTCACCTTTGTCCTTATAGGGCATTTCATCAGAGAACTCTAGAATCAAAGCATTTTCTAGACAGAAAGACCTTGGAGATTGTCTAGTCCTACCTTTTCATTTTATAAGTAAGAAAACTCAGGCCCAAAGTGGGGAAGTGACTTGTCTAAG
This sequence comes from Pseudochirops cupreus, assembly GCA_028627135.1. Taxonomy (NCBI): domain Eukaryota; kingdom Metazoa; phylum Chordata; class Mammalia; order Diprotodontia; family Pseudocheiridae; genus Pseudochirops; species Pseudochirops cupreus. The sequence goes on along the minus strand of CM053580.1, from coordinate 438,415,885 downwards.
GCTATGCAGAAAGTAAGTAGCCAAGCTAGGAATCAAATTCTGGTCCTTTGACTTTAAATCTACTATGCTTCCTATTACTTTTCTTTTTATCCCATGGACTTTTTTTCTTCCTCAATTCATCAACATCAGTAGTACATGGGAAAAAAAGGGAGGGAAAGGAGGTCGCTTTGGTATAAAACCTGACAGATTACTATTTTTTAAAGTTTTTTTTTTTTGATGGAGGGAAGGCAGGGCAATTGGGGTTAAGTGACTTGCCCAAGGTCACGTTCCTAGTAAGTGCTAAGTGCCTGAGGCCAGATTTGAACTCGGGTCCTCCTGACTTAAGGGCCAGTGCTCTATTCACTGTGCAACTTAACTGCCTCCAGATTACTCTACTTTTGAGAAGAATCTTTGCCAAGGTCATCTTTCTCTCTTCACAGTTGTCTAAATCATAGGCATGCAGAGAGCGTAGACTATATAGATTGACTTAGGGGAGTAAACTCAACCCATTGTCTATGAACTCCCTGGTCTGGCTGCTTCACTACTAGGAATGCAGTCAATTTAAAGGGCCATGCTTTCTAATGTAGAATACCTACTAGGAAAACAAACAAACAGACAAACAACCAACAGAGAAAACATAGTGGTCCAATAAAGTGTGTTTTGGTTCTGCTCATTCAGTCTCATTTTTCTAGTTTCTGACTTCCATGTTTGCCTACAGAATTATTTTGATTGTTAAGGATTATCTCAGCCTAAATAGCATTTTAATTGAATGAGGCACAGCTACTGGGACAACCAAATATAATTAGCTTTGTTGTTCTCTTAGAACCCCCCTCCCTCCCTCCCCATTCTCTGCTGGGTGCTTTACTTAATCTTTGATTTTTAAGTGTGTATGCACTTGGAATTACACTGGGAAAAAATCTCTTCAAAATATGTATTGCCAGAATCCTTTTTCACTGAGTGTTAGGGCACTTCTGCCTAATAGCAAAATGGATTGGTACAAACAGTACTTTGCTAAGTATATTTTCAGTTGAAATAATATTCAATAACATTCAAAATTCAGGGTCAGACTAACTCCCAAGAGTAAATCAGGTCAATATTTGTGACATCAAGTCTTGATATACAGCACTGAGAAAGTAGGGCATACAAGAGAATAATTTATTTAAAATATAATTGAAATCTACTTTGAAGCAAGTTTATCCATTTATCTGTGGTTCATGGTGTCTAGCTTCATATCCTGAGTTTAGGGAAGAGTGGTTAGGGAAGGTAATTGTTTCCTTTTTTTTCACTCATCCTCTTCTTGCTCTTTATCTTTCAGGAGACCATGATGAGAGAGGAAAGGAGAAAGACAGGGATATGTGTATGTGGACAGAGAGAGAGAGAGAGAGAGAGAGAGAGAGAGAGAGAGAGAGAGAGAGAGAGAGAGAGAACAAGAAAGAGAGACAGCACAGCCTATAAGAATGACCATTGGACTAGAAGTAAATCAAAAGGAGCAGAGTTAGATAAAGCTGATCACTTAACCACATTGTATTTCTCTTTCATTGTCCACAAAGTGGTGATTAATATTATGGGTCCAGTCTATTTCACAGAGTTATTAGAAGAATCAAATGAGGCAGCATGTATTGAAACATTCTGAAATCTTCAAAGTGTGATAGAAATATTTCGTATTATTCCTATTATCCCATAGATACTGAGATTGACAGATGTGTAGGTAGATGGATGGATAGGCTGATTGATTGATTCATAGTTAGATGGATAGAGAAAGGGCTGGGACACCTGGCTTAGTATATTTAACAGATTTAAAGAACCTAACCTTTCACCCCAAAAGGCATGTCTAGCCTTCCTCTCAAATCTCTTCCTCATGCTGAAGGGATCCACTCCCAAATGCATCACCTCACATCCTGCAGCTTATATTTGAACATTTTGGAATGGCTGGTGACTGACTGGCTTATAGGGTACACAACAAACTGAGGCCTTTGTCATTTATTCTGCATCCTATTGAAACTGATTGCTTTCTCAATTAAAGCCATGCTCAGTCAATAGATCAGATACATCTGTCTATATATTTATAAGGAGAACTGATAGATTAGGCCAGATTCTTGATCAGTGTTTTGTGGATCGAAGAAATCCACCTAGAAAGTCCTTCCTTTAAGAAGCTGAGTAGTTAATTTTCATTTTGTTAGTTGTAGAATGCTTTTTCTAAGCATTTTTCAAATTTTGTAGCTTAAGAACTTTAGTAATGATGTGTTTACTTGGACCCAGGACTTACTTCCCATATTTGAAATCAGTTTGCTCCTTCATTTTTTTTTTCAGATTTCCACATCTATTTGATTCATTTAGGAATCATTTGGGAATATGATTTGGAGCCAACTGCTCATATCTAACTTGCTTGATTACTTCACTGTACATATATGTATGTGTTTGTATTTTTAATTCATGTTTTTTATATTTCTCTGGTTAAAAAATTAACTCTACAAGTATGACACAATCTTTGCAAAATGCTTAAGCCAAATCTCAGGATAGCCTGCCAGCATCATTTAGAAATCTGCATTTCATTTATTTATTTTTTAAGGATCACTTTCTGTCAGCTGATTTTTGAAAAATTCTTCAGTGTAGTCAAATTAACACTTGGCTTTTTTCCTGCTTTCCTTTAAGGAAAACCAGGGGAAGAGAAAGGGCAGTTCATAATAACATCATGACTGAATGCCTTTGTCAGAGTTCATATTCTGGACTTCTGTACTTGGCCTTTTATTTTTTTTTCCTGAATTCAAGTTTTCTGTGAAGTTATAGAGAGAGGGAGGGGTGGGGGGAGGAGAGGCCAAGTGATAGTCAAAGGGGAAGAAAGTTCAGGGTAGGACTCTGTGGCATTTGGAGCTAAGCAATGGAGCTGTTGCGAGAGTTATTGCTGTTTGTGACTGTTTGGCCTGGCTACATGTCAGAGCTATTAACTTCAGAATAACAGAGCCTTTAAGAGAATGTACTCTTTTAGAAAACTCCTCATTAATTTAATTTATGGAAGGGGAGAGGAGTTGGGGAGCAAAGGCCTAAAGCCTGAGGCTCCCTCAGTTCCTGGAGTTACATTAAAAATAGCCAGGAATGCTGAGCTAAATGAAGAACTCCAACATCCTTGGATCGGCCCCGGGTGGTTCTCAGGGGCCCGTCTTGTTTGAGATGGAGTAGCCTGGCCTTTGGAACCCAGTTCCTAACATGGAACCAAGCCTGGACATCTTCTAACTCTAGTTAAACTTTGGTTTGTTTTGACTCCTTTCCAGCTAAGTGGTTGAATAACTTTGTATATATAGTCTTTTGCTAACTAATAACTTTTCCCACAGTTAGTAAAAAGTAATTCTTTAGTGTTTATACTTACCTGAAAGTTTTTTGGCTTTGCACCCTTAGCAAATGGCTAACTTGTATACATAGGTTTAAATCCTGCCCAAATGACTGGATCGCAGATTTAAAGCTGGAAGAAACCTTTGAGACCAACTAGTTCAACTCACTCCTCTAAAGTTAGGACACCAAGGGCTAGAAACGTGAGAGATGGGGTGGGGTGGGGTGGGAGGTGGCTTGATGTAAAGATCCTCTACTATATCAGGCTGCCTTTGTGAGTTTTGGACTCCTAGAGGCATGAGGAGTCACAAAGTCTCCTCTCCTCTGCTCTCTTCTGCTCTTCCCTCCTTCTCCTCCCCTCCCCTCTCCTCTCCCTTTTCTTACTCTTCCCACTTCTCTCTGTATGTGTCTCTTTCTCTCTGTCTCTGTTTCTCTTTCTCCCCTCTTTCCATGTCTCTCTGTTTTTGTCTGTCTCTCCCCTCTCTGTGTCTCTTGTTCTTCGCTCTGTCTCTTCTCTCTGTTTCTTCTCTCTCTGTCTCTCTTCCCTCTTCCCCCTTGCCCCCAATAACTACCAGTAGAATAAGAAAGAGCAGTAGTGAGTAGGGCATTATAGAAGAATTATAAGACACATATCCATTTTGTGAACTTTGTAGATTCCAGGACTCATCTTCCCCCTCTTTTTTCCTAATATTTTTTTGGGGGAAAGTAGGGGAAGGGAAGGACGAGGTTGTAGGGATACATGGAAAGAGCACAGAGCTTTTTTGTTATTGCTTAGTTTTGTAGAAGGATATTCTCTCTCCCTTTCCAACTCAAACCTTCTCTGAGTATTCATGTTCTTGAAGGAGAGAAAGGAAGAAATAATAAGCAGTGAACTGAAATGTGATATATAACCTATCATTGTAAAAAGTGTGAATCTTTATGGGGTAGAGCATATATCAGATTTGACTAGCTTCTCCCCCAACCTTGCTTATTAGTTTGAAAAACCAAGGCAATATATCCCTGTAGCTAGTAAATAGACTGTAGCAAACTATTAACATAGTTTTCTTGACAAAAACAATGCATAAGAATTTGCTGCTGCCAGTCTTCACAATCAACATGGCCTGCTTGCCATAGATATCGATCATGTGATGAAATGTATTGACCACGAAGATGTGTAGCATTGAATATGGGGACGCTTTGCCTGCCTTTTCTCTTGTATCCATACTCTTGAGCTTTGAAATCACAATAATTTGAGTTGAAGTCTGTAAAAGTAAAATTTTTCTGCTCAGGTCTTGCTGCCTCTCCTTTCCTAATGTTCATTCTCTATCAGATTCATACTGAAGAAGTATTTCCAGAGAAATAATACAATTAAATTAAAACTATGATGTAGAAATAAAACATTAACCCAATTGTGAAGCCTTCTTTGCAGTTTCATTTAGTTCCTTGCCATATTTCCCCATTATGTTACTTGCTTTCCTTTTTCCTGTTTTTTATTCCTTTATATATTTATAAACTCATTTAGCCACAAAGCGTAATATTAAGCTTTTTCAGTTTTATACTCTCTTTCCCCTTTTAATATTCTTATTAGTGGCATTCTCATTCCCCCTCTCCCTATTTTATTACTTCTTCATTTTTCCTTACTTTGCTTAATGATTTAGTATGAAATTGGGCAAATACTTTCCAGAATTTATGTCCTTTACTCAAAAATACCTGCCTCCAGGCTTGAAGTTCACAATTTCTGTTCTTTCTTAAAAAGAGAGATAAAGTTACATTTGTGATGTAAGTTTACTTAACTATGGTTTCTAATTTGGGTGAATTTTATTGGACATAGTTCAGAAAAGCACCAAGCCCTCGGTCTCTTGGGATTGACTTCATAAGGGGAGAGTCAATATATTTAAAACAGTGTCTTTGCATTGCCAGCTCTGGCTAATGTTGTGTCAGCATTTCCATTATAATAATCCCAACATTCTACAGTGTATAATGAGGCTGTTAAATTTCACTGTGGACTGGAGCTTGGCATGCAAGATTTCAGCCTACAGCAAACTTTTTTCTTTAAAAAAACCAGTTTTTGCAATTTCTGTATAAATGCACCAATAAAAAAAGCAAAGCTAGTGATTATTGTTATTACAGTGCCCAAACTGCTTAGTTTATTTTTTCCTGCAGGGACGTTAGTCCATAATATAAACAAATCACTCTGGGAGTTTGGGAACAGAGTACTGAATGTGAGTGATACTTAATTTTGAAGGGTGTCTGTTTGAACAATTAAAAACATTCTCATCTCAGTTTTAGGAGAATTTTCGAACTTTGTTTATTTAAATGTCCTATGGGAACCTAAAGTGCCTACAACTTATAATAATAAACTCAATAGAAATATGCAAATGAATGTGACTACAGGAAGTCTCCCTTCTCTTTGCTCAACCCAGACCAGTGGTTGAGGCACAAAAATTGCAATCAGGCTGACATGGTTCAGGGTATTTTAGCATGGAGCTTAGTGCCTTGCACAAAGTAGGTGCCCAATAAGTATTTATTTTAACTTAGTACCTTATTTTCTCTTTCATATTTATGAAGAAGATACTATAGCCCCACTGAAATTTAGGAATATATTTTGAGGTGTTTTTCCAGTAAGGGTGATTGATGTGTTGATTTATTCATAATTTCTGACTTGTTCTGACCCCCCCCTCCTCCTACCATTGTGAAGAAGAAATTAATAATTCAAATTATATATGTATTTGTATTAGACATGTGTGTATGAGTATACACCCACACAAAAAAATCTTAAGTCCTGCAAACTCAAACCCATGACCCATGACCTTGACCTTTTTAGTACTGAGAGTTCCAATCACGTATGTTAATTAGCTATACTATAAGTGGAATAAGAGTTGAGGAAAACCTTTGATTGATGAGCTCCCTCTGACATTTATTTTTTTCTCTTTCTACACTATCTCTCCTTATAGATTCCTTCTATTCTTCTAGATTGAAGGCTCCTTAAGGATGGGAACAATGTCTGAGTCCTATCGCCCCCAGTCTTTAACACGGTGAATTTTACATAGTAGGCACATAAGTTTTTTTTTTTAAATTAGTGAATTCCTTACTTTTTCCTGTCCCTTATACCTTTTTCTGTTAGTCCCCCTACAATTTCATGTTTCCATCTGGATTTTTCCCTCCTTTTCCCTTTTGCCTAACTGAAAGGAGGAGAAAGCAAGTAAATTCAACTTTATTTCTAGTAAAATAATGTATACAGTTTCTATTTCTAATGACAGGCTGTGCCTAACATATAATAGGTATTTTCTGGAGATGCTGTTTGGTTGTGAAGTTGCAGGATACAGTGGTATACACCATTGGTTGGGCTGGTATAAGTTATTGGTGTTATAGGATTATTGATTGATGATAAAGTTTTTTCTAATGTGTGAACTCTTCTATTTTGCTTAAAATTTCGATTCATCATATTTTTCCTCCCCAACAAAAGCCCTGAGTTGCCCTCTTTAATTTCTCTTTTTCTGTTGACAGTTCCTTAGTCTTTCTAGTCACTGGGTTCAAAATCTCCACATCCAATCAGTCACCATGTCTTGTTGATTCAGTCTCTTTAACATTATTTTATTTATCCTTTCCTTTCTGCCCATACAAGCACCACTGTAGTTTTGTAGTTGTTTAATCATTTTTCTAATTCTTTGTGACCCCATTTGGGTTTTTTTTTTGGCAAAAATACTGGAGTGGTTTGCCATTTCCTTCTCCAACTCATTTTACAGATGAAGAAACTGAGACAAACAGGGATGAGTGACTTGCCTAGTGTCACACAGCTAGTGTCTGAGACTTGATATGTATTCACAGAGATGAGTCTTCCTGAATCTGGCACTCTAACCACTGAGCACCTAGCTGCACCCCATCATAGTTTATGCTCTTACTATGTGACACAGGGATGGGGAACCTCCCAGCCTCAAGGCCACTTGTAGCCCTCTAGGCCATCAAGTGTGTAAAGCCAAGCACAAGCAGCTTTCCAGAGGATGGCTGCTGTGAATAGCTTTCAAGGTTTTGATTACATAATATAGTGAACACTCTATTTATTCAGTAACAAATCATCTCAAAACATTCACAGAAAATCAAAGTACAGCATTCACAATGACATAGTAACTCAACAACTTATCACAGAAAATGGTCACATAGTTTTCACCAAAGTGGTCACACAGCCTTGAACAAAATATGATCATTTAGTCAATCAGTCACTTAATAACTTAATCATTCAATAATAAAGTCCAAAAGGTCAAAATCCTCCACACATGAGGCACAATAAATTACAAATTAGTCATTATTCAGTCATCAATCACTATTCAATCATCAGTCACTACTCAGTACTCTCTTAAGGGGTAGTGAGAAATACACAAGCCATCCACCCCTGGGTCACAAGTAAATCACAATTTCATCACTACTCAGTACCCATGGAGAGGTATTTTTATGTTGACTTGGGGCAGGCTTTCAGCTTCCCTGGATCCCCTTCCATGGTTCCAGCTTCTACATGAATTCACCAAATTGTCACCTGGATTCAAAGGCAGACAGTTCCCAGTTCCTTGTCCAGCTCTCTGTGTAGTTCCTGTTCCATGCTGAAGCTCACAATGTCCAGTCCATGTTAAATCCTTCACAGTCTCTTCCTGGGAAGTCAAGGCTTAACAAAACCACAAATAGGTTCATACAAAGTACCATCGTCACAGTCATGCTTCCTCAGTCTTCTGCAGCTCCATCTGGCCCTTGGAAATCTTCAGCAGCCTCAGCAGCTCCAGCTGGCCCTCAGAAGTCTTCAGCAGCTTCATTCTCAAAGTCAAAATCACTTTCTCACATTCTCAAAATCAAAATCACTTTCTCCATGGAAGTTCCAGTTCAGCAGCAGCAGCCCAGCCTTCAGGTGCTCATCCAAAGGAGTTCTTCAAGAAGTTCCACAAGAAGTTTTGACTTTCCCAGCTGGGGTTTTTCTTTATATACAGTATTGCTCCTCCCTGTTCAGCCCCTTTCTGTTACGTCAGCAACAGGGGTTCATACCTTCTGTTTCTTTAACAGAAGCTTAATTTGAAACTAGGTGCTAAGTACCTCTTAGCTTTGCAATACAAAGGGATCTTCAAATTTCATTACTATTACAAAGTGTGGCCCTTTGACTGAGTTTAAGTTTTACAGAACAGATTCTTTTATTAAAGGGATTTGTTTTGTGATGTTTGAATTCAATCAAAGGGCCACACCTGAGGATCAAGAGGCCCACATGTGGCCTGGAGGCCACAGGTTCCCCACCCCTCATCTAACATGTTACTATTATAATAACTTCCTAATTGGTTTTCTTGGCACCCATCTCTCCTGGCTCTTCTTTTAAACAAAGTAAGTTTCCTTATATTGAGGGCAATGTGGTATATTGGGTAGAGTGCTGGATTTGAGGTTGGGAGAATTGGGTTTGAATCCTGTCATATGAGATAATTGTTAGCTAGATGACCATGGAAAAATCTATATAACTTTTATCAACCTCAGTTTCCTCATTTGTAAAAGGGATAACAATAAATGCAGTGTTTTCCCTGTAGGATTATTATTATTGACATAGGTTATATTATTTGTGATAAAGTATTTTTGCTAACCTTAAAGTGATGTGTAGGGTTGATTGTTATTATCATGTTACTCCTCACTGAAAAATTTTCAGTAGCTACTACTCTCTGATGCCTGAATAAAATTCAAACTTCCCATCCTTGGAAATCAAGTCCTTATATGATATGATGTCACAAACCTGCCACGCTATTTATGAGACTCTACTTTTGGCCTTCCCCTCACCATTGTCTATGTTTTGTGCCCTAGATTTGACTAGAGTGGACTCCTTTCACCATTCCCTTTTACCTACTAATCTGTCTTTGTCACCACAGGACTAAACACAGCCTGATACATAGTAATCACTTGATAAATACTTGTTGATTGACATACGGAAATTTTTTCCAGTTCTTCACTGGCCAGCTCAGGGGTGCCCTTTGTGAACCCTTTTGGCATCCTATCAGATAAAAGTAATCCCTGCCATCTCACATTGTAGCTCTTTTAATGGTATTTTCTGAATTATGTAGAATCTCAGTGGCCTCTGAGTTCATCTATACCTAATTTCACCCATACCTAAGCAGGACTTCCCTCCATTTTACCACATCATATGAGTATTTCAACTTTTGCTTGAAACTTTCCAGATACGGAGAAGTCAGTATCTTCCTAGGAGTGCTTTCCTCTTTAGGACAACTAATATTTAAGAAGCTTTTTCTGAGTTTTTAGATAAAATTGTTCTCTGAAACTTCAAGCTCTTGGTTTTGTTATTTGGCATGAAGCAAAAGAAGTCTCATTCTTCCATTTGCAAAGACATCAAACACTTGAAGATAGTTCTCATGTATCCACTGAGTCTTTTTCCTTTCTTACCTATCATCCAATTTCTCCAGCTCATCCTTATATGCCATGATTTTCAGTACACTTATGGTCATTTTCTTACTGGGTACATTCCTACTTGGTCAATGTTTTTCCTAATATGTGATGTTTGTAGCAAAGGATTTAAAACTCCAGATGTGATCTATCCAAGGAAGAGTATTGTGGAACATTAAATCTCTTGTTCTAGATGCTTAGAATCTGTTATTGAAGGTCAAAGAGTCAGCAGTTTGAGGAGGAGGCAGACCTCCCTTCTAGCTGAAAGGATCCCCAAAGGGTTTATGAAAGAGTTGGCACCTGAGCTAACCCATTATTGACTTGTTGAGTTGTATGGGCTTGCTGCCCACAAAAGCTTCCAGGTCCTTTTTACATGAAATGTCTGGTTGCATTTCCCTGATCCTATAACTTATTTAGTGAATTTTTAAAAATTCAAGTGTAAGATTTTATATTATTCTTATTAAATTTTATATTGTTAGCCTTGGTCTACCTTTGTAACCTGAGAAGTTCTTTTGGGTTCCCAGTTCTGTCATTCATTGTATTAACTGTACATTCTTGCTTCAAGGCATTTGCCCTCATCTGAAGCAATGTCAACAAATTTGAACAGAAATGGTCCCAGGACAGAACCCTTGTAGTATGGATATATAATTTCAAGTTAACATGAAGACATTAAGTGTCATTTTTTTCAGTCTAATTTTTCAACCAACTTTGACCCACCTAACTAAAGTATTGCCTAAACTATTTTTCCATATAGTTCACAAGGATATTATGGGAGACTTCATCAAATGCCTTGTTGAAATTTAGGTGCATTATTACTATGTAATTCTTCTGATTTCCCAGTCCAGTAACTTTGTTGAAAAAGAAAATGTATTATTCCTGCTTGATTTGTTCTTGATGAACCAAGCCTGACTTGATCAATTTTGTTTCAGAAGGTTTCACAAACCCTTCCTTCTAGAATTGTCCTAAGACATCAAGATCGTTGACTTAACAGTTTGAAAAATCAACATTACCCCACTTTTTGGAGATGTGGACATATTTCCTTTTCTATTTCTTTGACCCCTCTCCCATTTAAGAAGATTTTTTGATCATCACCCAGCAGCTGCTCAAGCATTTGGAGCAAGATCTTTCAGAATGCTGAGAAATAATTCATCTGGGACTGTTGGTTTGAATGCATTCATTGCTTCCAGGTACTTTATTACGATTCCCCTTGTTATTTTGAGGTTTAGTTCCTTATTAAACATTTTTGTTCTGTCTTTCCCAGTACAAGGATTGTTCTCTTTGGTAGAGAAAGAAGAAGCAAAAGAGGAGTTAAGTAGTTCTACCTTCTTTTTGTAGTCTGTTAAGATTGTTCCTCACACTCCAAGAAGTAATCCTATGCCGTGACTTAATCCTCTTCTAGCTTCAAACAGATATTTTCTTAAAATTCTTTTTTTTATTTCCTTAGTATTTAGACAAATCAACTTATTTGTTTTCTATTCATCTTAATTTACCTATCCTTTCCAACTTTAAAAAAAAAATTAAATAAAGAAAAATTGATTTTTTCTTCCTTTCCACCCTCTCCTCCAGTGAAAAAGAAGAAGAAGAAGAAAAACCTTGCAACAAATGTGCATGGTTAAGCAAAACAAATTTCTACATTGTTCATATTAAAAAAATAATATATCACTTGTCACCCTAAGTTCATCACCACTCTATCAGTAGATATATAGCATGTTTCTTTATTGGTCTTCTGGAATCATGTTGGTTATTGTGTTGATCAGAGTTATTAAGTCTTTCAAAGTTTTTTGTTTTTAGAATTTTATTATTATGTAAATGATTCTCTTGGTTCTGTCCATTTCACTCTGTGTCAGTTCATACAAATTTTCCCAAGTTTCACTGAAACTGTCTGTTTAATATGTTTTCATGACACAAATAATAGTACAATTGTGGAATGCAATTTGGATCTATGCCTCAAAAGTCACTAAACTGTGAATACCTCTGGTCCAAGAATACCTAAGATGAAGCTTATGCCCCAAAAAGATCAAAGAAAGAAGGAAATTATTAACATGTATAAAAATATTTATAGCAAATCTTTTCACAATAGCAAAAACTGGGAACTAAGGGGATGAACATCAATCAGGGAATGACTAAAAATTATTATATGTGAATATACTGGAATATTATTTGTGTCATGAAAACATATTAAATTCACAGGTCCACCACCAGTGCATTAATGTGCCTTTTCCCTGCATCCCCTCTAACAGTAGTCATTTTCCCTTTTTTCCTCCTTTCATTTTTATCAGTCTTCTAGGTATGAGGTAGAACTTCTGAATAGCTCTAAATTGTGTTTCTTGAATTATTAATGACTATTGATAGTTTGGAGTTCTTTGAAGAACTGCCTGTTCACCACATTTGTATACATTGTGTATAAATCGTCATATGTCTTGGAAATAAGACTTTTATCAGAGAAAATTGCTGCCATTTTTCTCAGTTACCTGTTTCCTTTCTAGTTTTAGCTGCACTGATTTTGTTTATGCAAAAAATTTCTAAGTTTTATGTCATTGAAATTATCTGTTTTATCTTTGGTGACCCACTCTTTCCCTTGTGTAATTATGTACTCTTGTCCAATCCATAGAAAATAAAGCTAATTTCCTTTTTCTCCCTAATTTGTTTGTTATGTCACTTTTTACATCTAATTAATGTATCCATTTTGGAACTTTTCTTGGTATATGGCCTGAGATATTGTTCTATACCTAGTTTCTGTCAGACTGCTCTCTAATTTTCCCAGAAATTTTTGTCACACACTAAGTTTGTAACTCAGTATGGGGTCTTTAGGTCTTTTGAACATTAAGTTACTAAGTTCACTTACTTTTGTATGTTATGTTCCCAAACAGATTCACTGATCAGTCTTATCATTTCTTAACCAATACCACATTTGTTTTAATGGTAAACCAGTATAGTTTGAGATTTGCTACTGTTGGGCCCTCTTCCTTAAGGTGTTTGGGTTTTTTATTATTAGCATTCTTTTTTTTTTAAACTTTTGTTCATTTTTAGTTAACATCATTCATTTCCATGAGATTTTGAGTTACAAATTTTCTTCCCATTTTTCCCCTACCCACCACTTATATCCTACCCCATCACCCTGCTGACTTTCTGGTAGGGCAAGATGGATCTCTCTACC
>CM053580.1:438368757-438402532 GCA_028627135.1 Pseudochirops cupreus | reverse complement strand
GTTTACATTTTTCTTGGAATCTTTTGGTGCAGGAGTTCTGACTGTGTTGTTTTCCTCCTGTTCCATGCTTTGATCCTTTTTGTCTCCAAAAAAGGAATCTAAAGTTGGATTGCCGAGCTTGGTTTGCTTCCTTTGCCTACTTATGTTGCCAGTCAGTTGACTTGATTTTTGATTCACAGTAGACCTCTGCTTCCCAGGGGGAGAGCTTTATCCCAAATCGCTGGGGCTTTCACAGCTGCCAGACCTATTGGGAGGCTGCTGTCTCTGCAGCCCCCACCAGCTTTGGCTCACTGGTCACACACCTCAGGACCACTACCCAAGCTGCAATACCAATCCAGGCAGGTTAAGGCAAAAACATTTAGCCTCTGAATGATTGCTTGGCCCCCCTGCAATCTGCAGGCCAGGAGCTCGGAAGCAGCCACGTGGAGGTAGCCGCAGGGGCACTGCCGCTGCTTCTCATGCTGGAGGCAGACGGCCGGACTCTCTCCCCCAAATTTAGCTGGGTTCCAGTGACCTTTCACTTTGTCCTTGTTTCTTATGGATTGCTAATTCTGGAAACTTCCACAGCTGCTGGTGATCCACTCTCCCGAATGCTCTGGCCAGGGCTTGTTCTGGCCCCACTGGGGCTCCAGTTGTGGGTTCACACAGTTCTGGTCTGGGCTCCCATGCGCTGTGATGAACCCCTTCCTGTCTGCCTGCTGGGCTGCCTTCAGCAGGAGCTTTGTTACTCTGCCATTTGGTGGGTTCTGGAGCTCTGAAATTTGTTTAGAGTCATGTTTTATAGGTATTTGAGGTGGCTATGGGGGGAGCCACGTGCTTCCCCTGCTTCTAAGCCACCATCTTGACTCTGTATTATTAGCATTCTTGACCTGTTTTCCCTGCTTTCTCCTTTTGAAAGATCTTCTTTAAATATGATTTAGTCTGTGAACTCCTTGTGCCTCACTATTAGTCTTTTAAATGATTTTCCCTTTCCTTCCTCATCAGAATCAGAATTCTCAATATTCTTCTCCATAACTGCTATGAACTCTTGAGATGACATGATCATTTCCTCCCCCAAATTATGTCTTTTCTACCTTGGTGAACAATTCCTCCTTGTTGGTCCAGAATAGGAGTTCCCCCCATTGTACTTCCATGACTTTCTGAAGGATTACATTGCCATTGTGGTGTGGAAGCATTCAGATGCTCTCTCTGTTCATGTATTACAAAGCAATATTAAGACAGTATTTTGGTCTTATCTCCTTTCCATATTTGCCTGAAATGAATAAAAAACTTATCAGTATGTAATCAAACTTCTAGGAAAACAAAGCTCTTCACTAAATCAGCTTTGTCCTTTCACCAAAGGCTACCACTTTCTGTGAGGAACCTGGGTAAAAGTTCATGGAGGTACGTGGTTTTCTGTGAAGATAGAATCTGGATAGTGATGGATGAGGACAAGGGGCTTGATAATCCTCTTAAGGGCAATATTCTCTTTACTCATACATTGACCAAATTAGGCTAACATTAGACTAAGAGAAGGAAGGAGAAATTTTTGATTAATTTAGCTAATAGAAATATCTCTTGGGTTTGCTTTCAAGGAGGATGAAAGAAGAATCCTTAGGGGAAATGGTGCAAGAAGAATTGAATAGTTTAGGAAAATGATTCTCCAAGGGTGCATCAATATTTTAAGTGAATGTTGTTCTGTCTGATGAATTAAATTGTCAATTGAACTTTGTTACTATGTTTTATCTTATTATGGAATTTTGCCTGTTGTTAGGCGATAATATAAATTTTAATTCGAAAACAGCTTATCTGGAGAGAGAGAGATTCAAAGGAAGGATGGATTTCTGGGTCTTTGGATTTTCTCTTCTCTCTCTAAGCAGAAATGCTTAAACTTAGAATAATTTAATTAATAAATTGTCTCTGATAGGCTTGTGCCTCAAGTGCAGATATCAGTTGGTTTTTTTTTTAAACAATTGAATGTAGGGAATTGTGAAATGCCTTTCTAACTAAAGTAATACCTGCATGCTAGTATAACAGCCCTCACAGAGACTTTGAGGGTTGTATTTCTTCTGAGTTTGGAGAGCAGGGAAGCTAATGCAAGATTAGGACAGAAGGGATAAGTTTTCTCCTAATATAGCAGGAGTTTTGAGGATATTTGAGAGGAAATGAAGAGAGAAGAAAGGCAAAGGCAAAGGAAAATGGTGGAGGGACCTTGACCACAAGGAACAGCAAAGTGCCTAGTGGCATTAATATCTGTAGTATCCTCTTTCAAATCCAAATCTACTTGAAAGAAAATGCTAAGTGTACATATCCACATGCATAGATACATATGTATAAATATATGTAGATATATGTATATATTTATATACACATATATATGTATGTATGTATGTATAAAGTCATAAGTGCTTGCTCTAACAGTTGGTGTATACCCCTGACCCTTGCCTTAGTTCAGCAGGATGTAACTGATATCTAGTTATACTTGAGTAAATTTTATTGTGTTAAATGCAGAATTTGATGGATTTAATCATATTTAGCATACATACCTATAGTTGACCCTGTTCTTACGTTTCTTGGTTTGTTCACAGCATGAGGGTTCAGGACAATTCCAAGAATCACCCAGGAGTGAACCTCTCCAATCCCTACCTGCCTTCCTATGCTGGGGGGCCCTCGCCTGCCCCAAATCCATTGTTAAAGAGTAAAAATTCTCTAACTGGGTACATTGTCAAGTACTGTTTCATAAGCACACATCCAAGGGCAGAATTACTATGAAGTTGTGCCATGAAAAAATATCATCCTCATAAATCACAAGCCTAATAGCGACTGAGGGTTATACCAGTATTGTAATATGCTTCCAGAACTAATAATTTAGTTTCTTTTTCTGTCCAAGTGGTCTGTAAAATAGTCCTATTATAATATCAATTCTGTTTCTCTCTCCATTGATCCTCACAAAAATGTCTTCCCATTGCTTTCCTTCTTTGGTTCATGGATTTCCTCATGGAAATTTCTTGAAATAATCTAAACTGGTCATTTTGAATATCGACTACATTTCCTTTCCATATTTCAGACCTGGGTCACATTTCACCAAAACTTTTTATTCATATGAGGTTGTATCTACCTTCTTATGTTAAGATATACCTAGTTCATTTTGCTACTGATTCTTGAAGCAGTAAGACAAATATTATTTATCTTCCTCTTCTTGGATATTATGGGCATCTTCATTGAAATTCTTCTTCCTCTGTTATAACTTGCTAATCTCTATATATGACAGAGGCTATTTGTGGACAGTTTTTTTTTTTTTAAGAATTTCCCCTCAATTTTCTGTTTAAAGCCCTATTGATCAGGTATATAAGTTTCCAGGTAAATTTGTTCTTCTGAGGCTTATTAGATTATAATAACAACAACAATAATAAATAGCTAGCATTTATATAGTGCTTTAAAGGTTGAAAATGCTTTAAAAATATCTCATTTAATCCTTTCAACAACTCTGGGAATTAGGTGTTATTATTATCATCATGATTTTACAAAGGAGAAAACTGAGGCATACAGAAAGTTTAAGTGACTTGTCCAGGATCATGTGAGGGTCTGAAGCTGGATTCAAACTTGAAGCTGTGCTTCAATCTTCACAATAAAGGTTGATGGAATTATGATTCAAAACAAGGGTGTATCTGAATTTAAACTATTGAATAGAATATCTGCAATTTGAAATAATTCTGAAACAGTTGATCTAGACACCCTTTTGAACAAGACATTATGTGACTATTTGCATACATAGCTGGTAAGACTCAGAAAGATGATGAAATTACTCATCAAGAGTGGTTTTTTTTTCCTTCTGGTGTAATTAATGTTGAAGACAAAATTTCAAATTTAGACATCCTGTTTCTTGTATTACCATGAAGGGTGTTTCTATTTTTCTACCACTAGTAGAATGGTGCAGTGGAAAAAGTCGGTGGAAAAGTTGGCTTTTGTGTGAGAAGATCTGAGTTCAAATTATGACTGCTACCCACTGCCCCAAGTAGCCTTGAGCCAATGATTTTACCTTGTCTTAGACTTCAGTTTCCTCATCTTTAAAATGAGAGGACTGGACTAGATATACTATGAAATCACATCTAGCTCTAAATCTATAGATGGATATATGGATTAATACAGCTGGATTGTTGTGTATCTCAAGAGTTATTCTGTCTTTTCATAAAATTAACATTCTATTCTTTTTACCTTGTGCCCTCTTTGGCTTAAATATAATTAAATAAAAGGTGAAAGAAAAGGAGGCCAAAAAAATCAGGAGATCATGTAATGTTTCAATATGCTATAGTTAGTAATCTTAACATTAAGTGTTCAAACTAGCCCTTTTAACACACCCGTCTGGTCCTGTGTTGGCTCATACTCAAATGGACTCATTCTCTTTGCCTCTTTCTCTCTGTGTGACATGACCCATGATACTAGTGTAACCATGTCCTCCTTTGATCTCAAATATATTGATGCTATAAATATTCTTTGCTGACACAGCCTGTTACTGGGAATGGGAAATAGAGAGAGATGACCTGGTGCTCCAGACATGAATCTAATTTTATATGTAAGCCAAATTAGATTATTTGAGATGCAAACCATTCAGACTAAATGTTTAGAAGAGCCGATTTGAGTCACTATAAACAAAATTGAAAATTTTACTCTCAGAGTATAATAAATATTTGTTGAACTGAATAATGTATGAGAAGAAAAAGTTGTCTAAGATTTTAAGTCTTTTTTCCCCTTGTACCTTAGAACAACTCCTCACAGCTATGATTCATTTCCTGTCTCAGAGAAACGATGTTGTAGCAGGGGAAAGGGCCATAAAAGTCCACTTTGATAAGTTTTCAGATAAATAGAATTTTCATTGTTCAAATAATTTGCAGGTTCATGGTGATCTCTTACTAATTAAGTGAAAGAAAGCCCTACAAGAATCAGAAAATACTAGTGGGAGTCCTTATAGGGTGACTGACTTAAAACTAGAATGGTCTTTGGAAATCATCTTGTCGAATCCCTCTCAACTTAAGGGTTTTTTCATGCACTTTTTTGCATTAACTTTCTGGAGAGGTATTGTTTAAACTTCTGGGTTTCTGGTGGCTTTTCTAAGGGTTATGGGAGTAAAAGCAGAGTTCCAGAGCTAAGTATTTCCTCCCCCCGCCAATAATGAATAACTGCTTTGATATCTAAAAATTAATTTAAATGCTTGTTTTATTTTTTTCTTAAAAAAATCAAACGCTTCTGTAGACTTCTTATGCTTTGAATATATAATGCAAACAAGAAATTCCATACTAGGTCAATCATTGGGTTATACAATGCAGTCTTCTGTCTTTATGAGTGATAACAAAGGAAAATTTCAATTTCTCTATGTTCTATTGTTTTCCAGAATGAGGTATGTACCTTCAGATCCCTAACTTTCTTTCTAGAGTATTCATCCACTACGGTAGATGAAATGCTTATAAAAGAATGGTAAAAGTCAAGTTCTCTATTTAAGAGACCTTTTTAAGATCAATGTGTATATGGAAGTTGGCTTAATATCTCACATTTCTCTTGTGCTTTATGATTTACGAAATGCAGCCCTCCCTAACATTCCAGCAGGGTAAACTATTATCATACCCATTTTACATTTGATGAAACTGAGGCTCAGGAAGTTTAAGTGACTCAATCATACTTTTAGTAAGTTTTGGAACTAATAATAGCATTTATACAGTACCTACTATGTGCCAAGTACTGCACTAAAATCTTTATAAATATTATCTTATTTGATCCTCACCACAACCCTGGAAAGTAGATGTAATTATTATCCCCATTTTACAGATGAGGAAACTGAGGTAAACAGATTAGTGATTACCCAAGGCCACATATCTAATAACTATGGCCAGATTAAAACTTAGGTCTTCCTGTCTCCAGGCTCTGCACTAAACCTCTGCACCTCCTAAACTTTCTGTAGGTCTTAAACCTGGGATTAAGACAGAGAGCCAGTAGGAGAGAGAGACAGAAAGAAAGTGATGAAGAAGATATTTTCATGAGAGGAATGTTTCATACTAACTGCTTTGCATGTTGCTTGAATCTTTTGATGAGAGAATTCATAAGAAAGTTGGATGATTTTTTGCAGGCTTTCAGGAAGATATATAAAAGAAATACTGGAATGCCCATGGAACATCTCATAAATTTCTGTGCTTTGTATTTTGCTTTGCTTTCAAATCTGTTTCTTGGCCCAAATTTACAGGACCAAACAATGGGGAAAGGATTCTCTCTCATTAAATCACTAGTTCTTCTGTATCTGAGGGTAACTACTCAAAAAAATGACTAGTCTTCCAGTTCATTGTCAAGTTTACAGGGTCACTTATTGTGTGAACACAGTGCTAGGCACAGAAGTGATAACGCTAATACAAAAAAAAGTTTCTGCTCTGGTAAAAGTTGAAGAGAGAGCATATTCAACACAACTGAGTCAAGTGGGCATTAGTTTGCTATTTCCAGTGGCTTATCCAATGCAGCAGCTCCCTGCCCTTGTCTAGTTACATTATTGCTTATGCAAATTGAATGCTGATATCTAGCAAATCAACATCTCTGAAAATATGGCAGAATTTTCTATTGCAATCATGGCATGTTTTGTCACTGTGTGGTACAGTCAACTTTTGATTAGCCACATATGGCTAAATCAGGATTATTTGTAACAACAACAACAAAAAACCACACCAAAAAAACCCCACCTCACCAAAAAACCTCCACAGTTGCTTTACTCCTGTCACCAGCAAGCAACTTCCTGCTATTATTAGTTGCTATACTAGGGCTTCAAATTAATTTTAATGTTAGCCTAAACTACACAGAATCAGGAAGCAAAGTTTGTTGGCCGCCTAACACCCTGGTATAATGCATTCCAAACCTTGTATAAGTGATTACTGGATTATCCAAACCAATCATTTCTTCTGTTGGTTTGAATAGATAGTCAAGAGAGGATTTTGTTTACAAGATGTTCTTAATAGGTGGGTTTTGGAAAAGATTCCATTTGCGTTATGAAAATAGTATTGAGAGGACCCCTCAAAAACATTTGCATAAACATTTATTTTTGGAAATGTTGATTGCAGCTGAGAAATAAATTTGTTTCTTTTTCTCACGTGCTCAAGTTTTCATGTCTTGGGTTTTTTGTGTTTTTGTGGGTTTTTTTTCTTAGTTGTGATTTTTTAGAAATTTCAAAATGGCACACCCTTGCTTGGTATATGGAACAAAAGTGATTTTTTAAAATTATGTTGTTCTTAAGTAATGTAATAAAAAATAAAAGAAGTTGTCATTTGCCATTTCTTCCAAGCTCTAGATAACTTTTGCATTCAGGACTCAGCAGGTCAGGGTCCCTCCCTCTGCAGCACAACCATCAGTCTTTTCCTTGTATTGAACTTCAACTTCAGGGGAGGCTGGACAGGAGGAAAAGATTATGTGGGTGGAGATGGGAAGGAGGGCTTTTAGCTTGTTTCTATGAGCTTTATGGAGCACACTGCAGGAAGTATGAATGCTTTAACTTGGAAGGATGCAATGAAAATCAAATAAGCTGATTCTCATTAAATGACTCTGGACTCTCTCATTTACCAGGGAAGGTTATCCCTTCCCAAACAGATGACCTATCATCTCTACACACGTAATATCTTTTGAATTTATTTAATTTATTAATAGTTGAATTCCCTTCCCATTTTGAGTCATACCAGTTATGAGTATAGGCTATTTGTTTTTTTGGTAATCAAGAGTATCAGAAAGCACATATTTCATATGATGGGTCTTACAGAAAGCTTATTATACTCAGACTATTATTGCTATTCTCTATATAACTTGGAAGTGGACTATCTTCTTGTTCTCTGTCACTGGTTCCCAGTCATCATGCCAAACTGTCATCTTTGCTAAAAGGGAGTAAAGGGAAGGAATGAGCATTTTGAGGACCTACTATGTGCCATACACTCTGCTAAGTGCTTTATAGATACTACTTCACTTGATTCTCCCAGCAATCTTGCTAAAAGGCCAAGATCTTCACTCTGGGTTGATAATTTTGTTTTCACACCCTTTGTTGTCAGCCTTACTACAGTTTAGAGTTGTTAGGGCATTGAAAAAAAGAACATGTGTTTGTAGGTGTACTCCTGGGGACTAAGGAGTGGTTACAGAGTAAAAAACATGGAGTGAGTTGTTTGGGTGAGAATTCTTCCTAGGTGGCAGAAATCAGTCTTTGCTTTGCCTGAGAATAGGAAGTATATTCAGAATTTCCTTGTGTCCTGGATTTAAGGCAAATCCCTGCCATGCTGTTGCTACGCGGGCCCACCTCTAACTCCCTGACTGTTCCCACATCCCCAGGAGCCACATCTTTGGGAAGACCAAAGAGGACAGATGTGGAAGAAAAAGAGCAGCCATAGATGTGAAGGATATTTTACCCTAACCCTGCCTGCTCCAGAAGCCAGATGGAGGAGCTCAGAATTAGTCTGGTGATGGAAGTTCACTTCTCATAACTGCTAACTAGGGCTATACCTGTCTAGGATTAACATGAATATTGTAATTTGAAATAAATATTCCTTGAATGGATGAATTCCTTATCACATTAGTTTTAGCTTTTATCATCTCTCTCTCTCTCTCTTTTTAATGCTTTTAGCAAATGGAAATTTTAAAGGATGGGAAACTAGTCAAAATTTAAAAAAATTGATCAGCCCCCTCCCCCAAATCTATTTGTTTAGTTGTAAAAAAGCTTGACCTAGACACACCTAGAGCATATATAGTCTTTCTTTTTCTTGAAGCCCTCAGGGCTCTTTGGTAGTATTCTTCTGTGTAGAGATGTTCCAAAGCGCTCTACTGTCTAAGAGTGAGCAGGGAGCTGTGACACAAGGTTTCATCCATTCTCCCCCACCTTCTACTTTTTGTTTCAGGATTGTCAGAAAACATGCTGAGATGAGGAGGAAAAGAGACTGTGGGGGCTTTTTTTTTTTTTTTGGCAGTTTGGCTGCTGAATGAAAGCAGTCGCTTTATTTAGAAGCGAGTAGGGAGGGAAATGTAGCTTAGGGTTGACACCCTCCTGGTGCTTATCCATAAATATGAAATGGTGTTAGAACACCAGACACCAAAGAGCTTTCTGATTGGCTACTGGTGATGTCATACTTGTCATTAATACTGTACTCTGAAAATGCACTGATCTGCCTGCTTTTCTTTTTTCTTTTAAATGTATAAAATCCATTTTGTGATCTCAAGCACGGCACTTCAGGCGCTGCATTTTGAACAACTATTCCACTTAGATAGGTAAAGTCATTTTGGCCTTCACTTGATCTTCAGAGTAATCACCCACAAGTATGCTGCCTGTCGGGTCTTATTGTTTAAATGTAAGGCAGACAATTTTCAACACCTGGACACCAACAGTTGACATTTACCTCAATTAAGTGCTAATACAGCATATATGAATTTTGAGCCTGTCCGTCCTCCAGTGTCCTGAAAGGTTTGGAGTATAGGTTGGCACATTCAAGTGAGTAAAGAATGTTGACTAGTAATGAGAAGTACATTCTTTCTTTCTTTTAAGGTCTTTTAAACACCATTTAGTCTCAGCTATGAGGTTACAAATCTTCTACCCCCTATAACCTCATAGCTGAGTCTACATGGTGTTTTTCCCACTAAATGCAAGTGCCTCTGAAATGTTAACTTTCTGATGGCGTTTACAGGACCAGCATTACATATGGATGGCATGTTAGCATTATGTACATGTTATGTGTATGTGTATTGTGTGTTTTTTTTGTATGTGGGGAGAGAGACAGACTGAGATAGAGTGAGAGTGAGAAAGAGAAGCACACAGAAAGAGACAAAAACAGAAACAAAGAGACAGAGACAAAAACAGAGATAGAGATGCAGAGAGAGAGATATACATAAAGAGAAAAACAGGGAGATGCAGAGAAAAAGAGAAACATGGTTTGAGACAGAGGAAGAGTGAGGCTGAAAGAGACAGAGATATCATATAGCTTTTTTTTTTCTTTTTAAACACTTCAGGAGTAGAATCTTGAAGAGGAAAGCCACTGCATAGTCACTCTTGGATGACCCTGGATTGATTTTTGGCCTCTCTAGGGCTGAAAGGTTTGACCATTCTCCAGTTCTATTGGTTCCTATGCTTTTTGAAAAATAGCTGAGTTATTATGGGCCAATGGGAAATATTTAGTGTGGAAATGGCTTTCTATGTTTTCTTTATATTAGGTACTAAATTGTCCTTTTAAGGGAATGGCACACATTCTCTGAGATTGGAAGAGTGGGCTGCTAGAATATTCCTACCCTTGTCTGAAACATTTTCCATGTTTAAAAGAGAACTATTAAGTAATGAATGTGAATAATAGCTCACAATTAAATACTTTAATTTGAGATCTTCAAGCAGAGGCTATACGACCATGTATCAGGGGATATGTTTGGTGGTGATTGGGAGGGGTGTAAAATTGCTATTGGCTGGGCTAGATGGCCCCTGAGATCCCTTCTAATTCAGAAATTTTGTAAAGGTTTACAAAGTACCATTCTCAAGAAAAAAAAACAACAACCACCACAAAGAAACAACCCAACAACATTGTGGGATCATAGTATTTATTGTGCTTATGTTATAGATGTGAAGGAACTGGGGCCTGGAGAAATTATGATTTGCACATGGTCACAGATGGTCTGTCATGGGTCTTTGCACCCAGGTCTTTTGATTCCAAAGATAGACATTTTTCTACTTCACACTGTTTCTTAAGGAATGAGATAGCCTCCTTTACAAAAAACTGGTACATACCCAGGAGGGACAAACTTAGCATAGACAGTCCAGATACTTCCTTATCCACAAGATTAGAAGGGTGTGTGTGTGTGTGTGTGTGTGTGTGTGTGTGTGTGTGTGTGTGTGTGTGTGTGTGTACACAACATATTGGGAGTTCTGTATACTAATGAAGTCATATCATATAGCAGTGTACCCCTCAGCCCCATTACCTATGGAATTTTTAAAAAAGATGTTATATAAAGTAATCAATTCTTTTCCCTCTACCCCAGAGCTGTTTTTATACTGGGTGTATTGAGTTTATTAACCCACACATGGATGAAGTGACTTCCCATCTTTTCATTTTGTGGGTGCTTTTTAGACGCCCTGAAAACAAATGTGATATAATTTCTGCTTTATTGATGTTATCAGCAATTATTGTGAGATTCCTCCCAGCTTTAACTAGGTTAGAGTTCAAATAGTCAGCAGTTCTCTCTAGGTCTCAGAGAGGAAAAGGAAAAAAAAAACCCCAATAACAAAGATTCACATTCATCTTTACACACTGTAATGAGCTCACCGGAGATGGTCTGTTTTCCACATTAGAGCCATTCCTTTGATAGGCCTTAATTATTTGTGAGCTGAAACTCGAACTGAGGTAAACATGCACAAAAATTTCAGACAAAGATTTTTGCAGGTGGTGACTTGGACAGGTCTAGGAATGAAAAATCAGTGTTTACTGCTCACTCAGCCTGTCTGCTGAGGACAGGGGAAGGCTCTGCTCTGTGGTTGGCCCCCTCTGTCTGCTCCTTCTCCACTCAATCATGTGAAAACAGTTGCAGACCAAAGGAGGGAAACTATCATTCACCAGCAGGATTCTTAATCCTTGGCAGGTGCCGTTTGAGTAACTGCACTGGACCTGAAGGTCATGATGATTGTAAAGCCCCAAGCTTTTGCAGATGGCCTGAGTGGGAGGAGCCAGATTCAATAACCTTTCACGTCTGTAGCTCCCCAGACTCTTTCTCCCCTTGAATATGGTGCCACCACTTTTCTAGCCCTGAATGAACTTTTGAACCCTAGTACAGTTTTTAGGATGTTTGCTGTTGATAGGTTTCAGATAAAACAGGAGCAGATTTGGAGGAAACAGCAGACAGATAGATTTTCCTTTTCCTCTGGTGATGTTAGTGGTCTAATTTGAAGCCCATGCTTTAGTAGTTTCCTCCCTGTGTGCTCTGTGCTTTCTTTTCTGAAGTCTGCTTACAGAAATGAACAAAAGCAGGATGTTGCCACTCCATGTTACTCAAACAAGGACACCATCTTTGAAAAGTCCAGAGTTTACCAGACCACCCCTTTATCTCTCCCGCCTTCCCCCATTGCAGACACCAATCCTGAGCTGGTGAAGCATTCTGTCTCCCTTTCATTGTCAAGGCAGTACTTTCACTGCCTTCAAATTGCCCCTCTGTCACTCTATTTTATGGCCTTTACTAATCACTGCTCACAACTAATTGGGATTCCATGCACACACCTCTGCCACACTCATGGGTTTGGATAATGTGGAAAACCACAGAATTGCTCAGTAACGAGTGTTAAGCTGGAGCCCTCTCAGAATCAACAATGAAAACTCTTGGCTACAGAAGGAGCCGAGTATATCAATTTGGGGATTGAAGACTGGAGCCCGGAATCTTCTCAGTGATTCTTAGCTTAATTCACAGAGTAAACTACATTGGGTTCTGGAAGGAGACAACTGTTAAGCTCATTCCTTTTTCTGGAGCCCTGTTATTCCTTGTGGCTTGGAGACTGAAGCATAGAATTCCACAATTATACTGTATACATGAGCACAGGCCCATATTTAGTATACAATCTCTGTGGTCAGGAGCTACATATGACATGTGAGTGCCTACTTAGGAACTAAAAATATACATTGCAGCCCAATTTGTCCTTAGCTGAAGTCATACTTTGAAAGCACATATAAAAAAAGTATCCTTTTTAAAAAAAGATTAAACTTATTTTGACTTCATATTTAAAAGCAGTGCTTTTTCTGTGGAGAGGAAGTTCAAGGTCAGGTTTTTTAGTATACGCTCTTCATTGGGCCAGATGTTGGCTGTACATCACAAACTGGGAAGAATTCACCCGAAAGATGTCAGTAATTAAACAAAAAAGTATATGGAGAAAGGTTCATCTGTTAGTATTATACTTATTTTAGCAGTACGAACAAAATGTAGGATGGGTCACTTAAAGGTAGATAACTGAATTTAGAAACTGAATTGGATGGTCTAGAGAGGTACCTTTGCAGATAAACAGAAAGTAATGTCTATTATAGGGAGGAATGGTGTAAGAGCAGTTTTAAGAATGGTGTCAAGTCAGGGGAGCAGGTAGGGAGATAGGGCTTTAGGGAGATGGGAAGATCATAACAGTATAGGACCTTGATCCATTATGGCTTCAGGAGTAACTCTCTGCCCTCCCCAAGGATATTATAAGCACTTTAGACCAGGCAATGATTAACATATGTGTGTATATACACACACGACACATATGCACACATATAAGTATATGTATTGTGTTTATATACACATATGTACCTACACATACATACATACATATATTTGTGTGTGTGTGTGTGTGTGTGTGTGTGTGTGTGTGTATATATATATATATATATATATATATATATATATGAAACATGCACATATATTATCCTTTGTTTCATTTTGTCAGTATGGCAAAGGTCTGTGTTTTTGTTGGTAAGGGAACCAAAGTAATGTTCAACCTGTCTGTAATCTAGTAGAGAAGTCTTAGAAGATTGAGTGAGCTTTGGAAAGGTTAAGGTACTTCTCCTTGGTAGGAAAACTACCAAGTGTCAGCAGTGGAATTTGAATCCTAGCCTTCCTGACTCCAGACAAGTCACTCCATCCCCTACACTATGATGCTTATCAGTTTTTACTCAGCATGCAATGCCGTTTGCATAGTTAATCTCAATATGTTTAACGTATGCCCTACTATGCTACTCAGTTTTCGTTTTCTCCTAGGGATGAGATTTAGACGTAGTCATTGTGAACCACGTGGGAATCTCCTGGACAGAAATGACTGTTGAAATATTATTTTCCTCTTGTTTTTGTTGCATATTAAAACAAATGAACTTAGATAACAACTTCAGTTGAATGTAAAGACAACACTCATGATGAAAGATTTTCTATCTTCTCTCTTCCCCACTGAATATGGGACCATGGAAAACCTGTATGTTAGCTGTCTTGCAGCCCTGGGTTGTTGATCTGTTAATGAATTTAGCTTTCCAGGGACTTCTTTCCCAAGGTTGAGATGGATCTCATAGGCTATCTAGTGCAATCCATAATTAAATAGGCATGCTGGCAACAACTTCCAAATTCCACTTGAAGACTCTGTGTGTGTGTGTGTGTTTCTATTCTACCTTTGAAGTATTCTGTCTTTTAGGAAATCTTTCCTTATATCAAGTCTAAATCTGCCTCTCTGCATCTTCTGTCCTCTGTTCTTAACTTTGCTTTCTGTGGCAAAACACAACTAGTCTAACCATTTCCCGTACCACAGCCTATAAGATACTTGATGAAAGCTGTTTTGTGACCCCTAAACCACCTCTTCTCCATGGTAAGCATCCCTGAATCCTTGATGTGTGTGTGTGTGTGTGTGTGTGTGTGTGTGTGTGTGTGTGTGTGTGTGAGAGAGAGAGAGAGAGAGAGAGAGACAGAGAGAGACAGGGAGAGAGAGAGACAGAGACAGAGATAGAGAAAAAGATAGTTTGTTTTTTTTTTATTGTCCTCAGTATTAATTTCTAGCCTCAGCCCATCTGAATTCCTTCTTGGAAATCCTGACCTTTTGCCCTGGACTTCCTTTTGTATTTAGTATAATCAAAATCTCTTTTCTCTCCACTCAGGGTAGTTCCTGACATCCTCAGTGCTGTTGCCTATTTGGCTTTTGGAAAGCAATGGCATTTGATCTTGATTACCTTCCTTCCTGCCTCCCTCCCTCCTCCTTTCCTCCTTTCCTCCCTTCTCCCTTTCTTCCTTCCTTCATCTCTGAGTGCTTTGATGATGGTGACCATAGCCTCCTTCCTCTTCCTCCTTCCAACACACAGTTATGAATTTTCTAAAGTTGCTCTAGAAGTGAAAATAGAACATAAGATCAGATATAACATACTAGGATAAGGTCATCAAAAGTGAGTTTGAAGGCACATACCCTGTAGAGACTCCTTGAGGACAGGAAGTCTTTCATTTTTATCATTGTATCCACATTGTCCAGCACTGTGCCTGGCAAATAGTATGTATTTAACAAATGCTTATTGATTAATTGGTTGATTAATGTCCAAGCTTATTTAATCTCTCCTAAGCTACCTCAGATTTCTGGCTGAGTCTGAAGACTACCCAAGCCAAATACTAACCATCTTTGCCAGAAGATTGGCCACTAGAGGACAACTTTTTTAAATTTTAATTTTTACCAAGGCAGCCTCAGAAACAGAAAAGCAACTTCCACCACCTCAGTTAAACACACAAAAAGACTTCAGCTGAGTTTAAAGAAACTATCATGATTTGGGGGTGATCTATTGCTCTCTTTCCCTCCCTGATTACTGCCCCCCCCCACTACCTTTCTTATTTTAGCTTTCAGTATCTCTTTTCCAACTTCCAAAGGCCCTCAGTAATCACCAAATTTAGAACTATTCCCACAGGTATATATACACACACACATACATGTATATATACACATATATGTGCATATATTTTAACACAATTATATGTGCACATCTATATCTATATCTCAGAGTACCCAGTGTCTAACATATTGTAAAAAGAGACAGAGAATTTGTGTTGGAATTGCTAAATCACTCATTTGTAAGTCTTACCTATGCACCTCTCAAATTTGAGTGACTTATATTCTATTTAAAATTGGCAAAGATGCCTATGTTCATCAGACCTTGGTATCCTTATCCAAGAGTCTCTTTTGTATATGTGTATTATATATGTATGTTTGCATGTATGTATATATACAGACACACACACACACACACACACACACACACACACACACACATATATATATATACACATGCGTTAATTTGAAAATGTTCAGTGAAAAAGAAAATAATGGAAAGGATGGCTTTGTTCATATTCTGTTCCATTGTTCTGTGGGTCAAAGCATCAGCCAGTTTCTCACTAAATTTTTGAAATGTAGTCCTGGAATTAAATAATAGGAAACCCTGCCGCCACCCCCCAAATGAAGCACTTGATTGTGGGATATTGTTGGCTTTCTGATTTTTCTTTGAATCCTTCCATATGCTTTTTACTCTTTACTCATAACACAATTCTGGTCATGTTATTTCTTTTCATTTTTCCTAACCTCATTGATACTGAATGGTGGAAACTCTGATCCTTCTTTTTTTCTTCCACTCTCCTATTTTCTTCTGAGATTTGGTCAAGTTTCTGAGAAAAAAAGAGAGATTTTTATTGATATTGGTGATAGAGATTGCAACCAAGGGGTTTTGGTCTCATAGAAGGTGTTCCTGTATTTTGGTGGCCAAAATAATTCCTTACCTAACCTTCTGGTAACAAGCCTTTTTGTAGACTACTAAACTTGTCCTTGGATATCAGAGACACAGTCTGCTTCTGGACATAATTCAGTGGAGTAGATTTTGTGAGCCCAGGTATCTCTGAGTAAGGATGAGTCATGAGGGTTAGGCTTTCCTGGTATGCACTAAAAAATAATAGGTTAAAAAATTATAGGGGCAATATTCAAAATACTTGAGAATAAACTGTTCCCGAGTATTTAAGAAGCCCCAGTTTACATATCAACAATTGATAGTTAATTATAAGCCATTTTCATCTATTCATTAAAGCATATTCCCAAAGGACCCCTACTAGGCAATAATTTATTAGCTAAGCTTGAAGTTATCATATGTTGAAAGCAGTGAAACTGCTTTTCTTGTTAAAACATTATAATTAAGACTTTTCACTAATGCAGACTGGCCTTCAGTTCTGGTTAGTCCAAATGAGTGTGGTTTTCCTTTATCACTATGGAGATGAAGGTGGTCTAGCTCTTTTATGTAGAGATGGTTAGTGTCACTTTAATATTCTTCATAAAACCTTTGGATGTTAGAGCTGGTAGGGCCCTTATTGATATCATATCAAGTTCATTGCCTTTGTCTTATAGATAATCACCAAAGATCAGTGAGGTTAACTGATCTGCTCAAAATCATATAATGAGTTATTACCTAACTTAGTATTAAAAGGTCAGTGGTTCTTAGAATCTCAAGGCAATAATTCCTGTTTCTTCCTTCTCAAAAAAGGAACATTTTTTTAAATCAAAATTATTTTTTTCTTACATGTCATCACCTAAAAGAAGCAATTTGAAAGAAAAAAAGAGGTTGAAAGCAAGTCCAAGAGTTGCTTTTTTATATTTTCCCTTTTGTGCTTACCCTACATTGGCTCTATCCTTCTGAAGCTCATTTTATGACCTGTCAACTAGCAACTAGTAGCACAGTGAATAGAGCACAGGGCTTGGAGTCAGAAAGACCCAAGTTCAAATCCTGCCCCAGGTAATATCTCTGTGACCCTGGGTAAGTCACTTAACTTATCTATACCACAGTTTCCTTATATATAAAATGGGGATAACAACAGCCCCTACCTCCCGGGATTGTTGTGAGGAAAAAATGAGTAAACATATGTGAAATGCTTTGCAACCCTTAAAGTATTGCATAAATGCTAGCTACTACCAGCTATTATTCATCAGAATAACATTATATCTATCTACTGACCAGTATCCCTTTGAGCTTGGAATTGACCATCATTTAATATATCATAATACCTTACATCTTATGATATTAAAAATTTAGACTTGTTCTTGGACCTAGCACCAACTCCTAGGTAAACTTGTGAAGGCGGTAGTTAAATCTTCTGTTTCCTTTTGAAAGGTTTCTCATTTTTGGCTGCAAGGTGTCTTCATGCTACACCTTGTCTATGGCACTGTCCACCTGCTTTTATGTATTATTTCTGATCTTTGTTCCTTCATGTGTCCAGCTGGCACCCCCCATCAAAACTAACTTGTTCTGTGTACCCCTTTTACTTATTATACTATTCTTTACTGCTGAATAACAGCTAGTTATACTGATGATCATATTAGCACATGGTAGTCGCTGATATCAATGTGTTCATGTACCCCTATCCTAGCAGTATTCTAGTGCTTTGTCATAGTCCAGAGATGACCATGAATTCTCAAAGGCTCTTCCAGCATAGGACATGTTATGGTTGATCTTATCAAGAGTTCAAGTACAGACTGATTGATGGAATCTCTCTCTATTGTCTGAAGACCATCCAGCTTCTGAGAGATTCATCACTAGTAGGTTGGCTGCCAGGTGATGAAAGTTATGGGTCACAGCAACTCATGAGGCATTCTATTGAGGCAGTTAAGCATTGTAAGGGTAGAGATTGATAAATCACAGAACTGTTCATGTATTTGAGTTTTGAGTTTAATGTATCACCCTGAATAATGTATGTACATTTTGGCAGAGGCCTTCTGGAGACCATTCCTTAACCAAAAAAAAAAGGGGGGGGATTGTAATCAAAATTTCATGTGTAGTTACTGGTTTGTGAGAGAGGTATCATTGACCAATTGATTTCATGATATTTCTTAAATTAAATCTAGAAAAGAGTTCCCTACTTGGTGTCCTTTGGAGAACCACCCCTTGGGTTTTTTTCCTCTTTTTCAATTGTCATATAGGCCATATTGTTCATGAAATAATTATATTAGAAAAAAGACTGGAATCTTCCTTATTTCAGGTGATGGAAATTAATGTTTGAAGTAGTGAATTCTGGGAAAGACTGAATGTTTAACACATTTCTAATTTGAGGACAAGTCATTGTTGTTCAGGTGTTTCAGTTGTGTCTGACTTTGTGACCCCATTGGAGGTTTTCTTGCCAAAGATACTGGAATGATTTGCCATTTCCTTCTCCAGTTCATCTTACAGATGAGGAAACTGAGACCAACAGTTTTAAGTGACTTGCCCAGGGTCACACAACTAGTAAGTCTGAAGTCAGACTGGAATTCAGGTCTTCCTGATTCCAGGTCTATCCACTGAACCAATTAGCTGCTTCCTAAGATAGGTCATGTTCATCAAGCTTACTTCGTAGAGAATTTAAGAAAAATAAACATGCTTATGCAGTATGATCCATGTGTCTTTGGACATAGGGGAATAACATCATGTATCCACAGAATGCTGTCAGTTTGAATACAAAATTCACAAAAGTAGAACTACCAAGGTTAGTGAATCATACCAGTGGACAATTTCCATACTATCCTTAAATGAGGAGATTCTTTGCATATCTTTTTGTATAATAATTTTTGAAAAAGATTGTGTAAAACATATGCTTTCAAAAGGATGAGTAACCCAGAGTAACTCTAACAAGGGCTAGCAATGGACAGATGCCAGCTCTTCATCAGAATTCATCATCATGAGTGTTTTCAGCGGCCTCTGTGGAAGAGGGAGAAGTACTGGTGCTGTGCGTCACCTGAGACCATAACGAGCCACCCACTGTAAGCTCACGTGTGTACTTTTGTCTATGCCGGTGGGAGTGCAGGAGTGGTGGAGGATGTGATGGTAAAAAGTTTACAGAGATGATCATTTTTTCCCCCATGAGAGGCTTCAAAAGAGAGAGTGTTTGCTTTGTGAAATAAAGTAAAATCTACATAAAATGAAGAGCTCTTGAACTGTAGTATTCCAGAGATGTGATAATAATATCAAAGGGGAAAAGGTTAATGATGGAGTACTTTTCCTTAATGCCTGGAGTTTGTAGCTCTGCTCCATATGAACTGCTTTAACTGGCTGGCTGGGGGTGGGAATCACAGCCCAACAGCCTTGAATAATGGGGAGACTGTGGAAGTGGGAGTTGTTCATTGCTAGGAGAAGAAAGGAACACCTTAACTACCACCCAACATGCACAGAAAGAATCTCCAGGAATGTCCGTTATCCTTGGCCTGTAGCTTGGAAAATGAGGATTGCCTACATGGCTGTATTTAAAAATAATAACTTCTGAGACTCTCTCCTGGATGTTTTGAAACATATCATAAAAGAGCCAGGAGTGGAAATGCCTCAAGTCATGTGGTTTATGGCCCCATCACAGACACTAATGAAGTCCTTTCATCCACCCAAGGGACATACCATCATTGGTCTGTGCAAATACAGTTATTGGAGCAAATCTGTGGTACAAATTCTCCCCCTTCTCCTTAACCCCACCCTTTTAATTTTGCTGCAGCCGCGCCAGCTCTCACTTGACATTTGGCTTGTGAAAAAATAACTTCTGTGGAGCTATTGTTTCTTCTGTCATTTTAAAACAATAACAGAAGATGGTGGGGAGGGAAAAAAACCGAATCACAGCTCCCACACAAACAGATGCCTGTTTGAAAGTGTGCAAAAGCAGCGATATTCTTGTAGCTGCGTTCTCAGCCCTGCCCCACCCCCTCGTCCACTCCCCCATCAATAAACACGTACTTTCTGACAGCTGTTCAGGGACCAAGGAGCCCAGACTCATCTTGAGCTGACATAATTCAGAAATGGTTGTTCTGTTTATGTACAAGGCCTACAGCCCATCAGCCATGAAAACCCTTGCTTTACAAACATTATTCTGTGTTTGCTTTCCTAGAAGCAAAGTAGGTATTCTGATTCAAATCTGCTGGCTGGTGGTGATGAGATCTTGATGAGATAGAGTTTTAAGGCAAACTATCTCTTTTTCCTTCCCAGCATGGCTACCATAGTTTTTTTTCTCCCTTCTTTACTGAATTATAGTGGAAAGGATGCTGGGTTTGGAGTCTGAGGGTTCTGAATTCAAATGCTCATTCTGCTCCTTACTACTTAAGTGATTTTGGACATTTAATCTGAACTTTAGTTTCATCATTGATTAAAAAATAAAATAGAAGGTTGATCAATATAACCTATGAGGTCATTTCCAGCTCTGGAAAGGCTATGATACCATGACCTTATGTTCACTAAAGATGAGGGGATGGGGAGGCAGCAAAGGCAGGTTATTTCCCTGATCTCATTTATCATAGGAGTTGAGTTCATTCAGTAGAACATCGAAAATTATTGTAATATATTAGAAGGTGCTCTGGTTTGAGAGTCAGAATACTCCATGGCAAATTTTTTTTTCACTCATTTTACCCATTAGTAGCTGTGTCACCTTAAGCATTTCTTTCTCTCTTCCTTTATTTCTATGATGAGGGGATTGGACTAATCAATCTGTAAGGTCCTTTTCAGCTCTAGCAAAATCTCATGACTCCAAAGTGCTACTGTACTGCAAACCTGACTTGATCCTGTGATATCTTATTGAGCTTAGGCCATCCAGACTTTGTGTGTCCTGTTCCTGTGTCAGATTACTTTGCATGGAATTTGAAGGAATTTCATGGAATTCCATTTCCATAGGGAGAAAAAAGTAACTGTCTAGGTTTCTGTAGCTAGTTTCTTTTTATTCATTCTTATTCCACATTTGACCTCTTTTTTTCTAACCCCCTTAAGCTACTACATCTCCTCTTACAATTAACCTGAAAAGGAGAGAAAAAAAAACCAGAAATACTCCGGGGATGCTCTTTTGTTCCTTCAAAAAAAGTATGTATTTAGGGCCTTGAGAAACCATTCTGCTTCACCCCCCCCCAACTTAAGGCCTACTGATTAAAAAAAAAAGAAACAGCTCTGAGATTTCCTTAGTACAGGAACTCTAAGGAAATGCCTTCTACTGGTACATATTGATACCAATTCTGAAACTTAGTCCAGAAATATTAGTCCTTGAGACTTAAAGTGACTTGTCCGGGTTCAATTTGCCAGAATGGGTCCTATGTAGGACTTGATCCTTGGTTTTCCTGACTATTATGGTGACTTTCTAGCCACTAAGTCAATCAGCCTTCTCTAATAGCCATATTTATTGTGTTAATTCTTACATACAAGAGTAATGAGAGAGACAGAGACAGATGGACAGAGATAGAGACAGAGATAGCAAGACGGAGAGACAGAGAGACAGAAACAGAGAGACAAGTGGGGTGGGTGTATGAGGATATTGTACCCATACCTATGAATGTTAAAAGAAGTTATAGCCCTCCAGCATGTTGAGAAACTTTCCAATAGAGGATTTATGGGAATCTCTAGTGGATAAGAATTGTGCAGGACAAGAAGCTATGAGTGAGTAGCATTCTGTAGTGGGAGAGAGAGTACCTACACTGATGAGTTCATGGATCTTTTGGAGCATATGAGACCAAAAAACAGAAAGAGGGCATTGTTCCCTCCTATAATCTCTTGAATAGTATGCTCCTTTAGCATTTTCTTGAGGTATCTGATAGAAGGGAGCCCCAACTTTAAATAAGATCGGTATGTGATTTGCTTGTGATTTGTGTATTGACACAGTAGGATCTATTTTCAGATGTTCATCAATTAAAACAATTTTATTGGTAGTTATATTTTGTAGAATGGTCTCTTGTATTTCCTTCTGTGTTCTGCCTTCCATCCAGACAGTGTGGTATAGTGGAAAGAACCCTCTATGTGGAGGACCTGAGTTTTAATCCTGTATGTCCTTTTCTGTTTCTGTGACCCTGGACAAATCACTTAACTTTTTTGGATCTCAGTTTCCTCATCTGTAAAATAAGCAGGTGGGACAACATGACCTCTTAGGATTTGTCTTTTTTCCAAATCTTCAGTATGCCAATCAAAGAAGCACAGATGTAGAGCAGAAATGACTTTCTTCTCTTCAGTCCATCCTTCACACAGGTAGCAAAGTGATTTTAAGAAGAAAAAAAATACTGCATTGCTCAAAAAACACCAGTTACTCTTTTTTACTTCTAGGTTCAAATATATACTCCTCTGTTTGAAATGGAAAGCTCTTCATAACTTAGCCCCTTCTTACCTTTCCAGTTTTTTTCTTTAATACCATACACCACTCTCCTCCCTCCACTCTGATTCAGATATACTGTGCTACTGCTCTTCCTCACATGAGGTTTTCCATCTTCTGTTTCTGGGTCTTTTTGTTGGTTATCAACCATTTCTGGATTGAATTTTTCTGCATTTGCCTCTCAGACAGTTTCCTTCAAGATAGCTCAAGCACTATCCTCTGCATGAATCCTTCCTAATCTTCACACATGCTAGCACTTTCCATCCCTGAACTGCTTTCTATTCATTTTGCATGTATTATATATAGCCAAATAGTATTAATACGTGTCAGCACATATGTATATGTGTATATGTTATATGTTGCATACATATCTTATATATATACATATGCGTATATATGGATATATGCACGCATGGCATATGAATGTATATACTATGTGTTTATATACATAGAAGGCATGTGTGTATGTGTATATATACATATGCACACATATATACACATATTTGTCAGTAGAATAGGACAAATGTGTCACTAGATATACACAGGATAGAATTTGAGTCTTTCTGCCCACCCATTTAGATGCCAAGTTTCCTCACCTGAGAGTTCCCTATGCCAGTGGATCTAGTACCCATCCGTCTTTATATCCTTATATATGTTCTTATTGTCTCCCCCATTCAGATTTGCCTGGTGCATAGTAGGCACTTAATAAATGCTTAACCCCTTCCCCTTCTTGGAGGCAAGGGTTATTTCATTTTTGCCTTGGTATGCTCAAAGATTACCTAGTAGACAATAAATACATGTTGATTGATGGCTTGTCTTGATTGGTCTAATGTAGTCATTTATAGTGTCTCAGCACTGGAGAGAATCTTGAGAGTTCATCCAGTTTTTACCATGGCTTTTGAGTAGTATCAGAAAGTCACAGAATTTCTACCATTTGAATCAAGGTTGAAAGAGACCTTAGAAATCTTTCTTCAACTACCTCATTTTTCAAACGAGGAAACAGACCCAGAGAGGGTAAGTGATTTGCCTAGATTGCATACATAGTGACAGAAATAGGAGTCATTCAATGGATGTGACAATCTAGCCTATTTAAAATATCTCCTCACTTTTTCTTATTCGTCTACTCTAGTGTTTATAAATCCTGTCATTCAATTCTGTCTTATAGCTAGCCTACAACTCTCATGCTTCCCACTTAAATCTGTCTTATTATTCTACCCAAGGCAGAGATTAGGAGCAGTTGGTCAGCATACCGACTATTCATAAAATTGAAGATTGTATAATAATTCCTTCTTATTATCCTCATGTAGAATAATCCAAATGCTTTTCTTATTTCCACATTTTATAATCCAGTCCTAGTCTTTCATCATGTTCTGTCACTGCGTTGTTTTCATGCCCATCCCCATGCTCACCCCTTGAACTGTGGGACCTTCAGTGATATATAGTACTCTCCTAAGAGTCTGCCCAGTGTTGTGTACAATGGGAAGACTGTAAGGTCATCAAGAAGAATGGGGATGAACCTTGCCTGGGTATGTTGCAGTGGGGATTTTTGTTCAGGTATAACTTGGACCAGATTGTCTAGCTCTGAGATTCTGTGATTCTGGTCACTAGGCGAGGGGTGAGGAGACTTTATTTCTAGCCATGTAAATTTGGACATGTCACTTAACATTGCTGAGCCTCAGTTTCCTTATCTGGAAAATTAGGATAATATTGAGTTTTTCTTATCAATGAGTTATAGTGAGGATCAGATGATGCAAAGTATGTGAAGGTTCTTTGACAAATGTAATATATGAATACACATTACATCATTAGGAGGAAGAAGAATGGAGAGATGGAGTGAGGACACTGCAAAGGGTGAGACAGTAAGAGCCACCCACAGTCTTTGTCAGGTCTTGTCAGGCCAAAGTGTGGAGGCTGCTACTCTCGAGCGTGTTATTTGGATGACTTCTAATTCAGTAGAATAGGACAAATGTGTCACTAGACATACACAGGATAGAATTTGAATCTTTCTGCCCACCAAATTAGATGCCAGAATGGGAGTAATTTAATAGATCACTGTGTTCCTTTTTGGCCTTTGAAAAGGATAGAAAATTAATAAGACTATATCCTCTGACTGCCAGCAGTATCTTTGGTATAGTTTTTGAGGTCAAGACTGCCTGTGGCAATGGAGTATCAACGTGTCGATTTTGGTTTCAAGTGCTCTTGAAACTCAGGCTCAGACTCTGGCTTCCAGCCCAGCATTATGTGTGGCCTCAGGCCCACCCATTGCCTTGGCCTCATCCTATGTCTTGGATCTAGTACTCAGACTCTCCTCTGTGACAGAGGTCTAAGCATCATGCAGAAAGGTAAGTAGGTTCCAAATTGAGATCTACACAGGAGTCAGAGAAGAGCTGCTGGCATCAGCTGCTGGATCTGATTACACCTTCTCACCTTAAAATTTGATTCTGTTGATGGCAAGCTTATTCTCTTTCCTGCCAAAGGCCTAGGCTCTTCCTGGGATTGTGGACACATCTCTCTTTTCCTGTGGTGAGTCGGAGGGAGGGCTGTTGCCCTGGCAATATCCTGTCCTCTCTTTCCTGCCCACTCCTTTCTTGTTAAAGCATTAGATCTAGGTACTTGATTGGGACAGAAGCTGAAACCAGTTAGAGGCATTCTTTCTTTCCCTTGCTTTATCTCCCCTCATTTCCAAGCTTCAAAGGAAGAAGCCCAGGCTGTGGAAAATGGCAGAAAAGCTTGGAATCCTTTAAGACTTGAATTGACTCCAGGAATGTGTAATAAAGTGAGTTCAAGAAGTAGATTTTTTTTGACTTTGATTAAAAATGCCAAGAAAAATGTGATGAATTCTCAATGTGCAACTGAAATTAAAATGTCTGCATACAACCATGGGGAGGTGAGTAGCCACATGATTTTCGTTTCCAGTCTACCTCTTTTTCAGGATTGGCCTCTTCAAAGTGGACTGGGTAAAAGTCAGTAGCAGAATACAGTAGAAAAAATGCTGGAATTCAGGGTCAGGACATCTAGGTCCTCATTCCCTTAAGATGGGTTGTGTGAAACAAAATATTTTTGTCCCTTAAAAGTGCCATATAAATGTGAGGTGGTGCAGTGGATAGAGTGCTGGGCCTGGAGTCAAGAAGGTATGAGTTAAAATCTATCCTCAGACACTTGCTAGCTAGTGCTGTAAGCAGATAGGCAGCTCAGTGGCTCAGTGCATAGAGCATTAGGTCTGGAGTCAGGAAGACCCGAGTTCAAATTCAGCCTCAGATACTTAACAGCTGTGTGACCCTGGGCAAGTTACTTTACCCTGTTTGCCTCAGTTTCCCCATTTGTAAAATGAACTGGAGAAGACAATAGCAAACCTCTCCAGTATCTTTGCCAAGAACACCCCAAATGGGATCATGAAGATTCAGACATGATTGAAACAGCTGGACAATGACAATAGTTGCTAGAATGTCAGGTACATGGTTTTCCTGAATGACAGATTACTTTTGCCCCCTTTCCATCCTCTGAAAACTAATGTTAACACATTGGGCAAATGTCCAGGTACCTAGTGGGGTCATCTGAACCTGCCCACTGTTCTGAGAGGAACTTGCTGCCATTTGCAGACATGGCATTAGCTCTTTTGTCAGAAAGGTTCAGATTCCAAAGGGTTGCATTTTACCCGTGTTACCTTGGGCAAGTCATTTAATGTCTCTAGGTTTCATTTTCCTCACTCTGAGACAGACTGTGGTTGATCACCTTCTCTTCATGTTGGGGAGCTGAGGCCCTTAGAGATTAAAGGACATTCTCTTCTGCTAACCAAGGGGCAAAGCAACCAGACTGCCTTCCCACAGAAAAGGGATTGAAGTTGGGTAGCACTGTTGTAAAGGATTTGATGGACTATCCGTGTAAACTTTGAAATCTTTTATCCAGAGGAAATACGAATTTATCTTTCCTCACACAGAAGAGATCATATTCTAATGACTTTTGCAGTGTAGATTGAATGCCTTTTCATATACATATCTATCTATCTATCTATCCCTTTAGTGTAAGCTAGAGGATGCTATGAATAATCACAAGTTCCTGTTAGAATAAATATTTTGTTTGAATCTTGGCATTTATCTACCCAAAAAATTCTTTTTCTTATCTATCTTGACTTAATTTTATGCTTGATCTGTAATCTTCCGAGGTTGTTCCTGTAAAGGAGGACTCTCATTACTTGAGTATTGGTTTATTTTATTTTGTTTTCTGTTGATAAAGCATAATGGTCCACTTTAAGACTTTGGTTTGAAAGCCCAGAGGTTAAGTTTGTGTTGTTGTTCAGTCATGTCTGATTCTTTGTGCCCTATGGCATGTCAATGCTATCCATGGGGTTTTCTTGGCAAAGATATTAGAGTGGCTTGTCTTTTTCAATAGATTAAGGCAAATAGAGGTTAGTTGACTTGCCCAGGGTCACATAGGTAGTAAGTATCTGAGGCTGACTTTGAACTGGGGCCTTCCTGATTCCAGACATAGTGCTCTATGCACTGAGCCACCAAGTTGCCTACCTGCTCATGGCACTAGTTACATTTTTAGGAGAGAAAACAGATTGTCTTCTAATACAAGAAATTCCCATATTTGGATGTGTCAAGGGATAAATTGAAGACTTTATTTTTGACTCTCAGAATTAATGACTGAACTAAAGAGTTATAGATTAGGAGAGTTTCTCCTGGACTCAAGTCTTTATCCTTTTTTGGTCTCAGTTTACTCACTCTGCAAAATGAAGACAGATTGTTGTGCAGATAATGAGATGTGCTTTCTAAGTCATTTCATATAAATTAAAATAATTGTATATGTATATCACTATTCATAGGCTCATAGATTTTAAACTGGAGGGGAGATCAGAGGTCATTGGGTATGACTCCATCCATTTAAATGTGGAAGCTGAGATCAAGAGGACCATACAGATTGAAATCAAAAGACCTGGGACTTGAATCCAGCTCTTCCAATTCCAAATTCAAATCTCTTTCCCTCTACCACATTTATGTTTGTACACTTTGTTTTGGAATGAGTATAAAGCTTTTGTCAAGCCAAAGTATTTTGTTTTGAGAAAGATTTAAACATTGAAACAGAATATGCAAATTCATTGCTACCTTGTTGTTATGTAAATGAGGTTTATGTGGGTCCCTGAGATCTTATTGAACATCAGATTCGATGAGGCTCTTAAGTTTGCTTGAAACTATTTTTCTGTTCTTTCTTACTAGCCCAAAATTTTGAGATTTTTATGTATGAGAACTTCATTCTAAGATTTTTTTTAAAAAGTGATTCTAAAAATCTTTTAGCTCTTAAATAGATTTTTTCCTACTGATTTCTCCCTATCATTTTTGTAAACATGGCAAGGTAATGTGTCTGGATGTCAAGATTTTGGTGATCCCAGGCTACAGAAGCAGAAAGCATTCTATTTGTTTGTGCATGTATTGCATTCTTGTAGGAAAGGATTGCTGTGTTTTTATCTTTATATGCTGAGTCTATAACTCAGTGCCTTGCACAAAATAGTCATTTCATGAGTGTTTGTGGAATTGAAATGGGACTGGGCAAGCCACTATGGTTAGAAATGACCACAGAACACAAATCATTCTATAGAGTGTGTGCTATACCAAGAAAATTACCAAAAACATACATTACAGAATTAGATAAAATA
Organism: Pseudochirops cupreus; assembly: GCA_028627135.1. NCBI lineage: Eukaryota > Metazoa > Chordata > Mammalia > Diprotodontia > Pseudocheiridae > Pseudochirops > Pseudochirops cupreus. Next base: position 438,374,295 of record CM053580.1, on the reverse strand, counting down.
ATAACAAAATTCATTTGGAAGAATAAAAACTCAAGACTATAAAGAGACATAAATAAAATAAATAGAAAGGAGGACTTTACATTATCAGATTTCAAACTGTACTACAAAGGTGGCACAGTGGATAGAGCAGGTCAGTTCAAACCCGGTCCCACACTTTTACTAGCTATGTGACCATGGTCAAGTCACTGAACTCTGTTTGTCTTAGTTTCCTCATCTGTAAAATGACCTGAAGAAGGAAATGGCAAAGTACTCAAGTATCTCTACTAAGAAGACCCTAAATGGGGTCATGAAGAGTTGGACATGACTGAAACAACCAAACAAAAACAACAAAATGATAGATTACGAAAATAGGAAATTTGATGAACAGAATGTTTTGGAGTATCAAGACTAAATGATAGCACATGGTATGATAAAAATAGTGCTGGATTTAATGTCTGAGGATCTGTTTGAATTCTGGCTCTGCTGTGTAGTACCTATGGATTCTTGGATAAAAATTATTCTGGGTCTCAATTTCCTCTCTGTGAAATGTCAGGGTATCACTATGGGCACTTCCTGCTCTAAATCTGTGATGCTATGGTCCTATGACTTAGAAGTACATGGTTCAATACAATGGTTCAATGAACCAAGTATAGCATTGGCTACTTTGGACGTGGTTTGTTGTATTTTAGCCTTCCACTGGGGTTTTCAGTCACCCTTACAGAGGTTGGAAGTATCTAGACTCTCTGCAAATGGCTCTAGACCCCACCAGTGCTGTTTCTTTAGTTGTAAGGGGTGGGTTCCCTATACCTCAGTTCCATTTAACATTAACATTTGGATAAGCTTTTACAAATACATATTTAATTCAAAGATGTAAAACAAATTATATAAACTTATTCAACAACACATGGAGCAGTCTCTGAGGAAGAGAAGGGGATTAGATTCATAATTTAGTTTGATTCCCATAAAGAACAGTCCTAAATTCTAAATCCAGAACCTTCCTCAGGCTTGAGTCCTTGTAGTGCCATTGCAATATTTACAGCACCGACTGTGACTATAAATATTCCCATATAGTGCTCGATTACAAAATATAGTAGACTCTCCATATAGAGGACAGAACCAAAACATTTATTTAGACACCAGAACCAAATCCCCAAACCAGTAAGCCAATTCCATTATAGTAGTAAAGAAGTTCATAAACCATAACAACACAGAGAGCCACAGCATCCTTTAGCCTTCCTCCAAATCAACACAAGATCAATATTTACTCACGAGCCTATCTGACTTCTTGCCTGAATGCCCTCTCTCTCTCCCAGTCTAGCTAGCTTTGACTCCCAACTTTCTTTGGGCTCTTCTCTACCCTTCAGTAAATTCCTCCCACCACAGGCTCCATGTGACTACATCCAGCCTATTAGGGAGCAGAGTTTACTTTCAAAGCAGGGAAGATCTTCAAATTCCCCCTAGGCCTATTAAGTGGCAGGGAAGATCTTCAAGTTCCCATTGCCATTACAGCCCTAGGCACCCTTGCTTTTCAGGGCTTCCCTTCTGGGCTGACTGGTTGCAACATTTGATTGTAATCCTGCTTTCAAGGTTGCCATGGATTGAACTCCCAGGTCCAGTGCGGATTACTTCCAGCATCTGAAACCGAGGAGGACAAATGAAACAAAATAGAGACATTAAGCCCATTTCTTGGAGCTGGGGTAAAAGATAAAAGCCTGGGAAGAAATCTCCACCTCCCTCCCCCCCCATCCTGATTCAAGCCATGTCATCCATTCTATGGTTGAATGAGGTGGGTAATCTTTGCTTTTTAGATGAAGCAGAAAAGGATGTGCAGGAAAGAGAGAGAGACTGTCCTAGCCTCAAAGTGTTAAAAATAATTCTGACTATAGAAAGAAGCTATTCCCATTCACAGCTAGTTGGTTCAGCGGATAGAACACCGGCCTCACTTTCTCCTCCAGACCCATCTGGGTCCATAGACCTCTAAGAATTCAATTAAGGGATGGCCCTTGAATAACTACTTAAAGAGGCCTATTCACTGAATGGCATTACCTCACTCAAAGTGAGACGCTGAAAGGACCTTAGCCTAAAAGGGCCAAGGTCTCCCATTGCATCCTGGGTCATCTCCAGTTATCCTGATGAATATCTGGTCACTGGACCCAAATGACTCTGGAGGAGAAAGTGAACCTGGTGACCTCGCACAGCCCTTCCTCACTCAAATCCAAGTCAGCTGCAAGTCATGTCATCATTTTCCTGATGTCATGGTCCTCTTAGAGAAGGAAAGACAAACACAACAAGAGATGACTCCTTTAAAAAAAAAATCAGACCGGGAGGGGAAGACCCTTGGGTTTGCTGGCCAAAAGAGAAATAGTTACTGTTTACATTCATTCTGTGCTAGGAGGGCAGGGACCTGTTGTTCAATCTACGAGCTCCAGAGCGAATTGGGCTTCAGGCTTGGTCTTTGAAAAAGAAATCTACCCAGTAAACCCCAAAGGAATGAGGCAACTTTCAACCAAGAAAATAGAATTTCTTTTTTTTTTTTGAGGGGGGGAAGGCAGGGCAATTGGGGTTGAGTGACTTGCCCAAGGTCACATGACTGGTAAATGTTAATGTCTGAGGCCAGATTTGAATTCAGGTCCTCCTGACACCAGGGCCAGTGCTTTATTCACTGTGCCACCTAGCTGCCCCCCAAAATATACCTTCTTTTGGGCAGAGCACCCTTAGGTGAAGAGAGGAGAGGGACATGGGGAGGGGGAGAAAGAGGGAAAGGGGGTTAAGAAGACCTGAGTTCAAATTTGGCCTAAGATACTTGCTACCTATGTGACCTTGGGCAAGTCACTTTACCTTTGTTTGCCTTAAAACACTGTAGAAGGAAATGGCAAACCAGTCTAGTATCTTTGCCACAAAAACCCCAAGAACAGTATGGTCCATAGGTCATGAAAAGTTGGGTACAACTGGACAACAACAACAATAATCCCCATTCACAAAGTAGGGGAACCTCCTAGACAAGCAGAGTGCCTCCATATTATAAACAACAGAGAAAGGGCCTCAATTCTAACAAGAGATATTGGGAAAACATATGACTCAAGTCAAGAAGCACTAATTAAGTGCTTATTATATGCCAATACTGTGCTAAACACTGGGAATACAAAGAAAGGCCATTTTATGAAGCGTTTTAAATATCAAGCAGGACATTTTTTATTTGATCCTGGGGGTGATAAGGAGTCACTGGAGTTTATTGAGTAGGGTTTGGGGGGTATGGACTTTTAGGAAGATCATTTCAGTAACTGAGTGGAGGATGGGCAGAAATAGGGAGAGAATTGGATGAAGGAAGCCAACCAGAAGGCTAGTGTAGTAGTGCATGTGTCAGGTTTTAAGACCTTGTGTCAGGGTGGAAGCTGTACAAGAAGAGAAGAAGGCATATCCACAAGAGATACTGAGATAGAAAAGACCTGGTTTTGGCAAGACTGGATATGTGGAGTGAATGAAATTGGGGGAATTGGGGATAACACCAGTTTTGTAAGCCTGGTTGACTAGGTGACTGAGTGACTAGGAAGATGGTGATAACCCTCCAAAAGAATCTTTAATAAGGGAGGATTTTAGTGGAAAAATAATGAGTTCTATTTGGATATTTTAACTATAAGATGTATATGAGGCATCCAGTTTGAGGTGTGTAATAGAGAATTGGAGATGTAAGACAGGAGGTCAGGAGACAGAAACATAATTTTAAATGAGCATTTTATACCTATACCACCATATTCCAAGTAGATAAAAGATATACCTATAGTAATATCATACTTTAAACTCTAGGAGGCAAATAGGAGTTTAGAAATTTCACAAATACAGATCTGGGAAAAATTGGTAACTGTCCAAAGAGTAGAAGAAATCATAAGAGAGAAAACTAACTCAGTTACACACACACACACACACACACACACACACACACACACACACACACACACACACAGATGCATACGCACATGCACACCACCACCACTGACACCAACACCAACAGTAACAACACCACAGGGATGGATTGGGAACAATGGCATTACATATCTATGATAAAAGTCTGACATTCAAATTTATTTTGAATTGTCTCAAATGTTATATATGATATGATTTTATCAAGAGACCTCTGCCAATAAACACATGGTCAAAGGACAAAAATAGTTTTCAAGAGAAGGAATTCTAAATACTGATGGTTACCTCAATGTTCAAGATAGCTAATAGAAATGAAAACAACTCTGAAGTACTGCCTCATTAACTAAAAATGCTAAAAAGTGGGAAACCATTATTGGAGGGGAAATGGTAATTCAGGTACTCTAATTCACCGGAATTATGAATTTATTTAACTCATCTGAAAATCAATTTGGAATTAAAGAACAAAAATTCCTAAATTGTTGATCCTCTTTGACCCATAACTTCTACCACTGGTATAATACTCTAAGGAAATTATTGCTACCCCAAAAAATGAATAAGTGGATAAATAAATAAGTAAAAGGCTGGTATGAAAATGCTCATGAAGTATTATTTGTGATAACAAAAAAGAAAAGCAGAAGCAAAGTGTTTATCCAGTGATTGGGGAATGACTGAACAAATATATGAATGTAATGGGATATTGCTATAAGGAATGTGTGCTGTGAAGAATTCAGAAGAACATGTAAAGTTTTCTATGAAATGCAAAATAAAGAGAATAGTGCAAAATTCAATAATATACACAATGATTACAACAATGTAAATAAAGTCAACGTGGAAAAAATACAAAACTAGTCAAGTCCAGTGATCACTTAGTATCATACAGCCAGTGTTACAGGACATTTCCCTCCTTTTTACTACTATTAATTAATTTTGGGGAGCTCTTTTGGGGGAAATGCATTTTATAAAGAGTATTTTGTTTTGAAACATATCCTTTGTGTGCTGATAAAATATGCAAATAAATTTATAGAAGAAATCATATTGTAAAGAGCACTAATCTTGGCATTAGACCATTAGTGTTCCAGTCTTGACACTATCATTTATAAGCTCTTATCACCTTGAGCAATGTTCAATCCCCTTGGCCCTCAGTTTCCTCAACTATAAAACATAGATAATAACTGCCCAGGGAGACAGTATATTAGAGTGGATAGATGGCTAGCCTTAAAGTAAGGAAAACCTGGATTTAAGTCCTACTTCAAGTTCATATTCACTGTGTGACAGTGGGCAAGTCAATTAACTTCTAGGGCCTCAAGCAAATTTCACAAGAAATATAGGTTATAGAGGAACAGGCAATCTATATTGGTCAGAGAACTTTCCATTGTGGGAGTCTTTTATGCTGATAAAATCATTGGCCCAGACCAAACAAACCCCCCAAAATAAAAATAAACCTGTACTATCTACCTGTGCAAGATCTGAGGGTCAATGAGACAATGTAGATGCATACTTTTTGTAAATTCTAAAGTGCCACATATTTCTTTCTTTTTTTAAAAATTTTATTATAGTTTGCATCATTCATTTCCACAAGATTTTGAGTTACATATTTTCTCCCCGTCTTTCCCCCACCCACCACCCCAAAACAGCCATCCC
>CM053580.1:438349686-438368257 GCA_028627135.1 Pseudochirops cupreus | reverse complement strand
TTTAGTGGGAAGTATCTTTGTGTGCGTTTTGGAGTTCTAGGATTGGTTTAGAGTCCTATTTTATGGGTATTTTGTGGTGGCTATGTGAGAGCTGCGATATGTTGCTGCTGCTACGCCGCCATCTTGGCTCCGCCCCCCCCACATATTTCTTTCATGTTAAATATGATACTCTTGGAATTGGGGGAAGGTTCAAGTCTCATTGCTAAATAACAGTTTGGACACTATTAACATTTTGTAGGTCTTCAGAAATGTTCCCTTTTGAGGACTAGGCTTCCAAAAGTTAACATTAATTAGGTTCCACTGATGGTCAGAGATGTGTGAAAAATGATGCACACAAAAAAAGATACATAACAAACTACAGGTGTGCAGAGAGATGTATCTGAGCATAAAATATCAGGGGTTCTCTTCTTCATTGAGATCCTCAGGTGTAACAGGAAGTCAAAAATTCTACTTTGTTTAAAGAATTTCTGAAGTAAAATTATCCCTTGCACATTGTGGGGGTTAGCAGTGTGCACCCCCACAATCTGGAAAATCCATGTAAAATTTTTTGGCTCTCCCTTTGTGCCAGAGAAGAAGTTCAATTTTTTTCCTTTTTCTTTTATGGAGTGTTTATAGCACCTTATTGTAAAATTTGGGTTAAACATTTCTGGCTTTCTAAACTTCATCTCTGTCATCTACTGGCCTTTGTGTGTCATCTGTGACTTGCACAAAACTTCCCCCCCATTCCTATCTACAGTAATTTCTTATGCTGATATATCAATTTATCAGGATATATACACAAATTTATATGTACATGCACACACACATATATTCGAAGTGGATAAAAGATGTAAATAGAAAAATATCATACTAGAAAATATAGAGGCAAATAGGAGTTTAGAAATTTCACAAATATGTATATATCTGTATGTGTGTGTATGTGATATATATATGTGATATATGTGATAGATTTTATACACACACACACATATGGAAGTGGGGAAAGTTGTGATGTGGAAGGGGTAACTATGTAGTGCATTACCCAAAACAAACAAAATAAAATGATGAACTTATCAAGGAAGAATCAGAAACAAAGTAGTTTTCCTACTCTCTCTCTGATCAGTGACAGAACTGAGAAGTGTATTCAGCCTGTGTTGGTGGTATGCACCACCAACTGCTGTTCCCTGTTGCTGAAGGAAGCTATGGCTGGTGAATTGTTTTTGCACAGTAGGGTTAAAGCTGGTCAGGTACACTACCTCATCAGGGGCAGACTGGCCTACATCAGAAAAATGGAGCAGTTCAAAGCTTCCATGCAGGTTAGTTTTAGGATTGAACCTTTAGTGGCACTCTTCTTCTAGCTGGGCAAGAGGAAGAACCAGTATCCCTCCTCCCCCTCTCCCTCCCAAAAAAGTGGATTTAAGATTTTATGCAGCAAGGTCGTTGCTTTTATATGTTGGAAACTCCTTGTCCTCTCCCTCCATTGCTGTAAGTTATTTCCTGTAGCTTGCAATGAAAGTTAGATGGAGAACATAATTCAGACACAGTACACAAAACTTAAAATTTAGAGGTTTGAGATTTCCTGGAACTTTCTAAGTTTTGGGAGGAGAGTGCTATTATTAGACAGAGGGATGGATCATATGATTTTGAGCTGGAAGAGAATTTGAGATGATCCAGTCCAAGAAAGTCTTCATGGAAGAACCATAACTCTTGAGAGCTTTTGAAGCAGAGAAAGGTGGTGAATGATTTGGGAAGGCTGCTCTAGGTTTAGAAACTAAAGGAAGTGGGCAATTGATGCTCCATATTTCTTTGAGAGTATAGAACGATTTTGCAGATCAAGTTCAATTTTCATCTGAATGTAGTTTCTAAGTGTTGCCAAAATCTGCCCCTTTTGTGTAATGTGCATCAATAACTTTGTTCCAGGACTGACTAATAGCATCTTTTATGAGCAGGGTTTTTGCTCTTGACCAACCACTTTCCTCTTTTTGTCCTCTGAGCAGTCATGCAAAGTGATTTGTGTTTATGCAGGTCCAGGACCTGAGGTGGTGATGATGGTGATGGTGGAGAAATCATTGAAATGTTCTTTTTGCCTTTCCTTTCCTGTCCATCTGAAGAAGCATTATGTCATTCATAGTTTTATTTGGGTTTTTTTATTTTGTATACTAACATTCTATACTTGGGGAATTCATAGAGCAAAATAGAATTCTTGGCTTCCCGCTACACTTGAGGGTCTCCATGAAGAAGAGAATCCCTGACCTTCTTTGCTCATTTATGTCTCTGTACAAGTGTAATTGATTTTGTATGTTTTTTTTTTATGGGGAACCTTTCTAAAACTACAAGAGCGGGAAGCCTGGGAAAGATGACTAGCAATGAGTCTTGGATTTTCCAGTCCTAGTTGTACTTCCCTTGAATGGAGAGCTGTTAGGATTATGGGGTGAATCTGAGGCTGTACTCTTGTATCTGGGGATAGATCATGAAGGAGGAGGCAGGCAAATGAGAGAGGGAGAGAAAGAATGAAGGTGGGAAGGAAGGTGAGAGTGACTGTGGAGGGAATTCCAGAGCAATTTTCACCCACTCAGGAGAAATTAAAGAACTCAGGGAGAAGTTCTAGAACACCTTGATCCACCCTGCCTTAGACTCCACAAATTATTATCAGGTTTATTGCTTAACAGGTCCTGAGTCACCATGCTTAAGTGCTGTCCTTATGTGGGCTTGATTCTTGCCCTGAAGGCAGTACTGATGGTCTAACTAGCAGGCCATGTAATGCATATATATACCAATGCCAGAGGACAAGACATTGTTGCTGTCATTCTATTAAGTAATTTTCAGGCTGGAATGAAAACATGTTTTCTTTTCCCTCCCCTGGCAATCTTATTTATTCCCATGTCCCTTGGCACACTCTGCACCACAACTAAAGCACACTACTTTTTATTCTCAGAATTGGGTGGTGTGGCAAGTTGCTGATTTTACTCACCCTGCTCACTATACCTAGAACACCCTCATTCTCCTTCACTTATCCTTTATAACTCATCTCTGATGCCACTTGCTCTGTGAAGCCTTCCCTGCAGTAGACATGCCCTTGGATCTCGCTAAGCAGTTTGTGTTTTTAAATGTAGCTATTTGTGTTCTAGATAACTGTATGTTACAGTAGCATCTTGCTTCCCTACCAGGTTAAGTTCTTGGAAGTTAGGGCCCTATTTAATTTCAACTTTGTATCCTTCCCAGTTCTAACACAATGTTCTATACACAGTAGGATTTAAAAAAAAAATAATTAATTTATTTTTAGTTTCTAACATTCATTTTTAACATTCACTTTAACATTCTCATTTTACATTTTCTCCACCTCTGTCCTCTCCCCTTCCCCAAGAGGGGATGTAGTCTGCTATAGGCTCTACATATACATTCTTATTAAACATATTTTCATGTTAGCCACGTTGTATAGAAGAATGAGAAAGAATGGGAGGAACCATGAGAAAGAAAAAAAACAAAATAGAGTAAAAATAGAGAGCATGTTTCAAAAATAGAGAGTATGTTTCAATCTGCATTTAGACTCCATAGTTCTTTTTCTGGATGTGGATGGCATTTTCTATCATGACTCTTTTGGCGTTTTAGGTCCTTGCATTGCTGAGAAGAGCTGAGTCTATGAAAGTCAGTCATAGCACAATGTGGTTGTTACTGTTTATACACAGTATGATCTTAAATAGGGTCATTGGTTTAGAGTTGGAAGGGACTGTAGTCAAGTCTTGATTTTCCTCCTGTTAAAAAGGGAATGAGTGGTCAGGTTTAGAACTCATGACCTCTGACTCTGAATTCAAAAACCTTTCTATAGTGCCCTGTCTTCCCACCCCCCACCTTCCCGAGGTTTATTGACTTGAATTTGACTTGAGCGATTTCTCTTTCTTCAGAGGGCTAAATCTGGTAATTAGACATTATTGTTGCTATTATGCATTAGTAATAATTTTATATAGCACCCATTGTGATGATATGTATTCTCTGAAGCATGGCCCTTGTTGACTGGAAGAAAAGGACAGAGTCAGTGGGTCAGTCATATCCTTCCAAATTATACTGTTGCCTGTTATATTACCCTTCTCATAAAGAAGAATGATGTTTGCTAATAGGGAAAACAGAATGTTGCTTACATGGGTGAACTATTAGTCTCTTTGGATGGTTATAGACATTAAATACTTTATTTTTCAATGTGGCTAATTTTGCCATATCCCGGATGGCTTAGAAAGTTAGTTTTGCTTTTTAGTTCTGATGCTTGAATAAGCATTAGAAGCAATCTTCACAATTATTTAGTCTACTTCCTTCATGTTAATGATGCAAAAACCAAGGCACAGTGTGAAGTGACTTCTTGAGGGTCACACATATAGTAAGTGACAGAGCAAGTAGAATCCAGCTTCTGTGGAATTTCCATTTTCCCTCCAATACTGCCAACATTATCATTGCACAGAATCTCAGAGTTAGAGGGTCCCTAAGAGGCCATGTGGTCCATCATGCTGTGTAATGATTATCTACATAAATTCTCATTAAATTAGCTCTTCTGACTTCCCCGATGTTGGAAGGGTCTTCACTCTGAGTACTTTTTATAAGTGGAGATTTGGAGGATGTGTAGTGAGAGATTCCTTCCCACTGAGAGTTCTCCGTCTTGTTATTTTGCCTCGGTACTCATTCTCCCTCTGTCTCTACTTGTCTTCAGTATTTTTCTCTCCCAGGCAGAGACTGAGGGGGTGGAGCCCAACAATGCATGTGTAAAGGCATGTAGGCCCAAGCTAAGCTTGCTATCTGTCTTATCTGAGTCTCTTGTTTAGTATTAATTTTCATTAAATGTACTTTTGAAAAAAATAGTATGTATTTTTAAGGTGGAATTAATATATGTTAAAAACACTTGACTGATATACTTAGGACCTGGACATGATTGGTATCGCCCAGGTAGCATTAGCCCCTGGCACCCTATTTAGCAGGCCTTGTAACTCAGACCCAATAGAACCTCCTCATATATTCTCTGGACTCTTCAGAACACATAAATATTATATGCCTGTCAGTTGATGAATTATCCTAAGGAACTGTATTTAGGCCACCAAATTGTTTCTCATAGTCACGTGAGGTAATCATAATGATTTCAAATCTTTAATGCCATGACTACAGTTTGTTGTTGTTGTTCATTATTTCATGACCCCTTTTGGGGTTTTCTTGGCAAAGATACTGGTGTGGTCTGCCATTTCCTTCTCCAGGGCATTTTTATAGATGAGGAAACTGAGGCAAACAGCTCAGTAAGGAAAGGGAAATATTTCTTTCTATTCAGGTACATGTCTGGGTTCTATTGAAAACCTTATAATATCAAGAGAAAGCAAAGTTAAGTGACTTGCCCAGGGTCACACAGCTAGTAAGTGTCTGAGGCTGGATTTGAACTCAGGAAGATGAGTCTTCCTGATTCCAGGCCTGGCACACTGTTCACAGAGCCACTAGCTGCCTACCAGTTATATATATTTCCTTTGAATTGTTTTTACAGTAGCAACAAGGGAATAGAGGCCTACCTCAGAATTAAGAAGAACTGAGTTAGGTCTCACTTTTGACAGATGCTGAATTTGAGAATATGCAGGACATTAAATTTTCAGTGCCCCAGGCACATCATTTAAGACTAAAGATCAGTATTGGTAGGGAGAATTTCTTTATCAGGAGTTCCATACACCAGTAAAATATCTCTAAATATATTCCAGAACCAGAGATAGATTTAGATTTGCACACCCTCATCTTGGCCACCTTGCAACCTTATACATTTTTGCAATGCGGGTGGTTTGATTTAGGGGTGCACTCATTTTCCACAGAAGTGACTTCTTTTCCAAGTGAAGCTAATTGGCCTACATGTTGATTGAAGCTTAACCTATGTTCTTATTATCATTGTACTTATCCTACGGTACAGACAGATACTGGTCCATACCCTATAAGAATTTCATCTTCTTAACTCTTCCTCAACCCATTGTTCAGAAGAGAGAAGGAAGGTGAGGAAGGGCCACACTGTCTTCTGAAGCAGTAAAAGGAAGAAGAAAAGCATATGTGCCATTGCTCCTCACAATTCCTGTTACCATTCTACAGGCTTCAGTCTCTTAGCCTGGTGGAGTCCCTTCCCCAGATTTTGGAGACCATCATCAGTAGATTAGCGTTGGAAGCATCCAGTTCCCATTTTGTGGGATGGGGAAAGAGTGGAGGGAAGTGAGTGAAAGCCCTAATACCATCGTCAGAGCTGCATTTGGAGAAGGTGCAGATATTGGCATATTAAATTATAGCCCTGAGTACGTTTGCCCAGGTGGTGGTTCCATTTTTCGATGCTGTTAACCCAGTATGGTGCTCCATTTTGGCTACCAAATGGGTTTTGTAGGATTTAGCGTGTGGTTCTCAGAACCTGACTGCTGTGAACAAACATTGACGCAGTGGGTAAAATGTATTAGACCAATGTCTTGTCCAGTAACCTGTTGGGAAGTCAGAAACACTTTGCTACGTTGCTTTTGATTATGCTTTCTTTCTGGCCCTTCTAGTTGTCTATGCAAATTATGGCAAAAATTAATTAACTTCAACAAACATTTATTAATTGCCTACTGTGTACAGAATGCATTTATTTTCTCAGGAAACATCTCAAAACCTTATTTCCTCTTTCCCTGAGATTTGAATTCCTCCTTCATGGTTGCTTAGCATCATGTTTGGGTTGGGGAGTAATAGCACTTTTAGAATATAGTGTAATTGTAATGTATTTTTGAAAGTGCTCAACAGGGTTTTCTCTTTTCTGAACATTCTTTTACCCTGTTTCTAATCCATTACTCCACCTCCTCCTGTCTTTCCAGACCAAGAAGGGCTTGATCATTTCAGAGCTGGTGTCAATTATAATTAATTCTTTCTTTTATGACTTTGCCACATGAATACACATTTAAAACAAACCAAGTGAACATTTAAAGTCAAAACTGGATTTTGACTTGGGTGGTCCAGTTCATTTCAGGCAGTGAACTTAGCTTTGGAAGGTGGGCATAAAAACCATATATGTGACTAACCCATTATAGGATCATCATATGTTTTACTTTTTATGAAACACATTTTTTACTTTTTATGTATTCTCTCAAACTATTTGCTTATTTTATGTAGCTACTATTTCCATCACCTGCCATCTCTATAGTTCTTCCCCAATATATATATATATATAAAAAAAGCTTGGTCCCTATAAACAGTACCAGAGAAGGCCCACTGGCTTATGATTTCATTTTTGAGGTACCTTTTAGCCACCTGGAAAGGTTCCCTTGTATCAGGTGACTTACCCAATGTAGTAGATGCATTTCTCTCCTTTCTGAAGAACTTCTCCAGCCCATACTTGACACAGCCCATAGCATCCCTGCAGCTTGCAAAGTCCTTTCAGTGGCTCTCTCATCAGACAGCATAGGTCATAAACAAATCAACAGTCTTTGGTGAGGATATGTACTCAATCTAATTCATCAGTTTTGTAGTACCAGGGCAGTCATGGTGGCCACTTATCTCCAACACTTATATGATGTACTCTGGTCCTACACTTACCTTGGTGCTTATATTCATCTCAATGAATAATTGTTCAGTGAACCTCAAAGCTGAAGCCTGTTTTGATGATTGAAAGGATAATGTCCCTGTCTGGTACACTGCTTTTTCTGGTAGAATAAGCTCCAAACAAAGAAGTAAAGCTTAATAACCTTGCATGAGCTCACTCAATATAATCTGGCACATTATTGAAAAGCATAAATTGCATGCAGTGGGTGCAAACTTGGTGCCTTTTAAATAATAGGTAACAGCTTCCACCCAAGGTTTCTGCAAGGAACTTACACAGTTCTCCAGTACTTCTTAATGTAGGACCCCACTGCAAATTTCAACTCATATGCAAGTCAAGATATCACCTTCATGAGAGCATTGGTTCTCTTGGAGAATGAAGGACAAACAACAGCGATGAGAAAAATTAAGGTTGTTAGGAAGTTCAGCAGCCATACTTACTATAGAATTCATTACCTTAGAGGACGTTTATATCCAGGTTGCTTCATCACGTTATAACTTCCTTTGATAGCCATTCTTTCCCTTCTCCCCTCACCCCTTTAGTGTTCCCATTTGGCAGTGGTTCTTCCTAGCCGTCCATGTCTCCAGTTTCCCGTTAATTTAGGCTGTCCTCCATTTAGCATCTTTTTTTCAATGCATATAGTTTCTGAGGGAGCCACATGTTTCCCTGGAGGGGCCATGCAGATGCATAGATAATTTTCCAGGGAACTTAACTGTGAGAGACACAATGTAAAGTTACACACTTGGGTTCAGAAACAGCAACCCTATCAGTATCAAAGAGGAGGCTTGGCTAGAGAATTGTCCCTGTGAAAAGACCTGGAGTTCTAGAGGATTGCATGATCAATGTGAGCCAATCATGTAACAATGGCAACCCCCAAAAATGAATGTTCGATTTCTTCAACCTAAATATTCATACTTCCAGTTCTTGGGTGTGGGCACATGATATTTACCTTCAAAGGATTGGAAAGGTTGTCTAGTAAAAGAGGCACTAAACTTGTTTCACATGGTGTAAGGCAGTGGTTCTCAACTTGTGGGTCGTGACCCCTTTGGGGGTTGAATGACCCTTTCACAGAGGTCACAGGGGTTGCCTAAAACCATTGGATAACACATATTTCTGATGGTCTTAGGAACCAAGACATCAAGACACCACTCTTCTATCTGTCTCCAGGTGGGTCCGCCCACATACGAGTATTAATGGGGTGTACCATCAGGAAGGTTGAGAACCACTGGTCTAAGGGGACATGATCACAATTAAGATGAATGAGTGAAAAATGTAAGAATCCATTGCAGATAATGTCCTAGGATTGTCCATTAAGGGACTTTCCTTTCTTAGTAGGTAATGAACTCCCCATCCTTAGAGGTCTTCCACTGAGGTCAGAAAATGACTTATAGAGGATACTTTAAAGGTGATTCCTGCCCACATATGGGTTGAGTGTTTGAAATCCCTGCCAAATGTACATGAGATTCTTTGATTCTGTAATAGGCTTTAAAAAATGAACTGTCTCTTTCCTAAATGTTTCCCTCATGTTATTTATTTGGAAATAAATGTTTATTGTTTAATTGATCATTTAATTGGTCATTTTGGGGGGAAGGGATTCACTAAAGACAATTGGGCAGGGAGGAGATTTGGATTCTAGTCTAGGCTCTGCCACCACATAGCTATGTAGTGTGAACAAGCCATTTATCATCTATAGACCTTAATATTCTCACATGTAAAATGGCAGGTGGGGAAAGTTGGCCTCACAAAGGGCTTCTCTTATGGTTGGCCTCCCTGCTTCACACCCTCTACTCAGCTCTCAGAGTAACCTTCCTATGGTGCAGGTCTTACCAAGTCACCATCCTATTCATTAAACTCCATTGACTTTAAATCAAATATAAAAAACCCGGTTTGGCTTTTAAAGCCCTTCATAATCTGGCCCCTTCCTTATTTTTCTGCTGTCTTACACCTTACCTTCTCCATGTACTCTGAGATCCAGTGACACTGGCTGTTCCTTATACAGGATACTCCATCTCCCAGCTCCAAGAATTTTTATTGGCTATCCCCTATGCTTGGAATGTGCTTTTTCTTCATCTGCACCTGCTCAATTCCTTGGCTTCTTTCAAGTCTCAGATAAAATTGGGCCTTCTTCAAGAAACCTTTTCTGGTTAGTAACTCCCTCTAAAATTATATCTAATTTATCATATGCATGTATATATGTATGTATGTATAATATCTTGTTGTATACAGTTGTTTGAATGTTTAAATTGTTAGATTGTGAATTCCTTGAAAGCAGTGGCTGTTTTTTGTTTTGTTTTGCTTTTCTTGGTATTCCTAATGCTTAGAACAGTACCCAGGATAAGTGGGTGCCTTATAAAAGTTTGTCTTGACTAATGTCCCTATTGCTAAAGTTTTCTATAATTCTGTGGATTATGGGTATGGAAGCAAAACAAAACAAAACTTTATTTGGCGATGGGAAGTAATGCTACATCTGTAATTTCATTATTAAATAGAAGTTCTTGTGAGGAAACTGGCTCTATCAATATATATTGGAAACAATTCTTAAATTTATAGTCATAGATCCATTGCCTAGAATGCTGAAATGTTAAGTGATTTGTCAAGGGTCATACAATTAGTATTTGTTAGTAGTGAAATTGCTGAATGAAACTATTTCTTCCTGAACCTTAGGCCAACTTTTTATCCACTATACCAGTAGTTCTCAACCTTCCTAATGCTGCGACCCTTTAATACTTGTATGTGGGCGTGTCTGCATGTGGGCCGACCCACCTGAAGATGGATAGAGGAGCGGTGTCTCAGTTTCTAAGACCATCAGAAATATGTGTCTTCCGATGGTCTTAGGCGACCCCTTGCGACCCCTGTGAAAGGGTCATTTGACCCCCAAAGGGGTTGTGACCCACAGGTTGAGAACCACTGCTCTATACAATGCTTCCTTGAGAAATAATGAAGCAAGACATAACATTGGGCAAAAATACAAAATGTTGAGAGAATTTTCAAAGAATAAATGATAGAAATAAAAACATGATAAATCATAAATTAGTTGACAAAGGCTTACATGTAGTAGGTGTTTCTCTGCCTTCTAAAGATGAACTTTGTATTTACGACTAACTTTATTGATCAATGGAGAATGGCATGTGGGGAGAAAAAGATAGGATACCATTAGGAACTGATTTTCCTTAAGAATATTTATGGGAAGTGAAGAGGGCCTGTGGTATCTTATAAAAGTTGTTGTCATATAATGTTGTGCTAATTCTGCTATTAAAAATAATACCAGCTAGATAAATCTAAGTTCTATTAGACTAATGCTGGATGTAAACCAGTGGAGCTTTGGTAGTTCATGCAGCTCTATGGGAAATCAGAGCTCTAGACTATGCATATTTCCTAGGTGTAATGTTGTTGAATTGTTTCAGTTGTATCTGACTATTCATGATCCCATTTTGTAATTTTCTTGGCAAAAACACTAGAATGGTTTGCCATTTCCTTCTCCAGTTCATTTTACAGATGAGAAACTGAGGCAAACAAGATTAAGTGACTTGCCCAGGGTCACACAGCTAATAAGTGTCTGAGGTTGGATTTGAACTCATGAAGAGAAGTGTCCCTGGTTCTAAGCCCATTGATCTATCCATTGTGTCACTTAGCTGCCCTAGAGTAATGGTTCTGAGTTTTCAATAGAACCCAGACTTGCATCTGAATAGGAAGAAATACTTCCTTTTCCTTAGTCAGCTTTTTTTTTCTTTCACATCTTTTTTTTCTCTTTCTGACCTTTGTCTATTCTTCTTTTCTCTCTCCTTTAACTTATTTGGAGACTTGGCAAAAATTTATTTTCAATACCCCTACACTGGTTCCTCTTTGTGATTGGGAGTCATATTTCTTCTTAGCTTACATTTTGAGTGAGAGAGTAGGGATTACACTATGATTTCTTAACATAATTGAGAGAAAGTAGCTCTATGTGTGGGAAATATCTTAAAAATACAAAGTTAGTGTTTTACTTTACATTAATTTTTTAGAACATATTCCAGCAGACATTTAAATGTAGGCTATGTAACTAGACCCTAAGGAAAGCCATTCCAGTTGGTCACAAAAGTAGAGTGTTAGCAGTGAATGTGAATGCTAGTTAATAGTACATTGGGGAAGAGGGAATACAGTGTTTCATTACAGTTCTTTTGATCAACTTTGATAGGCTTTGAATGATTTCCCAGAACTTTATCACAAACCAAAATGCTTTTAAGTGTTCTCACTTTTAAGTTTTTAAATCCATTTATATATGATTTTATAAATTTTAGAAATAGACAAGATTAATGAAGAAATGGCTAAACCTATTATTGTACATGAATATAATAGGAGATTACTATACCATAAGAGATAATTATTACAAAGAATACAGAGAAGTAAAGAATTACATGAACTTATATAAAGTGAATTCAACAGAACCAGGAAAACAATATACACATAGTTGAAACAATGTAGAAGGAAAGAACAGTAACAACCACCACCACTAAACAAAACCAAACCCCAAACCTCCTAATAAATAAGGCTGACTGTTGTCTATTTACAACAAAGGTTGGTTACAAAGGAGAGATGAGAAAATGTGCCTCTCTCCCTTCTTTGGAAAAAAAATATGATAGTGGAGATGTGGAATCTACTGTCAGACTCAGTTAATGTGTTGATTTATTTTATTGAACTACTTCTCTTCCCCCCCCCCCCTTATTTTTTTAAATACTTTGGTGAAGGGGAAGATTCTCTGGTTAAAATGGAACAAGTATATGTCTGAAAATGAAGGTTATGTTAAAACAAGTGATATCAATAACTTTTTTTAAGTGAGGGGCAAATGTTTAATATCATCTTATCTTGGAACTGAAACAAGCATGACAGAGGAATGATGGGAAATAATTTTTTGATGGTGACAATTTTTAAATATTAAAATATAGGAAAGACTGTGGAATTTTTCTGTGCAGGTTTCAGGAGTCTCATATGTCAAGGGAGCAGTTTGCCGATATGGAAAGGAGATGAACCCCCAACCCTACTGTGATTCTGTTCAGGTCCCACGTGTGATTTTTCTTTGCCTTACTGCAAACCAAAGTATGAATGCTAAAAGTAGCTAAATAAGAGGTAAGTTGTTGTTTAATATGAACATTTAGTGATTGCAACTTGATGAGAGACATTTAAGAGGAGGAAAAAGCACTATATCTTCTGGTAGTGGGTTAGTATAGTATGATTAGGTCACCAGGAATCAAAGAATGGAATAAGTAAAATTCAAGATGTTTTAGGTGCTTTGTCAAGATTAAATGAATTGCCTTAGTTAAATGATGACTTGTGTCTGTCTATATCTAGTTTGTCTGACTCTCAGGAGAGGGTTATATTCTTGAGACACCTAGTGTTAAAGAGTTCATAGGTGAGATTTTCTGTAATGTGATTCTCTTCCTGTGACAACTGAGGAGAAGCAAGGCAGGAAGAAACATACAGATTTTTGCAAATATAAATTTATTATACAATTATAGTGTATGTGCTATAATGTATTATAGTAACTACATTATGTGTAGATATTGTGTAATAATATATTTAGTTGGAAACATGGCACATACACACACACGCATATATATATATATATACATACACACATATAAAGTGTCTCAAAAGTCTTTTGAAACACCCTGAATGTTTGCTATATCCCTTTGTGCCCATTCCATGCTGACTCTTTAGGTGCTAGGGAATTTTTTTTTTTGAGTGAGTGGTCCAAATGTGTGATTTCACTCATGTAGGGGGCTGATAGGCAAAGAAACTCCCTCTGTCAGTGCAGGGCAGCAACTGTTCTGTATTTAATGGTCTTAGAGAGTTTGTCTGGAGGACTGATGAAGGTCTTGAACCCTTGCTCCAAAGCTGGCTCGTTATTCATTCTGCCATTCTCTCTATGGGGAGAGAAAGACAAAAAGGAATGTTAGCTGCCCTCAAAGAGCTTTCTGAGTGTGAATGAAAGAACTACATGGTAATGGAGGGAGAAAATGAGAAGCCTTAATCCTTTGTTGAATATAAATGAGCATATTCACATTAACTAGCTAGGGCTCTTTTCTGTTCCTGACTTGGTATATGTAGATTTCTACCTAGATGTTTGTCCTTCATCTGACTGCCTCTTCATGTTGGATGTGATGTTGAATCACAAAATAGTCCAGTTATTTCCATGCTATAGATGCAGCATCCAGAGTTAGCATACCTAAAATGCTTAAAGAGCTGGTGTTGGTTAGGTGACAATTTGGGTGACAAACCTTGAGAATTGAGGGTTAGTGCTGGGAGGTTTTCACATATGATGCAATACAATATTACACTTGGGACTGGATGGAGGTGGGGAAGTGGAGGAGGAAAACTCTTAACGTTTCAAATCTTTGAGATACTGGCCATGAGAAGTCCACCATTATTTTATAGATAGGTTTTAGTATGCTTCATTTTAAAAGTAAAAGCAAGATAATAGTGAAAGTCTGCACAGATTTCTGCAACCCATTCAACTTCTCAGGTTGGATCAGTAAAGGTCTGATAGAAGTGCATACTACTTTCTCTTTAAATGTTCTAATTTGTTTTATGTGTTCAGGTTGTTTATAAGCTTCTAGATATGAATTGTGAAGACTGAGACAAGGTCAGAAGTAGAGATTGGAATGTTTATTTGATATAGATCAGTTAGAAAAAAGCCACCCTAATGCAATTGTGTTTGAAATGATTGTATGACTTCTTTTTAGGTTTTATGGAGCAGATCTTACCATAGGAGGAGGGAGGAAAAATTGGGACAGCTTACTGATGCAGTAGATAGAGTGTTGGGTCTGAAGTCGTGAAGACCTGAGTTTAAATCCAGCCACAGACACTTACTAGCAATGTGACACTGGACAGGCCATTTAACCCCATTTGCCTCAGTTTCCTCATCTGTAAAGTGAGCTAGAGAAGGAAATGACACAGCATTTCAAGTATCTTTGCTAAGAAAACCTCAAATGGGGTCATGGAGAGTTGGACTCAGCCGAAATGATTGAACCACAATAACAGGAAAAACAGGGGCTGGGCTAGTCTAAGTTTATTTGCAGTTGTCTAAAGCATGGAAAATCCATCAAAAGGGCTCCATGATGATGAACTTAAATAAGGTTAGCCTTCAAAAATGCAGAAGAGGCCATGTGATATCTGTGAACCTCCTCCAGCTAGCTTTGTTACAAGCCTAAACAGTCAAAAAGTAGGTGAACTGGGGAGGGACAAGGGGATGTTGAATATTAATTAGAAGGTTTTCCTGCTTTGTTGCCTCCCTTTTCAGTTGGGTTGGAGCTGTGGCATCTTTGGTCAGGTATGGAGATTGTGACATCTCATAAAGCATGTAGACATGAAAAGTTTCATCTTTGTTTTAAACTTTTAAATATTATGAACAAAAGATTAACTTTCTAGAGAGTGTTGAGTCAAGTCAATAAGAATTTATTAGGTACTATCTGTATATCAACCACTGCGCTTAATCCTGAGGATACAAAAATGGGGGGAAATGACAACCAGTCTCTGGTTATCAAGAAGCTCACAGTTGAATGGGAGAAACAACATATAAAGGTATATTTATGGCAGTTTTAAAAAAAAATTAATGCAACTTATCAACTTTATGAAACAACATTTCAAATCACTTATAATAAGATAGATGAAAATTGAAACAACTCTTGAGGCCTCACTTCAGACTCATCAGATTGGTAAAGAAGACAAAAAACTATGAACTCTTGGAAGGGTTGTGGGACAATAGGTATGTCAATGCACCATTGGAGTTGGCGACTCATCTAACCATATAATGGAAAACAATTTCTAATTTTACCCTAAACTGTATGCACTCTTTGACCTAGTGATACCATTGCTGGCATAGAGAGCACAAAGACCTCCATAAGTATTTATAGCAACACTTTTTCCATTTGTAAAGAATTACAAAGAACAAAATGGGTGCCTATTGACTGTGGAGGGGTTGAACCAGTTATGGTATGTGAATATAATGAAAGGCTGTTTTTCATTAAGAAATGATGAATATGAGAAACTTGGGGGTCTTAGATAAACTTTTTCAGAGTGAAGTAAGCAGATTGAGAATTTTTATACAGTGAGAATGTTAAAAATGTCTTAGCTCCATGGAATGGGCTTGGTTGAAACAGAAGAATTCTACTGTATGGAAGCCTAGACTGACTTGGGGACTTGAAATAGAGGATCACCAATATAAAAATTCTAATATATTTTATAGTTAAAAATTTGTTTGTAAATTTATCGGGAAGTTTTTATTTATCCTTTCAGAGAGCTTGTTAGAGAAATCTGTGTTAAATTTTAGATTAAGGAACAGATTCTGACTGGTTATTCTATAATACTCTTGGAACTAGCCACTTGGTGAGATATGGATAGTGATGCTAGGTTTCTACTTAGTCCTCTGGTCCTGTGGAGAGGAAATGTTTTGAAATTTCTTGCATGTCCCATAAAGAACAAATGGGTACTGAAGGGAAAGTCACATAGCAATTTGGTGATGTTCTGTGACTGCAGAAAACTCCCCAGAATAATTAATGGAGGATTCACACACCATCCCTGCAATTAACCATTAAATTCATTCACTCTTCCTTCATTACCATTCATCCATCACACTCCTTGAGGGTAAGTAATGTTTCATTTTATTCTTTTTTTTAATGCTCAGCACTTAGAGGGACAATATGAAATGGTTAGTTGGATAGATGATGGCTGAGTCAGTATAACCTGGGTTCAAATTCTTTCTGACACATATTAGCTTATTATCATGGGAATGTCACTTAACCTCTCATTGCTCCAGGCAAATAAGAGTATAAATTATGAGTTAAAGAGCTACATAAGTGAAAGGAGTTCCTTGTCAGGTGTTCCCTATACCAAAGAAATCATAGCAGAGGGCCACTCCTACCCCCCAGTGGGAACTTAATAACTTTTTAATTGAATTGGATTCACCTAGTAATTATTGTGCTGGGTTTATAGCAGTTACCAATTCTAAGGAAAGGAGAGTCTTTTGTAGAGTGTTTGAGTTATGGATGGGGAACATAGGAAGGAATTTAGGGTACTAAGGGTTGGTGTTGGATCAGTAAATACTCATTTCATTGATTATTATGCCTGCCAGAATTTATGAGTTAACTTTGGAGTACAAGAGTAACTGGTTTCAAAACTCTTTACTAGATTCAGAGTTAGAGGGCCTGGACAAATTCAGACCCCATACTTTCTACCTAAATCAGCGGTTCTCAACCTGTGGGTTATGTTCAGTTTGTAACAATGAAAATACATCCTGCATATCAGATAGGTTCATAACAATAGCAAAATTACAGTTATGAAGTAGCAACGAAAATAATTTTATGGTTGGGGGTCACCACAACATGAGGAACCATAGTAAAGGGTCACGGCATTAGTAAGGTTGGGAACCACTGACCTAAATGATCTTGGACTAATAAGTCATTTAACAAATCTTGCCATAAATTTCTTTATCTGTATGATGAGGGGGTTGAGCTATATGACCTCTAAGGTCCCTTTCAGCTCTAAAGCTATGATCTTATGAATCTTAATCATATTGGGACTATAGATTTTAGGATGACACCTCCATGCTGTAATGATAGGCAAAGGGCAGGTATTCACTCTCTAGCTTGCAAATGACTTGTAGTCAGTTTAGCAAGACTTTTAAAATTTTATTTGAATTTTGGTGCAAGATCTTTGACTATGCCACCACTTTGAAGGCCCCAGAGGTGTGCCTTGCTCTCTGCTGGCCTTCCCATACATGGTGTTTTAGCAAAATACCAACATAAGAATGTCAAATCTTATGCATAGGAGCTTTAAGACGGCTGAAAGAGCATCAAGCTATGCTGATTATGTGCAGCTATTTCCCACATTAAGTGCTTTAAAGATGAGACTTTTTTGATGATCCTTTAAAAAAAATAAATACATAATGTGCTTGCTATTTGACATAGATTGATTAGCTGGCATCAAGGGAAAGTTGGCCTTCGAAATCTATAGGCATCATGTTGCAGACATGACCTCCCTGACCCACGGAGATTAGTAATGGTCTACGCAGGCTGCTCGGTCAGCATGTCTGGCAGTGCGGTACAGAGCTCCCAGCTGGTGCCTGTTTGAGGGAAGCACTGCTGAACACAACAGTAAATGCACTGTACCCCAGCTCCGCCATTTTGGGAGGATGGGGCCTTGCTGGGAGGTTTGTCAAAGTGTTCCTGCCCTAAGGCGAGGGAGAGACTTGTAAAGATGCCAACCTGGATTTAAGGTCCTTTTGCTGGTTATTCAAACTTAAGTCATGCTTTCCTGCCTTAGCATGGAGTTCTTGAAGTAGGACATCTGGGCTGATTAAAGAGTCTGTGGCTTCAGGGTTGTTCCTAAAGGGAATTTGAAACTAAAATTGATCTCAGTCCAAAGGGTTGGGCATGATGTGATAGCTTGTAGTCCCTGACTATAGTTTTAATCGATTTAAGGAAAATGAGAGCAGGATAGAACTGGGAGAGAGGAAGCCATTGTAGTTATAGACCCCAACATAAGAATATTTCAGGAGGCAAAAATGGACACCCAAATGCTTCATCCATTTAGCTTCCCCAAGTTCCTTCCTGGTGATTGTTGTTGAATAGTGCACTCAAGGTCAAAACTTCCAAGGGTGAGGACTTAGAGATGGTGGCTGCCTATTCCTTTGGCTTCAGTAGAGGAAGAAAAAAGCTTATCAAGATTTAACAATTGAATGAGAAGTTCTCCCTTAATACAGTTGAGCTTAAGATTTGTCCCATTCACAGTATACTAAAAGGTGAAATACTGAGGTGAGAGAGGATTAGATTGAGAAGAAACAGGGAGAGACAGAATGGGGTTGAGCATCTCATGGAAGAGACAAAGGATAATTATTACAATAGAGGGGGAGAACAGGAAGGCAAAAGGGAAGGAGTCAACCTTACTCTCACTGAACTTTGCTTAGGGAAGGGATGACATAAATTCTAAACTGGGCATCTTTCCACACAAGAGAATAGGGGGAATGGGGATGAGAGGTAGGATGATGGAGGGGAGGGCAGG
>CM053580.1:438331925-438349186 GCA_028627135.1 Pseudochirops cupreus | reverse complement strand
GTTCTCTTTCATGTCTGGTTTTGCTTTTTTTTTTCTTTTCCCAGTGATCACTCATTGGTTACAACCCTTCTATATGACCAAACTATTGTACAATGTGAAAGTATTTGCAGATCCTATACATGATTGCATGCCACCATGGGGGAGGGGGGGGGGAGGGAGGGGAGAAAATCTGAAACTCAAGTGAACGTGGAACTGAATCTTGTAAATTAAAAATAATTAAACAAGTCATTAAAAAAAAAAAGAGTTGGAAGGGACCACATCTGCCCAACCTGCATCTGAATGACCATCTCATCTACACAGCCTCCAAGTAGTCAATCACCCTTTTATTGAAGATCCCCAGAAGAAGCCTATTCTGATTTGGGATAGCTTGGATTTGCAGCATTTACCCATCAGTCCTGGTTCTACTCATTGCAAAGAAGTCTAATATCACTTATGGGCAACATGGCGTAATGAGAAGAGCAACAGATTTCAAACCAGAAGACCTGGCTCAGAGTCTCAGCTTTACTACTTTCCTACTGTGTGATCCTTGGTGAGTCATTTTATTTTTTGAAACCTCAGTTTCAATGTCTATGAAATGGAGATAATAACATTCACATAATCTAACTCATAAGACTGATGTGAGGAAATTGCTTTGTAAACTTTAAAACACTGTATAATTGTTAACTATTAAAATTATTCCTCCTCCACAGTTCTAATGCTTTGTCATGGCCCAGAGATTACCTTGGTGACCTGAAGGTGGTACCAGTTTTTGCGCAAACTCTGACAGGTCTAACATGTTGTAAAGAATTCAAGTTTGAGAGTAACAATAAAACTTAAGTCTCTGATTGAAAGACCAGATTAGTTAAAGTCAGAAAGTCTTATGAGCAGGTTTTTTTTTCCCAGAGAATGAACTTTTTACCTAGAGTAATTCATAAAAGCCATGACATGGCATGTGCTTGTCAAGGGAGAAATTACATGGATACTACCTACCAGGAGAACTGGGAGCAAAGTGCTCTGCAATACTGCTTTAAATATTCCATAAATATGAGCTATTATTGCATGAGCTGCTCAACTAGAAAGCAGAATGCATCATCTTTTTCCACTGAAAAGTGGCTGGAGAAAAAATGATGAGAAAATATAGTGCAATTAGGATTATTGCAATGGACTCTTAAATGGGCTCCCTGCCTCAAGTGTCCCCCAATTCTAGCCCATCCTTTCTTGCCAGCTGCCAAAGTAATTCTCCTTAAGCACAGATCTCATCATTTCAATCTCCTACTCAACAAACTCCAGTGGCTTCCTATTACATCTGGGAGAAAATATTAACACTCCTCTGTTCAGTTTTTAAAGCACTTTGAGACCTAGCCCCAATCCATTTTTCCAGTATCATTCGATATTACCTTCCCCCAATGACTGCATTCTATGATCCAACCAAACTGACCAATACTCAATCTCTCATCCC
Organism: Pseudochirops cupreus; assembly: GCA_028627135.1. Lineage (NCBI taxonomy): Eukaryota > Metazoa > Chordata > Mammalia > Diprotodontia > Pseudocheiridae > Pseudochirops > Pseudochirops cupreus. The sequence goes on along the minus strand of CM053580.1, from coordinate 438,347,748 downwards.
TGCACCTTTGCATTGACTGTCCCTCATGCCTAGACTGTAATCTCTTCTCACCTCTGACTCATAGAATTCCCATCTTCTTTCATTCAGCTCAAGATTCAACTCAAGAACTACATTCTACATGTAAGACTTTCCTGATCCCCTGCTTAGTGCTAGCACCCTCTGTCCCAAACTACTTTGTATTTAACTACTTTGAATTTAATCTCTTTATATTTATTCTGTATGTATATTCCTATTAATATGTTTGTATATCTGTGCGTGCCTATGAGTATATGTATATTTACATATCTGGATACATATATATACATATACACATCCATATATTTGTGTACACATATGTACACTCATATACACACATTTGTGCATGAAAATAGGGATGTGTGTGCAGGCACACATACAGTTGTTCATGTATGTACAGATTTACATGCATACATATGTACTGTACAAATGTACATGCCTGTACAAATGTATGTGTCCGATGTGTGCATGCAGTTGTATGTATACATATATTTGTATACATGTGTGCATATACATACATATATTCACATATAGAAATATAAATGATTGTCCTCTTTATTAGAATATTAACTCTTTGATAATTCAAATTGCTTCATTCTTTCACTTATATATATGCAATATTTAGTACCATGTCTGGGATATAGCAGATGCTTAATACATACTTGTTAATTGATTAATGATTACGAGAACATTAAGGTTGCAATTTGGAAGTCATTTATTAATGCCTATCACCAAGAATGAAAGAGTCAGTCAAGATCATCCAAGGAGACTAAACTTGGAAGAGACAAAACAGAGCCCATCAGAGCCCACCACCAAGGTGGTAGAGCCAAAGCAGCAGACTCCAAGGACCTGGGCAGCAAGAAAAGAACAGTATGTTGGGGGAAGTGGTTTGCTGAGGTCAGAGTGAGGGTAGTATCAGTGTTGGGAGGGTTTGGAAGAAGACTTTCAGGTCTGTAGTCACTTATTATGTGGAGGCACTAAGCATTAGTTATTTTTTTAAAGAAAGCAAAAACAGTTTCTGTTCTCAAGGAGTTCACATTTAAATAAAGGAGATAACAATGAAAAAAAAAAGAATTAACATGGCAGCTACCTGAGCAGGCCATGGAAACCTTTTATATTCTTTTTCTCTTTCTTCTCAGTCCTTTATCCCTTCTCCCCTTTTTCATATCATATAACTCACCTGCCCCACCACATACAGAATTCCACTTCAGGGTAATACCAATCTGACAATTTTGGAACAACCTAAAGTCTTCATGCCTCAATTGTAGAGAACAACACAGTTTTCCCAAGATTCTGCACTTTATCCTTTCTCAGCTGCTTGACGTTAATCTTCCTTCCTATAAAAATTATGATCCTTACTTGGCTAACTCGAGCTCTGATTTTAATTGGACATAGGACAGCTTCTATATGAGCTAGGTGGCACATTGTGTAGAGGGCCACACCTAGAGTCAAAAAGACTCATCTTCATGTGTTCAAATCTGGCCTCAGATACTGAATAGTTGTGTGACCCTGGGCAAGTCACTTTACCCTTTTGACCCCAATTTCCTCAAATGTAAAATGAGTTGGAGAAGGAAATGGCAAACCACTCCAGGATCTTTGCCAAGAAAACTCCAAATGGGGTCACAAAGAGGTGAACACTCCAGAAACAACTGGATAACAACAGCAGCACACCCTCTTGCTGGTAGTTTGGCATAGAAAGGAAAGCATGTTAAGTCAAAGAATTTCAGTTAGAAAGGATCTTAGTAGCTATACAGTACAATTCATATCCCCCACACACACACATACACACACACAAATCCCCACTACAAAACCGACAGATGGTCATCCTTCCTTTGCTTAAAGATCTTGCACTTGGTGAGGGGCGGATCCACTACTTTCTAAGACAGTCCATTATACTTTTGGATATCTCTAATTATCAGAAAGGGTTTCCTGACATCAAGCCTAAATTTGTTTTTTTTCCAACTTCCACTCACAGCCCCTAGTTCTTCTCTCTGGGCCAAATAAAAGAATTCCAATGTTTTTTCCATGTGATAGCCCTTCAGATTCAGGAACAGAGCCATCACACACCCCATGAGTCCTTTCTCCTCCAGGCTAAACAACCACAGGTACTTCAATACAGTTTCATGCAGCATAGACTTGAAGCCATTCACCTCCCTGGTCATCTTCCTCTGCCCCCCCCCCATCTTATCAATATCCTTCCTAAATGGCACTGCCCATAACTGTGTTGTCAATTAGTATTCAAGTAGTATTTTAAATTTACCTGTTTAAAAATGTATACATCTTTCAAAAGGTTAGCTAACATAACTATCTACACAAAATACGACATCATTTCTTCTATTTTCTACCACCACATATTGTTATGGAAGTTAGGGAGGAGTTGTCTAAACTGAAAGGTTTCCAGCCTCAGTGAGAGGAAGGGAGATAAAAAGAAAAAGGAAGCGGGGATGCTCAGCGGGGGCCAGCCCCCTGGGGCTGATAGTTTGAACACAATTTAGTTTGCAGTTAACTCACAGCAGGACTTTTGTAATGTCCTCATCACCTATCACGAAGGCTTCCTATTCCTCATTATCATTGCCCTTAACAAGACAAGAAAAGATGCAGTTGTACACAATAAAGAAAAATGTTTTTACTGTCTAACATAATAGGGGCACGAACATGACATTTCCTACCAGCCTAAGTTTTAAAAAGGAGCTAGAGAGAGACTGTTCCCATCCACACTGGAAAAATAATAATAATACAATCAACTGTGGTGCTATGAATTTTGTTATCAATTTCCAACAACAACAACAACCGCCCTTTCCTTTTGTTTCTTCATCTACCCAGTCATGTTCTTCCTTGTCCCTCAGAAAGCCTTCCTTCCATGATCCATTTTGTTCTCTTTCAGACATAAAATAATCACAGGCTCATATGCCCAAGACCTAGAAGAAATGTTCTCAGGCTTTAGGAAAATCAGACTTCGGGGCTACTGATGACACAGCTCATTTCAATTTGACTCCTAATTCCCAACACTTATCCCAAGGCCTTTTTGTATACACGTCCTGAACTAGATAACTTCTGAGGACCCTTCTTACTCTGAGATTCTTTGAGGATGTCACTTTTGTAAATAAATATCACACAGACTGTGACCATTACCCAGGCAGCCCATGTACTAAAGATGTTTCCCATTTATATTCCCATTTCTCTATCCTTCATCCCTTCACATCCCTTCTTCTCCTTTTCCCCTCTCTCTCCACTTCCATACAATATGATGGACCTACCCCATCCTACATGGAATTCTCCAACCAGTTTTTAAAAAGCAGAACACTCTAAAGATATCAGATGGCAGCTAGGTAAGGCAGGGAATAGAGTTCTGGGCCTGGAGTCAGAAAGACTTATATTCCTGAGTTCAAATCTGGTTTCAGACACTTACTAGTTGTGTGACCCTGGGTAAGTCATTTAACCCTGGTTGCCTAAGTTTCCTTATGTATACAGGAAGCTGGAGAAGGAAATACAAACCCTTCCAGTATCTTTGCCAAGAAAAAGGAGCCCTTACCACATCTTACCAGTCAGATTGGCTAAGACGACAAAACAGGAAAATGATAAATGCTGGAGAGGATGTGGAAAAAGTGGAACACTAATGCATTGTTGATGGAGTTGTGAACTAATTCAACCATTATGGATAACAATCTGAAACTATGCCCAAAGGGCTATAAATAAGTGCATACCCTTTGATCCAGCAATACCACTTCTATGATTGTATCCCAAAGAGATCATAGAAGTGGAAAGAGGCCCCATATGTACAAAAATATTCATAGCAGCTCTTTTTGTGGTAGCAAAGAACTGGAAATCAAGGGGATGCCCATCAATTGGGGAATGGCTAAACAAGTTGTGGTATATGAATGTAATGGAATACTATTGTGCTATAAGAAATGAGGAGCAGATAAACTTTACACTAACCTGAAGAGACTTATACAAACTGATATTGAGTGAGAAGAGCAGAACCAGGAGAAATTTGTATACAATTACAGGTACAACATATGTGTGATGTCCAACTTTGATAGACTGGGCTCTTCTCAGCAATGCAGGGTTATAAGACAACTCTAAAAGACTCATGATGGAAAGAGATGTCCACATCCAGAGAAAGAACTACAGAATTTGAACACAGACTAAAGCAAACTACCTGCTCTCTTTTTCTTGTTTTGTTTTGTTTCCTCTTTCCCATTGTTCATTCCATCGATTCTAATCCTTCTTTACAAACTGACTAATGTTTAATGTGAAGATATTTGCAGATCCTATATTGATTGCATGTGGCCATGGTGGGGGAGGGGCGGGGAGAGAAAATTTACAACTCAAGGGATTGTGGAACTGAATCTTGTAAACTAAAAGTAAACAAACAAATTATTTAAAAAAAAAAAAGAAAAAGAAGCCCTAATGGGGGTCACAAAGAGTCAGACACGACTGAACAACAACAGAGATGCCAGAAGTCACTTTTAACCACAACAGCCAATAATCAAATGAAGCTTTGCTGAACAACAGAGTTTTGACATATTAGGGATAATGAAATGATATGATCTCTATTTGTAGCACCACAAGTTTAAATACTGCATCCAAAGGCAAAGTTTTGCAGGAGACTACCCCTTTGTAGTCCAACATCTCAGAAAAACCTTCACATTTTATTCAGTGGGAGGGAGAGTAGACACCATTCCTGGATTAAGGAGTGCCCCAGAATTCCCTTGAATGACAATTGACAGCATAGCTTGTATAACACCAACTATTCTCTGAAGGCCTTGAGTTCAAATCACAGTCATGACACCTTTTATATAGGCAATGGTAGCCTTCAATAGCTTAATGATCTTTCCGTAGCACTCATGATCAATGTAGCTCCCATATTATATTTATGAGTATGCCTCTCTGATGGTATTTTTTTATGTGTAGTTTCTATCAAAAATTCATTATCTGAAGAAAGAAGTCTATGGATATATATATCCACAGACATATTTATTATCATTATTATCATTAATAGTCAGCTTGTTGGTTGGTTGCCTTTCCAGGTTCATGATTTCATTGTTTTGGGAATTCCTATGAAGGAAACTCCCTTAGCCAATGCAGAGGAGTAACTTAGGGTCTTAATTACTCAGAGTACTAAGCAGCTAAATGTTTTGTCCACAGTCAGACAGTCATTATACCATTATGTCTCACTAATCTGAGGCTGACACTCCAAGTCAATCACACAGTCAGTAAACATGTATTAAGCATCTACTATGTGCCAGACTCTGTACTAAGTAGTAAGGGACATAAAGAAAGGCAAAAGACACCTGTGCTCTCGAGGAATTCACAGTTTATTGGGGGAGACAACATGCAAACAACTATGTGCAGAGAAAAACTGGAGATACCAGAAAGAAGGTTCTGGAATTAAGAAGAATGGAGAAAGCCTTCTTGTAGAAGATGAGATTCCAACAGCAAACTGAAGGAAATCAGGAGACAGGGATGAGAAAGTAAAGAATGGGTGATAGTTCATGAATGTGCCTGGAGCTGGGAGATGGAGAATCTAGCTCAAGGAATAGAAAGAAGGCTAGTGTCACTGGATCTCAGAGTTGGGGGGGGGGAGATAAGGTAGAAGAAGACTGGAAAAGTTGGGGGGGAGGAATAGCAGAACATGAAGGTCTTTGAACACCAAATAGAGGATTTATCTTTGTTCCTAGAGGTGATACGGAGCTACAGGAGTTTAATGAGTGAGCGGGGAGGTTTGGCATGATCAGACTTGACAATAGAGAATGGACTAGAATGGGAAGACTTGAGATAGGGAGGCCTAACAGAAGGCTACTATAATTAGATGACAAAAGCTCACTCCAGAGTGGTGGCAGCATGACAGCAGAAAAGGGACTATATACCAGAGATATTACAAAGGTAGAAACAGGGATCTGGCAACAGATATGGGGAGGCAGGTAGGTGACAGAGAGTGAGAAGTTGAGGATGACTCCTACACTGTGAGCCATGAGGACTGGGAGTAATAATGCCTATTGTGACACATACCACTCAGTTTACATCTCTCATATTAATGTTACCAAAAGCCTTCCTGAGTTTTCTGATTCTATCTATCCCTTCCTATTTAAAAAAGTTTAGGAGGTATGTTAAGAGGACATAAGAAGGAACTCCTTCATGGTCAAAAGGACCAGAGTTTGACCAAATGAAAAATTTCAGAACATAGCATATTGTAATATCCCATTTGCCAGATGGCAAAATCACCTGAGATTTTTATGGCCTTCTTTCGACTTCATCATCTGTCTTAATTATCTTATCTCTGTTCAAAAAATTGTTCCCTCTAATCACTTTCTGAATCTCTTAGTCTAAGCTCCACTTCTGATCCTTCAGGTCCCAAATATGCATTTTCTTGGTTCTATATTCTTTCTAATGGAATATTAATAGTGTTAGGGTTTGCAGAACAGCAGTCAATGAGGATAGGTCCTACTGGACAGATATTCTAAGAGAGGGGAAAGGAGACAGTTATTTGGATGCAATGAGGGCATCATTTAGATAACAAGTGCTCTAGGGAGCTAAAATATTCTCAGGAGCTGCATGAATTCAGAGACCTTTTAAACTGTCTTACTGAAATCCAGGAAACAGCTTGTCTAGTTCCATGCATCATAAAAACTGGACAAAATAGCACAACCAACCCAGTCACTGGCCTACAAGCCCCAAGAATTAAACAGAGACTGTTGATTATTGTAAATAGTTTGTTTTACTTTATTTTTTCCCTCTTCCTTTTGGTCTGAAAAGAAAAAAATTACAGTACATGTACAAAACCCTCAAGTAGATTAGGATAGGACAATAAAAAGAAAAACTGGAGGATAAAATGACAACCTTCAAAATCAAATGCTGGCGGAAATTATATCTCACCAGATGAAAGGGTCATTCTTTGATAAAAACAAAGAGTTCCATCTAGCTGTGTGATGTTACAAAGGGTGACCTGGAAAGGTATTGATTTTCAAGATTTTCTAAAAGACTATCTCGCTTTTGAAGAATAAAAAAAAAGAAAGAAAAAAACTGAGTGTCAAAGAGAACTTATTTCCTTTTTACTAAGGTTGCTTTGGTTTTGTTTATTTTAAGGGTTTGCTACTTTTTTGTTATTTTAAAATAATCCATATGTGTGTTTCCATTTCCCAAAGCTACCAGCCTCAATAGTCTTGATACAATCTCTGCCTTGACCGTTATCCTCAATGGTAAGAATAGAATAAATCTCACAGACAGAAGAGCATAGCAAAGTCTCAAGAGCTTCAGTGCCCACTGGAAAAGAGAACGTTAATATAAGATCAAAGCCATGGAAGGTCCATTAACTCACATAACCAACTGAAATTCCCATACCATGAGTGAAAAATATATGGGGGTCTTGATTCATGAGCTAATAACTTTATAAATGGCAAAACATAAATCCATTTTCATGGACACCTCAAACTCAGTATGTACAAAACTGCACTCATCTTCCTACTATTTCCCTCAATGTAAACAAAAAATCTTCCTGTTTCTAATCCACGCTTCCCACAGCCACCAAAGTAAGTGTTCAAGTCTGATCATGTAACCCTTCCTCCTCCAGATCTTTCCCTGGCTCCCCACTTATTTAGAATAAGTTGCAAATTCCTTAGTCTAGCATTTAAGTCCCTCCACAATCTGGTTTCTATTGAAACTTCAGGGGAACATCTCTACCCCAAGAATATGAAGATGTCCCCCTGGCAGAATGGGTAAGTGACAACAATTTGTTCCAACATCCATGAAGATGGCTAAAGCCAGCACTGTAGAGCGATTATAGCTTGGTCAGACACCGAAGAGGCCAAGGTTGTCCCCTGTACCCCCAGGCCACCTTCAATCTCTTGATTTTTGTCTTCCCTCAGGACTTCAACTACTCTGGAAGAGAAAGTGAGGCTGATGACTTTGTGCAACTCTGCCTCACTTGAATCCAGTTCGTGAACAAGTCAAAACATCACCCCAGGATGTCATTGGTCCTCTTTGAAAATGAAGGATAAAAATAAATATTTAAAAAAGAAAAAAAAGAAAATGGGGGATGAACAACTTAAATTTCAAGCCTTATTTTAACCCTACTGACAGAAAGAGGATGCTACAGTAGACAGAATGCTGAATTTGTAGTTGGAGGACCTTAGTACAAATCCTGAATCTTCTATCTAGTACCTATATAATCCTGGACAAGTCACAATGTGGGACTCAATTTCTGCATCTCTAAAATGATAGTGTTGGACTAGATCAGAGATATCAAAATCTGTAGCTACGAGTAGCCCACAAAACTCCTGAGTATAGCCCTAATCATGTTAAAATGCACTTGAGAAATTTCAACACTATAAATAGAAACAAAATACAACATAGATAATGTTAATTTGTAGTTTCTTTGTCACTATGCACCCATGGAGATCCATTTCGATGAGAGTTTGACACCACTAGACTAAATGCCATCTTGGGTTTCTTCTGGTTCTAATCTATTATCCTATTCCTCTTCACACTCTAATCTTCCCCAAAACTAAACTGCTAGCAATTATCTGATGTTATCATGTCTCTCCAACCTCTCATTCCCGGAATGCATTTCCTTTTTATCCAAATCTAGAGGATACTGAAATTCTCTTGAGCAACCTCCTACAGAAACTTTACCCTTTTACTTTCTTTATTCAAGTTTTCCTTTAGCACTTTCTCTGTATCTTTCCCATATTTTATTATGTTCTCTTTTGCATCATGGTTATGTACCTAGATTGCAATCCTCCTTTATTATACTGCAAGACCCCTGAGGAGAGAGAGGCTGTGTTGTTTTTCAGCTCTGCATCCTCAATACTTAGCACAGCTTCTAGAATCTACAAGGTGCTTAATGGTACTGGAGGCGAATTGTCTAGGGCTAGCCATTGACATTAATTTAAGTGGTCTTTAACTAATAAGTGGGCAGAATACAGAGAGAATGGCCTCTTTTTCTCTCATATTTCTATCAATTCAGAATTTAGACCCAGGCTTTCCTGACTTCCTTTCCAACTTCTAACTGAAGATGTCACTTTCAAATCAACATATAATCCTCCAGTTCCAAAGTGAATATGATTTATCTGCCTCTACAAAAGGTATCTCAAGACAAATTTAAAGGCTTACTTTGATTCTTTAATGAATCTGTAATGCTATCAATTTGGGTAGTCCCTCCAATAATGTATATCCCAACTCTCTCACCAAGTCTGTCATTTGTCTATGTTCTCACATAAGTCCTCCAAAGTCCTTCCAATACTTTGGGGGCCATCCTTTAGGCAGCTTGTCATTGAATGAGTTCAAATGCATATTTCTAACTCTTACTACAAGAACATCCATCCTCTTTTTCATATATACAATATATGTCATGTATCATATATCTTTCCAATGTTGTCCTTTATGCCACTTTAGCAACAAGATGAAATCTAAATGTGCCCACCATGCATCTCCCCATTTACTGTTCAATGACCTAAAATTTTAATTCTTCAAAGACTGATATATTTCATAATTCACAAACATCTAGTAATGAAATAAACAGAAATTTATATTCTACTAGGGTGGAAGAGAATGATTTTGTCAGCTGGACACACATTGATAGCTCAATTCCAAATCCCTAAAGTTTCTTGGCTTGTTCACTAGCTAGTCAGCCAATGTACATTTAGTGCATTAGCAGCCCCGAATATCCATTTGAGGTTTTTTTTAGATGTATTAAATGAGAGCATATTTTTCATTTGGATTAAACTACTTAAATTCTTCTTTGTTCAGTTTTTATCTGTGTTGTTTTCTACTAATTACATTTTAAGCCTCATAAAGTCAGAGAATTTACCCTATATCCTTGTTCCTGTCTTAATCTAGTACAGAGCTCCAGCTGGTACCATTCTTGTTGTATGTATATTGAAGAAATATCTGTTATCTGACTTGTTAAATATGTCACTGATTTGCTTTTATCTAGAAGATTTTAGGAGTTTATTAGTATTCTGGGGACCAAGGAGGAAAGTCCTATTCATAAAATCCCTGTCTAATCTTATTAAATCCATCAAAGTATTGATGTAAAAATGAACTCAGAATATTAGGTGTAAGACTAGTTTACTTCCCAGTGACCTGGACTACACTAGTGACATTTCCTTACTACAGATAGACAATCGTAATATTTATAGGAAATGCCACCAACAATACTACCACCTTTAGGCATAATGAAAATTATACAGGAAGTATACTGAGAACCATTAATATCTTTAATATTTCTGACTGCCTCAGGTACCAATGGATATCGAAATACAGAGGAAAGGCATGGCTTCACTATTCCAATACTCTAATGGATATTTGATCTTAGCAAAGCTGGCATTCTTTCTAATGATGCGAAATATAGTAGATCAATATTTTTCTATCCTATACAACTCTCCAATGTCTTGCCATAAGTTTTCCACATCTGACATGCTATGGGCTTTCCTTGCTTTCTCTTGCTACTATAAGGATACTAACAGGGCAGCTAGGTGGTACAGAGGATAGAATCCTATCCCTACAGTAAAGAAGACTTCAAATACAAGTTTAAATCTAATCTGGTCTCATACACTCACTAGCTATGTGGTATCCTGGGCAAGTCACTTAAACTTTGTTTGCCTCACCTTCCTCATCTGGGAAGTGAGGATAATAATAGCACCTACTTCCCAGGACTATCGTAAAGTACTAAGCACACTGCATGGAACAAATGTAAATGTCAGTTATTATTACTGTTAATTATAAATGCTATATATGTCAGTCATTATGTCTGTTGTTGTCCAGAGGTTCTCCCTGCCCTCTCTCTCTCTCTCTCTCTCATTGTATTATTAGCCTATCTTCTTTTTGTGCTCATCTATATTTTTTAGAAAATTTTAATACATTTTTTCCTTGTGCTCTCTTCTAAGTGTTAACACACTCACCCCCATGTGACTGCTAATACAGGGATTTAAAAAGAATAAGTCATTATGCTATCTAGTCTATTGCAAGATGAATGATGATATTATCTCATCCACAACCACACTGTTTCAAACGGGTCATACCATATCTCTCCATGTTAAGCTAGTCTGAAGGAACTTGAAATGTCTAGCCTAGAGAAAAAAAGATTTGAGAAGGATGTGATAGCTGTCATCAAGCATTTGAAGGGCTGCCTCATGGAAGAGCAATTGGACTTATTCCACTTGGCCTGGGGGGGGTGGGGAGGAGCAGAACTGGAAACAATGGGCGGAAGTCGCAAAGCAGTAGATTTAGGCTTGATGTCAGGAAAAACTTCCTAACAATTAGAGCTATCCAGAAGTGGAATCAGCTGCCTTAGTCCAAAGGAGTAGATCTCAACAGAGGTCTTCAAATAAAGGTTAGATGAGTATTTGTTGGTTATATTGGAAAGGAGAACCTTGTCGAGACATGAGTCTGCTCTCCACAGTCCTTTACAGCATTGAAATTCTAGATTCTTCTGATTAAAAGTAATAGTAATAATAGTAACCAATATGTATATAGTGCTAAATGTTTGCAAATTACATACATTATTTCATATGATCTTAATAGCTATAATCCAATAAGGCAGGTATTCTAGGTACTAGAATATGAATAAACTCCTTACCAGATTTTCTATACTTCACATCCCTTTATGAATGCTATAATCACACACTCTACAGTCTGGGTATCCACAGTCACCAATCCTGTATCAGGGGTAGGATACAAACATAAGTTTTCCTGACTCTAGGTCCAACACTCTATCCAATACACTCTATCCTTTGTGGAAAGCAGAGTCATTGGTCAATTAACTCAGATACCTGACTGTAAAGCTAACACATTTCTGTGGAGCTTCCCTCCATCTTTTAAAACAACTTTATGGTCATAATGAAAGAGATGCTCCAGGCATCCCATTCTTGGACTGACTATCTCACAAGAATGGCTTCTACTTAACAAATCACTTTATCTCAACTAGTTGTTTTAGCTATATGGCCCCTAGAGCACAACACACAACCATGCAAGTAATTTCAGAATTCTCCAATTTTTTTTTTAACCAAGAGCACTCTTAGAAGTTTTGTATAGCTCATACCAAGGCCTCTAAGGCAGATATGAAGGAGGGATGATAGAATAAGTATAGTTTAAAAGCAAAAGAGATTTTTTAAGGATATTAAAAGGAAGAACAAAATGCATAGTACTTCTTGATACTTATGTAAAGAAGTAAGGGAGTGAAGGGGAAAAGCATGTTATTATATTAAAATTATATTACAAATGTCAATTTAGGATTTTGTTTTACATTATAAATAAATATTGTATTATAAATCCTATTACAAATATGATTTATAATATTAGGTCATAAATATTATATGTTAAACATTAAATTATATTTTATTATATTATTCCATAATCATATTATCCTTCTTTTGCCCTGGGGCATGTAGACCTTTCTTGGATAAGTCAATACATTTGAGCCAACTAGTTATATAACTGGCCTAGATTACATATGCTGATAATTTGGATGTTGTAATTATAAATATTATAGGTCATATTATTTTATATTAAAATGTTAAAATTAAAATGACAGCACCATAGAAAGAGAAGAAGAATTTCCAGTATGAACATTACAAAAGGATTCATAAAACCACAATCAACATCCAAGGGCCATTTAACAGAAAAGTTGGGGAGCCCCAACCTTGACCCTTTCCAATGTACAGTAAAATAGACAAGAGAAGTTATACCATTAACTTGTATTAATGGATTTTTTCCTAAGAAATAAACATAGAAACCAATTAAATAGCTGACAAGAAACAGAATTTTGCTTCAATTCCTCACTGTGGTGGGAAAGTGACCACAGGTTCTCAGAGTTTATGAAAGCTAAGGACAAACTTCTGAAGGACTTAGCAAACTAGAAGAGACCTGAAACCAAGTCCACTAACAAGCTCTCTATTGTTGAAGGATCAACTGAAATCTGACAGCTTTCTTCACCAGTTTTGCTGGAAGGTGATGGGATTCTTTGGGCCACAGCAACTCTCAAAGGTCATAGAGTAAGCTATGGGAGGACTGCCATTTGTAGCAGTGACAAATTCAGGGCCCTTTAATACCCTGAAGGATGATGAAAATAGAAAGGGGAAGGAGTCTCAGGTTCACCAAAACTTGCTTTTCTAAAACTCTTCTTGGTCATATACTATACATGATCCCCAGCTTTTAAATGTTAAGAAAAAAAGGTGGGGGCTAGGAAGCCAGAGGGAGTTTGGGAGCAGAGTTCTATTTACAGTCATGATATAAATCCAGGAGTCAAATCAGCTCTCACCCACAGTTCACTACCGTCTCTATACAACTTCTGCCAATTTGAGTCAATTATTATTTAAACTAAAATGGGGAGGAGGGAAAAAAGAAGGAATAAGGAAAAAGAAAAAAAAAGGTTATCCGTTGAGCACACATGTATCTGTCTAGCCATGCAGTCATGTGGTTTCTGTTGGCACTATTCTCAAAAAGGCATGTCCTCACAAGCCTTCTGTGATCTCAGTCAGGGGACCGGGAGGAAGAGACCCAGGCAGGGCCAGGGCTGAGTGAAGCTGCAAGGCCAAGAGTATTATACTGGAGTCAGCAAACACAGTGTGGAGCCCAGATACAGCAAAGACTCCACAAGGAAAAACCACCAAGTGCAAAAGTGGTCCGACTTTTGGAGGACCTAGTAGTTAAAGGAAAGCCTTTTTTTAAACTCAGTGGAAAATGCACACATACACCAGGCACCAGGGTAATTACCCAAGCCACTGCACCAGTCTGCCAGGCAGAGCTGATGTGGCCTCTTTACCAGGTTTTATTCTTGGCTCCAGCTGCCTTCCTCTTCTTCTCTTCCTCCCACCACTAAAATCAACTAGCAGATATTTGCTTTATGTTGGTATGGCACTACCGTTATGGGTCATTGGGTGTGGAGGGGGGAGGAGGAAACTTCTTTCCTACCTATTTAATTTCTCTGGTTCCTTTGGCATCTATTTCCAGAAAGCTAAGCACCTGCAAGAGGAATCAAATCACTACGAAATCCAAACTTACTGCTATTTCTCTCAAGAAAAGTGCAAATGCCTTACTTTTCCCTGAAACATCTGCCAATCCCTTCAATTTTCCTACTCAATGCAAAACTGTAGCAATCCTATGAAAAGAAATCAGCAAACATTTTCCTAACACCAGAAAGGACGGCAGACGTAGCTAGAACTAGAAGGGACCTCAGAGGCCATCTAATTCAATACCCTCATTTTACAGGTGAGGAAACTGAGGACCAGAAGATTTCAATGACTTGCCACGGTCATTCAAGCAGCAAGCATCAGAACAAGGATTTGAACCATGTTCATTGACTTGGATCAGTGTTCTTGCTATTCAACCACGTTGTCTTTCTAGGAAATATCACAGGAAGGTGCCCTTCTCCAAATATCTATCAAGTTGATATGTAGTGTTTTTATTAGATTTTTCAACAATTTCTTAATTTAGAATCAAGAGGAGTTTGAATGTCCTTATTAAATCACACCATCCAAATCATCAGTATGTGTAATCTGGGCCAGTTATATAACTAGTTGGCTCAAATGTATTGACTTATCTGACAGAGGTCTACTTACCCTAGAGCAAAAAAAAGGATTTTTACATTTTTCCCTCTGAGGCTCCACTAACAGTGTTTTATTTCACTTTGGGCTGGATTCAACAAAGATCCCACATGTAAGTTAAGGAAAACTTTATGAATTGCATAATCAAAGACTTTCAGAAGGGACTCTACAGATTACCTAGTTCAATTCATTTATATTAAAGACAAGGCAAATGAAACCCAGAGAAGGCTGGTTCCCATGCCCTTTACCAAATAACCCCTTTTCAAAAGTGCCTACAGAAGTACCCTAACTAAAACAAACAGGATGAGTCTACCTTTGAGTCTCTGAAAAATAAATAATTCACTTCATGAGACCACTATAGGTTTTTAAAATAGAGCTCCCTAAGAAATTATCAGTTGGTAATACAAATCATCCTCAAAGGTAAATTCAGGAAAAGGGGTCCTGCCTGCTCAGCTTCCCAGACCCTATATCACCAAACAACTCAACAGGCATCAATGAGCAAGTAAAATAGCACCAAGTATCTAAACCAAGGCTGGCATGCACAGAGACACTGGAAGAAAAAGTTACAGCAGGAAAAAAATTTCCAAGTTAGTAAAGATGGAAGTCACTAACCCAATGCCTACCTGTGAGTGACTGCTCTTCAATGACCGTAGAAGAGTCTTTCAGTTAATTTTTGCACTGACAGTGAAAAGCTTAGGTTGGAGGTAATTATAAGGGTTGGTCCCTCAGAATTAAACATCCAATAAAACTTCAAGTCTCATTTTCAAATAATGACAATTCAATCAGAAAGATGAATGGTACAAATCTTTTTTTTAATATTTTATTTTATTTATTTTAGTTTACATCATTCATTTCCACGAGATTTTGAGTTACAAATTTTCTCCCCATCTTTCCCCTACCCCCGCTCAAAACAGCCATCCCCTTGTATGACCCCTCACCCAATCTAATCTCTCCTACGTCCTCCCCCATCACTCCTCTAACTTTCCCATAGGGCAGGATGACTCTCCCTTCCACGGTGCCTGTGAATCTTAAGTTCCAGTTGGATGTAGTTAATAATATTAGTAATAATAATTGTATATATATGTATATATATATATATGTATGTATATATATATATATATATATATATATATATTTAACATTTGATTATAGAGTTTTAAATTCTAGATTCTTTCTCTTCCTCCCTCATCAGCCACCCCCACTGGAAGAACAAGCCATCAAATACAGGCTGTACATGTGTAATTACACAGAACCTCTCCACAGTA
>CM053580.1:438306518-438331425 GCA_028627135.1 Pseudochirops cupreus | reverse complement strand
TGCTGGGGTGCTTGCTGATACAGGCCCCCATATATAACATTAAAAGGAAGGGAGAACAAGGGAAGGAGAGACCCTTAGAGCAGTACTCTTAATATAGGTTCTTGATAAAAGCTTATTCAGTTGAATAGAGCAGAAAGAAAAAGGACAAATAAAATAAATGAATGAAATTTACTGTCTTCTCTTTTTTCCTCTTACATGATAATTGATTTTATTTTTGATACCTTGGGGGTTTTTTTGTTTGTTTTTTTTTAAACAAAATGATATGCTGAACATGTCTGTATGAAACTCCACTTCTCTGTGTAGCCCCATGTCTACTATCCAATCCTCTCTTCAGTCTTCTTGATGGTATTGGGCCTGTCACATCTATAAATTGTCCTTGAGTTGACTCCTGTTTCTACAGGCAAACTATACTTTTAAACACCAGTAGATGGGTGGAGAGCCAGGTCAATATAGGCTCAGTTTTCTCATTTGTTCATTGCACTAAGTTGAGAGACTAGAGTTGTAACATAGACAACACTTTTGCTCTAGCATAGAGAAATTGTCTATTTGAACTCCACTGCTCCTTCAGTTTCTGGTTTCCCAACCAGCCACAGACTTTTTTAAAGTTTCTCTCTGTATTTTTGGTTAGTCTCTCACAACTACAGTGGCGGCTGCTGGACTTTGAACTGTTTTTGGCAGTTCACACAAAGTGCCTGTGGGGCAGACGATGATAATTTCCAGAGGGAGTTCCCTTTAACTGGTAAGAGCATTTCATGGTGATCTTTAACATCTGGGGTTAAAAACTTCTAGGATTTCCTTTGGTCTACATTCAGAGCTGAATTCAATGAAGAGAATACTTTTCCTGTGTAAATTCATTCTTGGTTATTCCTTTATAATTGCCTCTTACCCATCTTCTTTTCTGTGTGGCTCTTTCCCTGTTTCTCTTGGAAGGATGGTCTCAAGTAGCACTCTGTGCTTGAGCTATATGGTATGTTAGAAGACAGAACTTTCTAATTTATTTTAAATACCTATGCTTCTCTGTTCATCCAATGGTAGTTTGAGGCATAGCACTTTCACTGTTAAATCAACAGTGGTTATCTAGGTGCATGCAGCCAGATAACCATATGGTAGGAGAAAATCCTCACCTGTTAAAGCCTTAAAGTACTGTGAGAAAAAAAAAAAACCTAGCAGATTAATAGACCAGAAGAGCACTTGGCCTAGTTCAGTGCCCCTGCTGTGATTCCTCAGTGTTAGGAGACTATTATCTGGGATATTTTGTTTATGCAAAGAAATGTGAATGAGTTCTCAAACCACTGTACTGAAAACCACACATTTTTGGGTTGAAATCTTGGTAGCTTCAAGACTCAAAGCTCTTGCTCTGATTGCAGAGGGTGTGTGTGTGTGTGTGTGTGTGTGTGTGTGTGTGTGTGAGAGAGAGAGAGACAGAGAGACAGAGAGACAGAGAGACAGAGAGACAGAGAAAGAGAGAGGAGAGAGAGAGAGATCAGCTTTTAAATATAAGACTTTTTAAAAAATGTCATTTCATGAATGGCTCAGATTCTCATTCTGTGGACTCCATCCTTATCTGTGTACTTGTTGAGTATTTGTTTATGTTGTTTAGGCTGTCTAGTTGTTGCTCAGTCGTATCCATCTCTTTGTGACCCCATTTGGGGTTTTCTTGGCAAAGATCCCAGAGTGTTTCCCCACTTCCTTCTCTAGCTCATTTTGCAGATGAGGAAACTGAGGCCAACAGGATTAAATGACATAGGATCCAGGGTCACAGGGTCACTCAGCTAGTAAGTTTCTGAGGCCAAATTCGAACTCAGGTCTTCCTGATTTCAGAGCTGGTGCTCTATCCGCTGTGCCATCTTGTTTCCCTATGTTATCTAGTAGCACATCTTATTTCTCTGATTAGATGTCAGTTGACTCAAAGACAAATTTACTTCTTAGCCGTAATTGGTGACTCTGTGGTATCCAGAACAGTTTTGTATACTCCAGAGAAGATCAATAAGTCTAGTGTGTCTAATTATGATGATGATGATGATATTAAATCTTCTGTTGTTTGTGGCTTCGTGTATATAGAAATCAGCATGGCATTGTGGAAAGAGCAGGGAATTTGGACCTGGGTTTTATTCTACTGCTTACTTGATATGACCTTGAGGAAGTCACTTAACCTATCTAGGACTAATTTTGTTTGTCTATAAGGCAAGGATAATTCACTTCCATTCAATTTAAATGACTGCTATGTGCCTGGCACTTTGCTAAGCACTAGGGATACAAAAAGAGACAGAAGACAGTCCTCACCCTCAAGGAGCTTCCAATCCAAGGAGCTACTAATCTAACTGCATGCAAACAAATATATACAAAATGGGCAAATGGATAAATAGGAAATAATGAAAAGAGGGAGAGCCATGAGGGGTTGGGGAAGTTTTCCTGTAGGAGGAAGGATTTTAGTTGGGACTTAAAGGAAATCTTGGAGTCAGGATTCAATGCAGAGGAGGGAGAGCATTTCAGGCATTGGGGACAGGCAGGGAAAATGCCCAGAGCCAAGAGTTGAAGTGTCTTGTTCCTAGAACAGCCCAGAGGCCAGTGACACTGGAATGAAGACTATATGTTGGGGAGTAAGATGTAAGAACACTGGAAAGGTAGTTGGGGGCTAGGTCATGAAAGTCTTTGAATGCTAAACAGAGCATTTTGTACTTGTAGTCTTCTCTTGTGCTACATGACTGTGGGGAAAGTGCTTTATATGTACAACATAAATGTGAGCTATCATTGTATACAGCTATTCACAAGTGAGTGATAAGACATGTTAAAATATAAGTTTCTTCTGTTCATACCTACAAAACTCATTATAGTCATTAAATTAAGATAAACATATAATTTATTTTTAATTCTTTCCATTTTAAGTTTAGACACCAAGTACACTTAATCACTTGGCTAAATGGAACTCTTCCAACTAATGAGAATAAGTTTCAATTAATTTCACCCAACTGAGGCCCAGGCTCCCTCAAAGATTCTGGGCTCTCATGGATAATTTTTAGCATCAAGGGCCAAACCCAGAGGGTTGTCCTCTGTCTTTAGCAATTATTCCACAACCTTGGTGTTTGTTCAGAGGTAATCTCTGAAGTAAAATATCTTCTGTCTAAGATTCTCCAAACATGGATAAACAGTAACCCAAGCTCCCAAGTAAACACTCAATGTAATTAATGCATATTGGGTAAGATAGTCTTTATTGAACCCCATAGAAACTGCAGAAGATGCACAGAACTCAGTGAACCACTTAAACAGAGAAAACGCATACAATATTCAAAGACTCACAGAAGCCCAGCTATAGCTTAAAACACACACACACACACACAAACACACACACACACACACACACACACACACACGCAAACACACAGTAGTTCCAATATTTTAGTAATTCTCCCTTTAATCCCACAGAGAACCTGTTGAGGTCCTGGACTATGTAGGAAAAGAAATGTACTTTTTGGAGATCCTAAATTGTAGTACCCATTCTTCTGGGACCCCCTCTCTCTAAATTGGGGTTTCTTAAACTTTTTCTTCTCATGACCCCTTCAGCACTTCTTAAACTGTGGGTTGTGACCCCATATGCGGTTGAAATAATTCACCTTAAGAGTGAGTGGGAAAGGGCCGTCTCTGACCTCTCTAACATCCCTGTTATGGCTTTAGTCCTTCAGATACAATAGTCGTGCATGATCAATGCCCTTCTTTCTCCAAGGATGGATGCTGTTCAGTAATTATGGGTTTCTCCTTTCTTGAGAAGGTTGCCACTTGGCATTTAGGCATTCATCTTCTTTGCCTAGATTTTGGATTTCTAAACTCTTCAACTTAAATGCTTTCAAATTTTGGGACTTTTCAGCCTTGAGGCTACCATCAAGGCAAACCCCCCAAGGCTTGTGCTAACCATCTTCTTTGACTAGAGGGTTAAATTCTGGGACTATGAAGTCCAGGAACAAAGAATTCTCCCTCCTCGACACAGGCTATTGAAGTTCAGGAGCATTGTCCATGAACTTCCCATTTTGCACCATGTCAGCGTAGATGTCAGCTTATGCCATGTGCTTCTGCAGGAAATCTATCAATGTCTCAACTGTTTTGTATAGATTAGGAAAGTGCCTTCAGTTATCCCTTCTTTTAGGACTTGAGCCTAACTCTCCCATGTACTTCTACCACAAGTTGCCATCAGTTGTTTCTGGTGAGAGGAAATGGAGGAGTTCCTTCTTCTCTCAAGAACCCACCCTCTGTCCCCTTTCCTACACCCCATGCTCATCTCTTCTGGAAGCTTACAAGATAGAGCAAAGGGAAGATCAGGACAAGTCAGATGCCCGATGTCCTCTCTATCCTGGAAATAGAGGGCAATTTCATTCCCAGTGGAAAGGCTTGAGATTTCTATTTCTTCTCTTTCTTTTGAATCATTTCTTGGGCTCCTGAGGCTCTCTATAGAGATAAAAGATGAGCAGTCACTAATCTACATTATAACTGTGTTGAGGACATTAGAAATTTGTATCTACTGCTTGGGGATAGCACAAACCCCTGAGATTTCTGAAAGAGCATTTTTGAAAAGACTGTTACCTATTTTTCTGACATACACAATTTTTTTTAGCTAAAATGCTTCCTTGAATTTATATTTAAGTGAACTTGGGATATGATTCAAGCATATACTGCTATGACTTAATCTTTGGACACTTTATATCTGATGAACATGGTCATCTATGGCTTATATTGCATTGTTTTAAGAGTGTAGGGAAATTTGCTGCCAATCCTGGTGAGCTAGGGGAATGTTGACTATGCTTAGTTTCCTTCCATTCATATAGATTTTACAGTTGGTGGTAAAAACAAGACTAGTATATTAAAAAAAAATCTGCCTCTTAAAAAATAATTCATGGCACTGCTGGGGTTGAGTAGCACAGGACTCATATTTTATAGTGGGATTCATATCACTATGGACTCTTATGATTAACAGTGAGAAAGGGAAATGTGTTATAGTCATATGCTGTCATCCAGATGTCAAACATGAGCTAGGATAGGCTTACCAGGGAACATTTCTATATGTATATGCACATGCATATATATGTAGATATAGATAATCATATATATTTGTGTATATATACATTCAAGTTAAGATCTTATTTCTACTCTATTTCTAGAGCACAACTGGTAAGTCAAAAAACATTCTTTCATTTTAATGAATCTCTAAAGAAGTTGAGATAACAGATTCCTTCCTAGATATTTGAACTCTGCTATAATTCATTACATTATTTAAAAGAGCTTTGGCTCCTAAAATATAGACACAAAGACTCATATTAGGAGCCTTTTAAAACAGATATGTATCACAACAATGTTAAAATAGTAGAGTATTTATTTTTCCCTCTGTTAATAATTGCATTGTACTATCTAAATAGAGGACAGTAGTTTCTTTTTAAATGTTCTGTGATCATATACATATTCCCAGATGCTCTAGATGTTTATTCTCCCACATTCTTCAAATGACTCCTCTCAATCAATTTTGAATCTGGTGTTGTAGTGTGGTTATTTTGTTGAAAAGGCCCTTGATATAAATATGAGGCAGCCTGGTTTGGTCCTTGTTGAAGGGTTTTCATAATGCATTTCTCCATCCAAGATGAACTAGATTCCAGCCTCTTGAATGAAAATTAGGGTCAAAGAGGCAAATACAAAAAAAAAACAAAACAACAAACATGTGGCCACAGTGCTCATTAGCACTCACTCATCAATCTCACCAATCTTGTAGCTGGGAGACCATGGCATAGTTATTATTCTGTTATTGATCTAATATCAAATCTGATGAAGCCAGTTGGCAGTTTTGAAGAGCCGCTGATAGTTATGGTGCAAACTCAACAAAAAAGTTTAGTAAAATTTGCAGGAAGTCTTTTCTGTCACTTGGCCTTGTTCCTTTAGCTTTGGGCATCTGCTTGGCAAGAATGAGGAGCTGTTCTTATCTCTACAACTATAGATATTTACATGTGGCTAAAACCACTGATCATGCACTTGTCTTTTGGCCAGACAGGACAAGTAGAAGCCAGGCAGTTAGCGTGTTGTGTACTGAGAGGGAAAGTCCATACGGGAGAGAAGAAAATGTCCCTCCGAATAAAACAGCAAGCATTTTGAATATGTGCCTATGTAACCAAAACAAGGGATTTAATTTCAGTCTATTATGGAAAATACAGACCTGACCCTCACCCTGCAGTGCCATTTAATAAATTCCACTGGCTCCCCATTACCTCTAGGATAAAATATAAATTCCTGTTTGGCTTTTAAAGCCCTTTATAACCTAGCCCTTCCTACTTTTCCAGTCTTCTTACTTAGAACTTAATCTCCTTCATACTACTATGATCCAGTAACACTGGTCTTCTTTCTGTTCCTCAAATAAAATACTTTATCTCTCCAAACTCTGAGCTTTTCACTTTCCCACATGGAATACTCTCCTTCTTCATCTCTACCTTCTGGCTTCCCTAATTTCCTTCAAGTTTCAGCTAAAGTCCCAGCTTTTTCAGGAAACCTTTCCTAATCCTCCCTATTCTTAGTGCCTTCCCTCTGAGGCCACCCCCACTATTGACTATTTCCTATGTCTTGTTTGAACTTAGCTGTTTGCATGTTGTCTCCCTCATTATGCTATGTACTCCTTGAGAGCAGGGATGGTATTTTGCCTTTCTTTCTATCCCCAGTGCTTAGCACACAGCAGGCACTTAATAAATGCTAGCCAACTAATTGTCTTTCAGCCTTTCATTGACTATTCCTAACCGTAGTCTTATGAAGAAACCTTTGATGATCCTCTCCTCTTCAAATCCCACAGAATGCTGTTATATCTATTTTGTATATACAAATACATATACATGCACATATACATGCACATATATATATACATACATACACATATACATACATGCAAGTATATATATAGATAGATAGATAGATATGTAAGATTTTAAGCTCCTTGAGGACAGGTTTTACTTTTGTCTTTGCACCCTCAAGTGCTTACCACAGTGCCTGGAACATAGCAGGAACTCAATAAATGCTTATAAATTGATTGATCTATATCAGGCTTATATATTATATTCATGTATCATAAATCATAGATAGAAGACTAGATACCCTCAGGATATCTTTTTCAGAGATATATTTCTCTGGTACATCTTTGATCTTAAATTTTTTTTCTATGTGTAATTTTGACACAGTATTTTAAAGACTCAGATTTCATCTTAAAACATATGACTGATCATATTTCTGCCTAGTGATGTTTATGATAAAACAGGCATCTGTAGCAGGCCAGATCTGCTATTTGAAGGTATCCCCAAGTTGTCTGACTTGATATAGATGTAAAGCTTTAATGGAGTTTAAAAATTGGCATCGAGTTTGGAAATGTCTAGTTTATAAGGCAACGATCTATGGAGTATGTCTACTATAGCATGGGCTCTTGGCCCTTGGAGTTATACACTTATGTGCAATGCCAGCTTGAAAAACATGTAGCATTGGTGTACCTAATGATTATTGAAAAACATATTAAGTTATTTTTCTTTAGGTGTGGCATTTCTGAGAGCTTGTCTCCTCTCCTCTCTGTTTCAGGCATGAATCATGGCAGACCAGGAAAAGACAATGATTTACTACTTTGAAGGGCAAGCATGTATGTGATTAAAGGATATAAGTGCAGGACTCCAAGATTTACTTCCTTCCTGCTCTGTCCAGCAGGGATACCTGAGGTGAGTGAGTAATGGGATAATTTATAACACCTCAGGCCCTTCGTCAGGAGGCCTGTAGTCAAAACAGGAAGATAAAACTCGAAAGGTTTCTAGTGAAAATACAACTTTTTATACTCTTAACACACCCTTTAATTGCAAGTGCCAGTAACCTTCAGAATTTTCCTGTTTTAGTTACCCAAGAATTTCCATAAACAGGATCGTTTCCAATGCAATCAAAACATGTACTCAGTTGACTTTCTGTAGCTCTTCTTTCCATGCTTATTTGTTTCTTAATATCTGTTGTTGTGGACATCAAAGAAGCCAGAAGAACTAATTACAGATTATTCCCTGAACTGGTTCATTTTCTCAGGCTGTAGAAATGACAAGTTTTAGTTGTTGTCATGACAAATGCTAAAATGCTACTCTGCCAGAAGCTACCGAGAACTATTAGTTGACCATTATTAGCTCATTTCATGTCTATTTAGAAATATTTTATTTCAGTTTAGAAATGCTTGCTCCAGTGCTCTTTCCCATTGGAGTAAAATGTTATTTCTCCTCTCAATGTAATTTCTTCCCAAACCACTTTATAAGGTATGTAAATGAGTTTCTGAGGTTTGAGGGACCCCTATAATTTACATTATGTTAGGTGACAGCAGAACATTTAACATTGCTCAAATGAGTGTCCATAATTGTTGAAGCAGTGTGGTATAATGGAAAGAATGGTACACTCAGTACCAGAAATTCCTCAGTTCCACTCCTGCTTTTGACACCTACAGCTCTGAACATTTGTTTGTTCCTCTGGAAAATGGGTATAATAACATCCCTAGCACTTACTTCACAAGACTGTTTTGAGGATGAAGGGAGATTATGAAAGTAAAATGTTATGCTAACCTTAAAGGGTTATGTATACATGTCAGGTATTATCATACGCAAATTTCTACACTCAGGTTTTCAGCCAAAATGAGTTTTTAAAAAAAATCATAGATGCGGATAATTCATCACTGATTGCCTCTTGAACATCTCTACCTCGAGGTCTTGGAGGCATCTCAAATTCAAGACGTAGAATTACCTTCCATCCAAACCTTCCCCTCTTCTAACTTTCCTCCCAGTGTCCCCTGTTCAGAACCTCAGTGTCATCCTCACTTTTACTCACCCCACATATCCATTCCATTGCCAAACCTGGTGGTTTCTGTCTTCACAACCCCTGTTATATATGCCCTCTTCTTTTCAGTCCCATAGGTGCCACCCTAGTTCAGGCCCTCATCACCTTTAATCTGAAATGGCAATAGTCTTCTAATTGGTCTTTCTGTTTTAAATCGGTCTTCCACTCAGCTCCCAGAGTGATTTTTCCTAAAGCATGACCTAACATTCACTCACTGCCTTGGTAAATGCCAGTGGTTCCTCTCTTACATCCAAGTTCAGATATGAACTCCTTTGGCATTCAGGATTCTTCATTACCTGGATCCTTCTAGCCTTTTTGCATTTTACTTCCTTCTACCTACTCTTCTATATAGCTACCCTGGCCCACTTGCTAATCCTTCCACTTGGCACTTCATTCCTTTGTGAACATCTTGTGAACATCGCAAAGCTCTCTCCCTTGCCTGGATTGCACTCCCTCCTTCTCTCCACCATTTAGCATCTGTTATCATTTTTTCAGTAAGCCTTTCCCAGTCCCTCCAGCAACTGCCTTCCCTTCTGAAATTTCTTTCCATCTATTTTGAATATCTCTTGTAATTACCTAATTGTTTGCATTGTCTCCTTCAGAGGCAGTTAGTTTTTACCTTTCTTTGTATTTCCATTGTTCAGTCCTTTCTATTCTATCCAACTTTTCTTGACCCCTGTGGACCTCTGTCCATGGAATTTTCTTTGCAAAGATACTAGAGTAGTTTGCTATTTCTTTCTCTAGTAACAAATATATGTTAAATGACTTATCCAAGGTAGCAAGGAAGTTTTTGAGACTGGATTTAAGCTCAGGTCTTCCTGACTCCAAGCCCAGTACTTTATTCACTGTGTCACTTAAATGCCCCTGTTTAGCAGAGTGCCTAAAAATAATTTTTTTTTAATTTTTATTGTTTAGTACAGGCTTAATTGGGCTACTACTATCAATCTATTAATTGCTCAATTGCTGGATTGTATAGTGGATAGAATATTGAACTTAGAAAACAGAAGAGTTCAGTTCCATTTTTTTCTCAGATATACACTAGTGACCCTGGGAAAGTTAGGTAATTTCTCTGTGCCTCAGTTGTCTCATCTGCAAAAGAAAGAAGGAAGGAAGGAAGAAGGAAGGAAGGAGGGAAGGAGATAAAGAAGGAGGGAAACAAGGAAGGAGGGGAGGAAAGAAAGAGGGAAGGAAAGAAAGGAGATTAGAAAGAAGAAATAAAGTAGGGAAGAAAGGAAGAAAAGGAAGGAAGAAAGAAACGAAGAAAATAGGGGAAGAACAAAGAAATGAAGAAAGGGAGGGGAGGAAGGAAAGAGAAAAGAAAAGGAAGAAGGGAAGAGGGAAGGAATGAAGAAAGGACGTAAGAAAGGAAGAAGGGAAAGAATATAAATTCCCCTGATATTCTTGACCTTTTATTCTTCCAGGTGAAATTTGTCATTATTTTTTCTAGCTCTATAAAGTATTTCATTGGTAGTTTGATTGGTATGGCACTGGATAAGCAAATTAACTTAGCTAGAATTGTCATTTTTATTATATTGGTTAGTCTTACCCATGAGCGATAAGTACTTCTCAAATTGTTTAGCTCTTTCTTTATTTGTGTGAAAAGTATTCTGTAATTGTTTTCATGTAACCCCTGAGTTTGTCTTGGAGGGTAGACTCTCAAGTATTTTATATTTTATACAGTTATTTTAAATGGAATTTCTTATTACATCTCTTGCTGCTGGGTCTTTTTTGAAGTATATAGAAATGCTGATGATTTATGTGGGTTTATTCTATATCCTGCAACTTTGTTAAAGATGTTAATTGTTTGAGCTAGTTTATTAGTTGATTCTCTAGGGTTCTCCAAGTATATCATCATCTCATCTGCCAAGAGTGATAGTTTTATCTCTTTATTGTCTTTTTTTATTCCTTCACTTCTCTGGGGGTCTTATTGCTATAGCTAACATTTTTAGTACAATGTAGAATAATAGTAGTGATAATAGACATCTTTGCTTCACCCCTGTCTTATCGGGAAGGCTTCAATTTCATTCATGTTCCAGATATTGTTTGCTCTTAGTTTTAGATAGATCATTTTAAGAAAAGCTCCATTGATTCCTATGCTTTCTAGTGTTTTTTTAAAAATAGGAATGGGTTTATATTTTGTCAAAGGCTTTTTCTGTATATATTGATATAATCAAATGATTTTTCTTGTTTTTGTTATTGATATGGTCAATTATGCTGATAGTTTTTCTAATATTGAACCAACCCTGCATGCCTGATATAAACAAATCTTTGGGATATATTGCTTTAACCTCCTTGCTAGTATTTTGTTTAAAATTTTTACATCAATATTCATTAAGGCAATTGGTCTATAGTTTTCTTTCTCTGCCTCTTAGGGATCAGAATCATATTTTGTCATAAAAGGAATTTGGTAGGACTCCTTACCTAATTTTTTTTCCCAAATAGTTTATACAGTATTGGAATTAGTGGTTAATGTTTGGTAGAATTCAATTGTAAATCCATCTGGTCCTGGAGATTTTTTCTTAGGGAGCTCATTGATGGCTTGTTCAATTTCTTTTTTCTAAGATAGAGTTATTTAAGTATTTGATTTTCTCTTGTATTAAGCTGAGTAGTTTATATTTTTTTCAAGTATTCATCCATTTTACTTAGATGGTCAGTTTTACTGGCATATAATTGGAAAAATAATTCCTAATAATTTTTTTAAATTTTGTCTTCATTTGTGGTACATTCACTCTTTTCATTTTTGAAACTAGTTTTGGTTGTCTTCTTTTGTTAATCAAATTAACCAGTGCTTTATCTATTTTGTTGGTTTTGTCATAAAACCAGCTCATAGTTTTATTTATTAATGGATTTTTTTTGTTTTTACTTTAAATTTTATTAATCTCTCATTTGATTTTCAGGATTTCCATTTTGGTGTTTAATTGGGGATTTTTAATTTGTTCTTCTTCTAGTTTTTCAGTTGCATGCCTAATTCATCAATCCAATCTTCGTTCTTTTATTGATTTATGTGTTTAGAGATATAAAATTTCTCCTAAGTATTGTTTTGGCTACAACCCATAAATTTTGGAATGTTAACTTACTGTTATTCTCTGTAATGCAATTATCAATTGCTTCTATGATTTCTTCTTTGATCTACTCATTCTTTTTTTTTTCCCCTTGGTGGCTAAGGAAATATTTTATTTTTTAAAATAATATTTTATTTTTTTCCCACAGTTTTCCATGTCAAGAAAATTTTTAGCATTCATTTTGACAAAATTTTGAGTTTCGAATTTTTCTTCCTTCCTCATAATTTGCCTTATACTCATACCCTCTGTCTATGTATATTCTTTCTATCTGTACTATTAGTGATATAATTTTTAAGAATTACAAATATCATCTTCCCATGTAGGGATCTAAACAGGTTAGCCCCAGTGAATCCCTTATGTTTTCTTTTACCTTTTAATCTGTTCATGCTTCTTTTGGGTCTTGACATTGCAAGTCAAATTTTTGGTTTAGTTCTGGTCATCTCTTCATGAAGGTTTGGAATCTTTCTATTTTGTTGAATGACCATTTTTCTCCTTGATGTATTATGATTAATTTAGTCAGGTGCATGATTCTTCATTATAGGCCTAGCTCCTTTGCTTCCAGAATATCACATTCAATGAACTTTGTTCCTTGTTCCGCAAGTCCTGTGTGATCTTAATAATGATTCTCTGATATTTGAATTGCCTCTTTCTGGCCAGTTGTATTTTTTTGCTTGACCTGATAGTTTTGAAATTTGACTCTGATATTCCTCATTGTTTTTATTTTGGGATCTCTTTCCCAAGATGATTGGTAGATTCTTTTAATGACTATTTTGCCTTCTGGTTCCGGGACAACAAAGCAATTTTCCTTGATAATTTCTCGAAATATGCTGTCCAGGTTCTCCTTTTGATTATGGCTTTCAGGTAGTACAATGATTCTGATGTCTCTCTTGGATCTATTTTCCAGGTCAGTTGTTTTTCCCCATGAGGTATTTTGCATTTTCTTCCATTTTTTTATTCTTTTGAATTTGTTTTATTGATTCTCATTGTCTCATAGAATTGTTAGCTTCCACTTGCCCAATGCTAACTTTTAAGGTGCTGTTTTCCTTGATTAACTTTTGTAATTTATTTTCCATTTGGTCAATTGTATTCTTTAAGGAGTATTATTCTTCAGTGGATTTTTGTATTTCCTTTTTCATTTGGCCAATTCTACTTTTTAAGCAGTTTTCCAACCTGTTTAGTCTTTGTAGCGCCAATGCAATATTTACACTATAAAGACTGTGATCACTATAAAGACCGTGACTATAAATATCACATAATGTTCATTTGCAAAATATAACAAATTCTCCAGGTAGATGACAGAATTGAAGCATTTATTTAGACACCAGAAAACTGAATTCCAAAACCAGTAAACCAATTCAATCATAGTACCAAAGATATTCAGAAGCCATAATCACACTGAGAGCCAAAACATCCTTTAGCCTTTGCAAAAAATAAATACAAGATCAGTATTTACTCACAAACCTCTCTCTCTCCTTGCCTGAGTACCTCTCTCTCTCACTATCTTTCTGGCTCTGGCTCCCTGCTTCTTGTGGGCTCTGTTTCCCTTCAGCAAACCCCTCCCACCACAGGCTCCATGTGACTATAATCAGCCTATTAGGGGGCAGAGTTTATCTTTACAGCGGGGAAGGTCTTCAAACTCGCCCCTAGGTCTGTTAAGTGGCAGAGAAGATCTTCAAATTCCCATTCCCATTACAGTCTTTTTTTCATAATTCTTTTGCATCACTCTCATTTCTTTTCCCACTTTTTCTTCTACCTCTCTTATATGGTTTTAAGCTCCTTTTTGGGCTCTTCCATGTGTTCTTTCTGGGACTGAGACCACTTACCATTTTTCTTTGGAGTTTTGCCCGTAAGTGTTTTGACATTGTTGTCCTTTTCTGAGTTTGTGTCTTGGTCTTCCCTTCTTCACAATAACTTTTTATGGGCAGATTCTTTTTTTTTTTTTACTTTTCTTTTTTTTGGGGGGGTGGGAGGAAGGAGGTTCCTTTCTTTTAAATTTGAGCTCTGCACCTGGGGTGGAAAAGGCATTGTCTCAGGTTTCTTGTACCAGTTGCTGCTGTACCAGTTACCTGGTGTACTGATGTCACCCTGAGGTCCCCAGGGGACCTGTGTGTCTGGTGCTACTCTAAGGGGATAAGGTGGGGGTGGTGGTAGCTTGCACTGCTGGAGGCTGTAAGGGTCTGGCAGCTTATGTGAGGCTGAGCTGGGGTCCTTGTGGTGGTGTCTGGTGTGTGCTGAGGCATGGTGGCAGTGGTTCTTGTAATGGTAATTAATTTAAATTTGAAGACCCCTTTTTGTTATGTCAAGTAAACAGGTACTTAGCCCTTAGTAACTAATCAAACCTTTGTGGCTAAGAGGCAGAGGGTGTGAACTCTGTCTCCTGTTGCTGACATAACAGAAAGGATTTGGCTGAAACAGGAAGCCAATTGTTTGTGTGTATATAAGAAGAATACCAGAGAGAGACAGTCAGAATCAAGAATTTTTTTCTTCTGGTGGCTCCTGGTTGAGGAAGCAGAATTTTCACAGCGTCTAGAAGCTGGGCTGCTACTTGCTGGACTGAGAACTGAGTTGGAGTTTCTTGAAACCAGAATCTGGTGAAGGCTGAAGTTGCTGCCAAAAAGGATGCCTGGAAGGCTGAGATTTCTTCTGGGTCCTAGGGCCAGCCAAACTGCTGGAGGACTGAAGAAGCATGACTGGGATAAGACTTTGTTGTTTGTAGCTTGGTTGATTATTGAGTTCTCTGCAACAGAAGTTGTGGAGGTTTTGAGATGTGCTGGACCCTGTGAACTTCAATTAGTAGCAAGAACTGCCTGGAGGACTGGACAAGAACTGGAAGCTGTCTGCCTCTGAATCCAGGTGACTGTTTGGTAGATTCAGGTAGGAGCTGGGACTATGGAAGGGGATCCAGGGAATCTGAGAGACCACCCCAAGTCAAGATGAAGAAAAGGCCTCTCCTTGGATATTGAATTTGTGATGAAATTGAAGTTTACTAGACACTGAGGGGTGGAGGTTTTGTGTAATTTTCTAATGATTATATTTAGTGAGTAAGGATACTTAGTGACTGATTAAGTTAACACATGATTTCCCCATGAGTGGAAGATTGACTGTTGTATTGTATACTGACTGAATGACTGAGGAGGCAAACCTCCTTAGGGATATCAGATGATTATTCTTTTGTTCTTTGTTCTAAATACTGTGACCACTTTGGTGAAAACTGTGTGGCCATTCTAATGTTAAGGTGTTGTGAACATTATATTGTGATTTGTTGTGAATATTTGCCTTGATTTGTTATGGGATACATGGAGTGTTCACTATACTGTGTAATCAGAAGCTTAAAAGCTATTCACAATAGCATTCTTTTGGGAAGCTGCTCGTGCATGGCATTATAGTTCTGCATTTCCTCTGGGCTATACTGAAGTACTTAGAGGAATGAAACCTGAGGGATGCCTGTTTGTGCTGAAGCCAGGTAGAGCTCTGGCTACTGGAGGATGCCTGTTTTCCTAGGGCTGCAATGAAGCATGTGGTGCTGTAGTACATGCTGATTCTTGGAGTTGGAGTCTGCCTAGGTCCTAATGTTGATGTTTGCCTGCTCCATCACACTGGGGATCAGGATCTCTCACTGTTTGCTGAGGTAGGGCTTGCTACTGGCTTGCTAAGATGCTTCCTGTCCTGAAATATACCCCCCTTTTACCTGAGTAAAATGGACCTTTATCTTCCAAACGTCTTGGGCTAAAAGATTGTTTTATCCCATCTTTTTGCTGGTTCTGCTATTCCAGGATTTGTTTTGGGGTGCTATTTTATGATTGTTGAGTGGTGAATATGGGGAAGTTACAGTGATTTACTGCTTGCTCTACCATCTTGGCTCCTAGAAGTCCAACTCACTCATACTATATTATACTATTCATTTTTAATCTATGCTTCCAATGCCCTTTATTGAATGTGATTTTATTTCGGTATTATCTAAAAGGGGTACATTTAATAGTTTTGCTTTTCTGTGTTTGATTTTAAGATTTTTATGTCCTGATACATGGTCAATTTTTGTGAAGCTACCATGAATAGCTGAGAAAAAAAGGTATATTCCTTTCTATTCCAATTCATTTTTCTCCAGAGGTCTATCATATTTAACTTTCCTAAGATTCTATTCATCTTCTTGACTTATTTCTTATTTATTTTGTAGTTAGATTTATCTAGCTCTGAGGATAAAATTGAAATCTCCCACTAGTATAACTTTACAGTCTGTTTCCTCCTGTAATTCATTTAACATTTCCTTTTAGGAGTTGGATACATTGTCAGTTGGTGCATATATATCTAGTATTGATATATTACTTCATTGTCTGTAGTCCCTTTTAGCAAGATGTAGTTTCCTTTTAATTAGGTCTGGTTTTGCAGTTGCTGTGTCTGAGGTCATTATTGCTACTCCTTCCTTTTTTTTTTTTTAATTTTCAGCTGAAGCACAATGACTTCTACTCTTGCCCCTTATTTTAACTGTGTGTGCAGGTATATTTCTTATAAACAACACATTGTCAGACTCTGATTTCTATTCCATTCTGCTATCCACTTCTGTTTTATGGGTGAGTTCATCCCATTCACAATCACAGTTATGATTACTAACTGTGCATTTCCCTTTATCCAATTTTCTTCTTTTTATCCTTCTCTTTCTCTTTTTATCCTGAGTCTCCTCTAAAATGTATTTTCCTTCTGACCATTACTTCTTTTATTTCTCCTTCCTTTTATCCCCACCCCTTTTCTTTTATCCCCTTTCTTTCCTACTTTCCTGTTGGTTAAAATAGCTTTCTATTATCAATTTAGTGAGTATAGATATGAATGAGGTTCACAGATTGCTGCCCCCCACTTCCATTTTCTCCTCCACTGTAAGACTTCTTCCTTGTGTGCTTCTTTTTTGTGTGATAATTTTCCCCATTCTTCCTCCACCTTTTCCCAGAACATACTTCTTTCTCACCCATCCATTTTTTATACCATCCCAATGTAATGAACGCATTTACACACTCTCTTTCTATGTAAAATCCTTCTAACTGCTGTAATAATGATAAAGTTTTTAGAAGTTACATGTTTCATTTTCCCAGATAGAGAGGTAAACATTTTAACCCTGTTGCATCCCTAATGATTTCTTTTTCACATTTGCCTTTTATACTTCTCTTGAGTCCTATATTTAAAAAGTCAAAATTTCTATTTAGTTCTGGTCTTTTCATCTGTAATGTTTGAAAATTTTCTATTTGATCAAATCATTTTTCCTTTCAAGATTTATTCTCAGTTTTGCCTTCTGGAACATCATATTCCAAGCCCTCCACTCTTTTAATGTGGTAACTGCTATATCTTGTGTAATCCTGACTATGGCTCCATGGTATTTAAATGGTTTCTTTCTGGCTTCTTGAAGTATTTTCTCTTTTACCTATAAACTCTGGAATTTGAATATGATATTCCTGAGATTTTCACTTTGTGATCTTTTTCAGTTAGTATTTGATAGATTATTTCAATTTTTATTTTTATTCTATGGTTCTACAATATTAGAGCAGTTTTCCTTGATAATTTCTTGAAATACGAATCTAGGCTCTTTTATTGATCATGGTTTTCAGGTAGTCCAATAATTCTTAAACGATTTTTCCTTAATCTACTTTCCAGGTTATTTTTTTTCTCTGAGGAGATATTTAACATTTTCTTCCATTTTTCCAGTCTTTTGACTTTTTTAAAAATTGTTTTTTGATGTCTTATGGAGTCATTAGCTTCCATTTGTATGGTTCTAATTTTTATGGAATGATTTTATTAATGAGCTTTTGTACCTCTTTTTCCATTTGGTCAATTCTGCTTTTAAGATGTTTACATCAATGAATTTTTGTACTTCTTTTTCCATTTGGCCAATTCTGTTTTTTAAGGTATTACTTTCTTTGGTATTTTTTTGGTACCTCTTTTACTAAGATGTTGAGTGTATTTTTATATTTCTTTCTTTGGCCTTTATTTCTTTACTTAACTTTTCTTCTAGAACTTATTTCATTTTGAAAATATTTTTTTTTAGCTCTTTGAGGAATTCTTGTTTTGTTTGTTTCCAATTCACATTTTCTTTGTAGCTATTTTGACTCCATTGTTTTCTTCTGAGTTTGTGTCTTGCTCTTCCCTTAGACAACAGTGGATTTTTGTGGTCAGGTTCTTTTTTGTTTGTTTACTCATTTTTCCTTCTTGACGTTGAAGTTGATGTTAAAGTTGGACTTTCTTTTCAGCACAGGATGGGCAGGGGCACTGTCTCAGGCTTTAGGCTTTTTCACATTGCCATTTTCAGAGCTTGTTCTGGGTGTTTGAAAGTTTTTGGTACTGCCAAAGTGGTATGATTCAGGGAGAGAGTGGTTACTGCTATCATGATTGGTGTTCTACTCTTTACCAAGGAAGGGCAATTGATCCCTTGGAATTACAATGAATTCTGTTTCTTAGGACCCTTGCTCCTTTGAGACTACACATGATACTGTTCTTCAAGATCCCTGTTCCCTTGAGCCCAAAAGTGACACTTCCCCTAAGAGCTTCTACTCCCTCTTGCCTGAAACTATTCCTTTTTAACGGTGGACTATGACACAGAAGTGGGTATGGGGAATGGAGTTTCCAAATAGTATCTGGTTCTGCATCTAGTGATAGCACAAGTGTATCCTCTAATCTGTTTCTGACCATTTACCATTTCCCCTTATTGTCTCTGGCTTGAGAGCTCCCAAAGCTGCTGTTGCCTGTACTGTCACTTCCTGATCTCAGGACTCGTCTCCCCCATTATCACTAATCTCTCTTACAAACCTCCTAAGTTGTCTTGGGTTGGAAGAATGTCTCACTACAACATTTTTTGGCTCTACTACTCTAGGGATTTGAGATATTATTTTAAAATTTGGAGGGCTATGTTGGGAAAGCTCAGTGGAGTGCTGCCATCTTGGCTCCATGCCCAGAAATCTGAGGAAAGACTTATTAAGTGTTATGTGCCAGGCACTGTGCTAAGGGATTTAAAAGTTGGAGAGCAGGGTGGAGTGGGTGAAAATGAAGGTACCAGGCTCAGGAAAATGGTTTGATGTCTAGAAAGTCACAAAGAAGATAGAAATAGAATGAGAGGAGGCCATTCTGGGCCTATCCACAAAGTGAAGGCTCCAGAACAAACTCACCAATGGGGATGAGGAGATAAGGCCTAAGGTGAGATATTCTCTTATGAGCATTTCCCCATTTCTCATCAGCTATACTGCTTTTGAAGTAGCTAAGTGGCTCAGGGATAGAGTTCTGGGTAAGGCTTCAGGAAGATCTGAGCTCAGATCCACTCCTGAACATTTACTGACTGTGTGACCCTGAGCGAGTCACTTAACCTTAATCCACTGAAGAAGAAAGTGACAAACTACTCTAGTGTCTTTGCCAAGACAACCCCAGAAGGGTCATGAAGAGTTGGACGTGACTGAATGATGACATATTGCTTTTGTACTTCTTTGGAAGTCTCCATCCTGTGTTCCTTGAATCTGCCTGGTGCTCACTGGTACTCATATTTCCTCAATGCTCTTGGCTCTTCTGATTGGAAGATAGGGACATGGGTTCTAGGGCCTCTCTTTAGTGAAGAACCTCAGCACTATTCCTTAGATCAGTGATTGTCTTTGCATTTGTATACCCAGCATATAACACAGTGCCTGGAACACAGAAGGTGTTTATTGAGTGATTGGACCTAGCAGGTCACAGGTGTGGTAGGATGTTCCAGAGTGCGGAAAGCCCCATGCACTGAGGAAAGTTCCATGATAAGACAATAATAGAAGCCTGGTTTTAATATCCATAAAGTCAGGAACAAGGTTAGAATGTATATAACACTCTTAAGGTTTGCAATATAGTTTACATATGGTATCTTATTTTATAACCCACCAACCCTGTAAAGTAGCTGCTATTATTAACAACATTTTAGAGAAAAGAAAACTGAGGTAGACAGCATTTAAAGTATTTGACAACAAATAAGTAAGTCTCTGAGGCAGGATTTGAATTCAGGTTTCTCTGCCTTCAAATCCAGCATTCTATCGAGTAGTTGTTTGTGGAGGTAGAAATGGCAGGATTTGGCGACTGATTGAATATATGGTGTAAAGGA
This sequence comes from Pseudochirops cupreus, assembly GCA_028627135.1. Lineage (NCBI taxonomy): Eukaryota > Metazoa > Chordata > Mammalia > Diprotodontia > Pseudocheiridae > Pseudochirops > Pseudochirops cupreus. The sequence continues at coordinate 438,311,415 of CM053580.1, read as the reverse complement.
GAGTGAAAAAGTAGAGTATAAAGCCAAGGTTATAAACCTGGGAGATTGGAAGAATAATGATACTTTTTTTTTTTTTTAGCATTTTTCTGGAGGGGGAAGGTAGGGCAATTGGGGTTAAATGACTTGTCCAAGGTCACACGGCTAGTTTTGTGTTATGTGTCTGAGGTCGGATTTGAACTCAGGTCCTCCTGACTCCAGGGCTGGTGCTCTATTCACTGTGCCACCTAGCTGCCCCAGAATAATGATACTTTCAAAAGAAATTGGGAATTTTGAAATAAGGTTGAGTTTTTTTGGGGGGGAAGGATAGGGTAGGGAAGAGAATTAATTCTGCTTGGGCCATGTTGAATTTGAGATGTCTTCAGGACTACTATTAGGGTTTAGTGTAAGGTGATTAGGCCTTCTGACTTAATTGTTAGAAAAATGATCTTTATGTTGGGAAACATTTTTTTCTTTTTGGAGGGGAGAAGGCAGGCAATTGGGTTTAAGTGACTTGCCCAAGGTCACACAGCTAGTAAGTGTTAAGTGTCTGAGGCTAGATTTGAACTTAGGTCCTCTTGATTCCAGGGCTGGTGCTCTATTCACTGTGCCACCTAGCTGCCCTGGGAAAATTTTTTTAACCTAATAAGAAATATTTTAAATTTCAAAAATTCATAGTTTGCCTTTTGATTAATATATGTTAATATATTATATAATATGATATATATTAATATATAGTACATTAATATATATACACACAAGTGTGTGTGTATTTCACTTAGGATAATCTTAGTTGGTTTTGGACTTCTGACTTTATAGGTCAAGCAGATACAATAAATTATTGTTCAGGTGGTTTCAACTGACAAGATTTTCTTTGTACTCCCTTATCCTCCACAAGGAAGTAAAGTGTATTCCTGTATGGAGCTGGGACCCTCTTGAACCAACTCTCTTCTCATATCTGCTGTGATATTAGCATGGTATCCATGACATTTTTGGATATATACACAATATTATGCTATAAGACCTATAATCTTTTTTAGATAATTGAGAGCAATTAGAAATAGTGTAGAGAGGTGGCACTGTTATTATTTGCTTATAATGAATTAGTGCTTCCATATAATGCTATCCTTAGGGTCTGTACTATAGGAATGCCTTATAGGTGTATGGAAAGATAACACCGTCATAATTAAATCCTTTTGGTACTTGAGTAATTGTAGCAGTTCAGATGAGTTTCCAGGTTAAATTTCCTTGAAACAGATCCTCTTCTAGGGAAAAGAGTATTAAGGTAGGCTTTTACTGTGTTGACTAATGAGTTATAGGTCCACAAAACCTTTAGCATATCCCTGTGTCCCCAAGAAATGTATATATGCACAAGATGGCAAAGAAAAGGCAGTGACTTTGCTGAGCACTCCCCAAAACCCCTCTAAACACTTTTAAATAATGTCATAAAACAATCCCTGGAGCAGCAGAACCCATAAAAGGTTGTGGTGAAATAATTCTCCAGCCAAAGACAACTTAGAAGTAGAGCACAGTCCCACATAGGCCAAGCCAGCACAGCTACAGCCCCAACAAGCCAAAAAGCAGGCCTTGGGAGTCACTGAATCAGCAGCAATACCAGCTGCTTCCAGAGCTTTCAGCCTACAAATGGTAAGGGGGTCAAACAACTGTCAGACCTGAGTGGCAGTTCCAGGGTGAGGAGGAGTACTAGCACTCCAGAGTTTATGTCTGTAGTGGAGTGGGGACCCTTCTCACAGTTTCAGGACAGAAATTAGTGCTTGTGATGGCTCACAAACTAGAGCACAGCCCAGGAGAATAGCAAACAACTCTTCTTAGATCATACCACCTTGGAGGAACTAAAAACATACAGATCCCCAGAAGTAACTCTGAAAACAGTTGCAGAAAACCCCTGAAACTTGGGACAGTGCACTGTCTTGGAAGCAGAGTACTATGTTAGCAGACAGTTTAAAGTCAAGAAGTAGGTTGAGAAAATAAGCAAACAACAGAAAAAATTCTGACCATAGAAAGTTACTATGGTGACAAGGAAGCTTAAAATATATACTCAGAAGATAGCGAAGTCAAAATTTGTACATCCAAAGCTTCCAAAAAAAAATGAATTGGTCTTAGGCCATGGTAGAGCGCAAAAAGGATTTTGACAAGCAGGTAAGAGAGGTAGAGGAAAAATTGGGAAGAGAAATGAGAGTGATGCAAGAAAATCATGAGAAATGAGTGAATAGCGTGCTAAAGGAGAACTGCCCCCCAAAAAATACTGAAGAAAATAACACCTTAAAAACAGACTATGCCAAATGGTAAAAGAGGTCCAAAAAGCTAATGAAGAATGCCTTAAAAAAGCAGAACTGGCCAGATGGAAAAAGAGGCACAAAAATTAACTGGAGAAGAAACTCCTTAAAAAGTAGAGTTGGTCAAATGGAAAAGAATGTACAAAAATTCATTTTAGAAAATAATTCCTTAAAAATTAGAATTGAGCAAATGGAAGCTGATGACTTCATGAGAAATCAAGGAAACAATAAACCAAAACCAAAATAGAAGACAATGTGAAAATATCTAATTGGAAAAACAATTGATCTGGAAAATAGTTCCAGGAGAGATCATTTAAATTTTTTAGACTAACTGAAAACCATGATTAAAAAAAAAGAACCTAGACTTCATCTTTCAAAAAAACTATCAAGGAAAACTGCCCTGCTATTCTAGAACCAGAAGATAAAATAGAAATCCAAAGAATCCACTAATCACCTCCTGAAAGAGATCCCAAAATGAGAACTCCCAGGAATATTATAATCAAATTCCAGAGCTCCCAGGTTAAGGAGAAAATATTGCAGGCAGAATGAAAGAAATGATTCATATATTGTGGAGCCACAGTCAGGAGACAAGATTTAGCAGCTTCTATATTAGAGGATTGGAAGGCTTGGGATTTGATATTCCAGAGGGCAAAGGAGCTAGGATTGCAATCAAGAATCACCTGTCGAGCAGAACTGAGTATAATCCTTCAGGGGTAAAATGAATATTCAGTGAAATAGAAGACTTTCAAGCATTCTTGATGGAAAGACCAGAGCTGAATAAAAAAGTTTCACTTTCAAATACAAGACTCAAGAATAGTATTAAAAAAGTAAACAGGAAAGGGAAATCATAAGGGGCTTAATAAGGTTAAACTGTTTACATTCCTACATGGGAAGATGATACATGTAACTCATAAGAACTTTCTGATAATTAGGACAGTTAGGAGGAGTGTGTATGTATATACACACACACATCCCTCTCTTTGTACATATATATGTATATATGTGTGTATGTATGTATGTATATACATACATTTACACATATCTTCATACATATATGTATATATGTATATTTGCATATATGCACACATACATGTATGCATATATGGAGAGAGTGCAAGTGTGAGTTGAATATAAAGGAATGATATCTAAAAAAATTAAATTAAAGAGTAAGAAAATAATATACTGGAACAAAGGGAAAAGGGAAAGTTAAAGACATAAGTTATCTCACATAAAAGAGGTAATAAAAAAACCTTTATAGTGGAGGGGAAGAGCAAGGAAGTGAAGGAGAGTGAGTAAACCTTACTCTCATCAGAATTGGCTCAAAGAGGGAATAACATACACACTCAATTGGGTTTAGAAATCTGTCTTATCCTACAGGAAAGTAGGAAGGGAAGGTGACAAGAAGGAGGTGGTAGTGATAGAAGGGAAGGCAGATTAGGGTAGGGGGTAGTTAGAAGCAAAATAGTTTTGAAGAGGGACAGGGTGAAAGAAGAGAGGGAATAGAATAAGTGTAGGGGACATAGGATGCAAGGAAACACAAGTTAGCAAGAATAACTGTGAAAAAATTTTTGAAGCAAGTTTCTCTCATAAAGGCCTCTTTTCTCAAACATATAGAGAACTGAATGAAAGCTGTAAAAATAAGAACCAATTCCGAATTGATAAATGATAAAAAAATGAATAATTTTCAGATGAAATAATCAACTATCTATAGTCATATGAAAAAATGCTGTAGGGTGGCTAGATGGCACAGTGAATAGAGCACTGGCCCTGGGGTCAGGAGGATCTGAGTTCAAATCCAGCCTCAGACACTTAACACAAAACTAGCTATGTGACCTTGGGCAAGTCATTTAATCCCAATTGCCCTACCTTTCCCCCTTCAGAAAGCAAACAACAACAACAACAAACTCTAAATCACTATAAATTAGAGAAATACAAATTAAAATAATTCTGATGTAATACCTCATACCTATTAGATTGGCAAATAGGACAGAAAAGGAAAATGACCAGTGTTGGAGGGAAATGGGAAAAATGAGACACTAATGTAGTGTTGGTAGAATTGTGAACTGATTCAGCCATTCTGTAAAGCAATATGGAAGCCCAAAGGGCTATAAATCCATGTATACCCTTCGACATAGCATTACCATTACTAGGTCTGTATCCCAAAAGAGATAAAAAGCAAAAAGGAAAAGGACTTGTACATATAAAAATATTTATAGCAATTCTTTTCTGGTGGCAAAGAACTGGAAATTGAGAGAATGCCCATCAATTGGGGAATGGCTGAACAAATTGTGGTATATGATAATGATGCAATGTTACTGTGATGAGCAGGATGCTCTCAGAAAAACCTGGAAAAATTTATATGAGCTGATGCAAAGTTAAATGTACTGTGTACAAAGTAACAGTAATATTGTGAGGTGATCAGCTGTGAATGTCTGATCTGTTCTCCGCAACATAATGATTCAAAACAACTCTGAAGGACTTATGATGAAAAATGCTATTCATATCCACAGAACTGATGATGTCTGATTATAGATTGGAGAATACTTTTTTACTTTATTTTTCTTGGGTTTTTCTCTTTCTTTCTTTCTTTTTCTTCCTTCCTTCTCTCCTTCCTTCCTTTCTTT
>CM053580.1:438264680-438306418 GCA_028627135.1 Pseudochirops cupreus | reverse complement strand
CTTCCTTCCTTCCTTCCTTCCTTCCCTGCTTCCTTCCTTCCCTCCTTCCTTCTTTCCTTCCCTGCTTCCTTCCTTCCCTCCTTCCTCCCTTCCGTCCTTCCTTCTTTCCTTCCTTCCTTCCTTCTTTCCTTCCTTCCTTCCTTCCTTTCTTCTTTCCTTCCTTCCTTCCCTGCTTCCTTCCTTCCTTCCTTCCTTCCCTTTCTATATTTTCTTTCACAAAATGACTAATATGGAAATGTTTTGTATGATTACACATGCATATTGTATTATTGAATTACTTACCTTCTCAATGCCCACACAACTGGGGTGCAGAGAGAAGAAGGGAGAGAATTTGGAGCCCAATGTTTTAAAAAATGACTGTTAAAAATTGTTTATTTACATGTAGCTGGGGAAAAATAAAATACTAAATAAATGAAAAAAATAAAAGCATTGAAAGGCAAAAGAAATGCATATATACATAGATACATACCCACACGCAAGTACACAGCTCTCTATCTAAAGATGATAAAACTGACCTATGATGTTAATGTTAGGTATTAAATAGTTTATTCTGAGCATTCATAGAAACATATTTATCAGCGTTCTTGGAGAGTATGTTCAATTACATTTAAATCATATTAAAATAATTGGAAATGTAGTGTTGAGTTTGCAAAATACTTAAATCTTTCTCTAAAGTTTTTCCTAGCTTTTCTGTCATCTTTCTGGTTTTCCATACTGTGTGTAATAGAAAGGAGGTTATTAGGATATTCACTTTGTTCCATTGTCAAGTATTGTTGGTAGACTCTAATTTACCCATCTATTGAAATGCAATTTTACTTTCAAAAATGCCACCTGCTCCACTGCTTACAAACTTCTGGGTCTGGCATTCCTGTACTGTTTCTGGTGTTGTTTCTTCCAAGAAGTGTGGGCACCCTGAGATGGTGCTTATCCATCTGGCTATAGAAGCATTTGTATACATATTTCCTGAGTGCTTAAGCAGACATGGGGGACCAAGAGATTTTTAAATGGAGAAGAAAGACAGAGAAATCAAAATAACCTGACTGAACGAACAGAATCCTGAAAAGAATATCTAACTGCTTTTACAAGGAAGGCTGGGAACCAATAGCTAAGCTACCTATCTCTCTTATCATGGGGTAAACTTTCTACCTACACAACTGATTTGTTGTTCTTGTTCAGTCATTTCAGTTGTGTCTTGCCCTTCTTGACCTTATTTGGTTGTTTTGTTTTTTTTTGTAAAGATACTGGGGTGGTTTGCCATTTCCTTCTTCAACTCTACAGATGAGGAAACTCGGGTAAATAGGGTTAAATGACTTATCTAGGATCACGCAGCTAGTAAGTGTCTGAGGAGGCCATATTTGGACTTAGAAAGATGAGTCTTCCTGACTCCAGGCCCAGCACTCTATTTGCTTTGCCACCCAGTTGCCCACACAACTGATATTGAAGTGGAAATCTGGAAATTATCCAGGAAATGTGATTAATCGTAAACAGCCTGTCTATAAGATAAATTTTTTAAAGAAAACAACTTAAGGGTTCTATTTTGGCATTGTATATCGAGAGAATGAACTCAATATTTGCCAGATCTTTACTTTACTTTCTAATGTGTAGACTTGAATAGAAGAGACAGTGAAATTCTTAAAAGGAATATCATGGCCAGAGAGGTTGAATTTTGGAGCTGGAAGGGCTCTTCAAGACCACTGAAATTTCAGTTATGGGGACTTTCTAAATTTATTTCTTGACATATGAGACATTTACTAAATGAGAAGAAAAGAAGAGAGAGGAACATGTTGGTGTTTGCCTTCTAAAATATTAAGAACCAACAGAAAGGCATTGATTTTAGGTATTTTTACTGCATGTCTACATTTTATATATAGCACCAAGTAAATTGCTATACTCCCATAGAGATGTTGAATCTGTGTAATTCTCTTCTTGTTCCACAGAATGCAATCACATCTCTCATTTGTGGTGGAGAGAATATTTGTAAAATAATTAGCATAGTGCCTGACACATAGTGGGTGCTTTAAAATGCATATTCATGGTAAGTTGCTTATCAGCATTCTTAGAGAGAATGTTCAATTACATTAAATCACACTAAAATAATTGGAAATGTAATGTTGATTTTGCAAAATGTTTAGCCTTTTTTTAAGCCTTTCCCTAGCTTTGATGCTGTTTTTCTGGTTTTCTCTCCTCTTTTCATCCTACCTGGTATATGATCAATAGCTACCCTTTCTGGAAATAACCTCTCACATTTTTTCTTGTACCATTGGATAGGGAATGATGATGGGGATGTCAGGAAGAAAGATTTCAACATGACTCATCTGAGGCAGCCCCAAGAAAACAGTAACTTCTTCTCATTTGTGTTTGTATAGTTGTCATCTCCTAGCACAGAGTGGCCTCCACTGATGAATGCTATTTAATTAATAGTAAATGAAAATTGACTGATTGGGCTCTTGATTGTCAGTCTGGTCCTCTTTCCCACTATATGACTATTTGTGGCACTTTGGTTTCGTGGATTGAATTCTGAGACTGGAGTCTTGAAGACCTAAGTTCTCATCTGACCTCAGACACTTACTGACTGTGGAACCCTAGGCAAGTCATTTAACCTCTGTCTGCCTCAGTCTCCTCAACTGTAAAATGAGGTTCATAATAGTCCTTACCTCTCAGAGTTGTTGTGTGAATCCAATGAGCTATTTGTAAAGTACTTAGTATAGTTCCTGGCAATGTTTGTTTGCTTCTTCCAGTGGAGAACTAGTCTTAGTAAATATGAAAGGAAAACGGACTGATGGAAGTAAGGAGAAAAACTGAAATAAATATAAGGGTAAATGACACTTGCTTTTCATTTCTTAATCAGTCAGATTGAATCCAGTCGGTATTTTCTGGGTCTCTGTGCTTTCCTCGCCTGCCTGACCCGGAAATGAATGGTCTAACTGGTCTCTGTGGTCAGGTGATCAATGGCCTATTGATCTAATTGATTTCTGTGGTCAAAATGACCGCACAAAATGGTGTCCAAGATTTCTTTCAGCTTCAACATTCTATGTTTCTTTGCTAATTTGTCTGGGACATGAATTCTTGGATTTTCTTTTTGCCGGGAGGCAGAAGACTGTCTGAGAATGGCTCAAAATAAGGACCTTATGGAAATCCACCCCTTTCCTTTTGCTTCTCCCTCCTGTTCTTCGCCAAATGGTGAGTGGATGACACACCAGGCCTGCAGTCAGGAGAGTGAGAGTCAATCATTAGGCTCAATGTTACTGCTAAGCCCATAGCCAGAGGACATCAAAGTAGAAGGAAGTCTTTATGTACAAGAAATAGTTATAGTAGCTCTTTTGTGGTGGCAAAAACACTGAAAATGAAGCAGATCTCCATAACTTCAGGAGTGTACTGGATAAAGTGTGGTATATGAATGTGGTAGAATGCTGTTGTGCTGTAAGAAATGAGAAAATAGGGATAGCTAGGTGGCACAGTGAATAGAGCACCAGCCTTGGAGTCAGGAGGACCTGAGTTCAAAACCAGCCTTGGTTGGACACTTAACACTTACTAGCTATGTGACATTGGGCAAGTCACTTAACCCCAATTGCCCAGTCTTCTCCCCTCCAAAAAGCAAAAAAAAAAAAAAGACGAAGAAAAAGAATAACAAGAAGAACAAGAAGAAGAGGAAGAAGAAGAAGAAATGAGGAAATAGATCATTCTAAAAAGAGTTATATTAAGTGATGCAGAATGAGGTAAGCACAACCACATGAACAATTTATAATGTAACATCAATATTATAAAAATGGACAAATTTGAGGAGTTTTAAAGACTGATCAAGAATGAAATTAGCAGAACCAGGATGATGATTTACAAAACAAACAATATTGTAGAAATTATCAACTTTGAATGCTGTAAAAACTATAACAAAAAAGGGGTGGCTAGATGGCGCAGTGAATAGAGCACCAGCAGTCAGGAGTACCTGAGTTCAAATCCAGCCTCAGACACTTAACACAAAAACTAGCCATGTGACCTTGGGCAAGTCACTTAACCCCAACTGCCCTCCAAAAAGCAAAAAAAAAAATAAAAAAAAAAGAACTATAATAAAAGAATGACTCTTCATGATTCCAGAGAACTAATAGTGAAACAAACATGGCATCCATTATGGGAGATTAATTTAGAGTGCAGAATGAAACCACCACACATATTTTAGTATAGAACATTAAGGGAATTTGTTTTGCTTAACCATACATGTTTGTTATAAGAAATTTGTTTTTCTTTTCTTTTTTGAATGGGGTAGGAGTGGGAGAGAAAGAAAATAGATTTGTTATTTTTTTTTAATAGGGAGGTATGCAAACTTCAAGAGACATGGTGGTTAAATTTAACAATTCACTTCTGAAACAAGTAGTTCTGCAAGTGAATATTCAAAAGATTTTCAAATACAAGGGAAAGGAAATTCAAATAACACAAAACTGTTCTGCACACAGCAGAAAATGTAGGAGAGAATGTAATTACATATTCCAAAGAGCAATGGAGCTCACGATGAAGTCCAGGGTGACCTCTCCTGTAAACCTGAGCTTAACTATAAATAGATAGATGGATAAAAAGTGGGTATTCAATAATAGAGAGGTGTTTGAAATTTTCTTAGAAAGAAAACCAGACCTGAAGAGTTTATTTACTTCTTGAACACCCCAGACGGCACAAATAACACAAATGCAAGAAGGCTGAACAAATATAACAGTTAATGCCAGAAGGTGCAGATTAGCCAAGAGGTGAACCTGGGGAATTATGGACAGAACATTGTTATACTTTGCCTAGGGGTAAATCTCCCTCCCACCTTCCATCCCTCCCTCCCACGCTCTCTCTCTCTCTCTCTCTTTCTCCCTTTCCTCTTCTCTCCCCCCCTTCACTTTACAAAATGGGAGGTTACATAAAAAGGAGGAGGAGAAATGGAAAATAGAGGGAATGTATGACATGCTATGGCCAAATCAGGGGCTGTCAGTGAGGGCAAGGTGATGCCTACAGTCTCTAAGGAACAGAAAATCTTGCAGGTGAGAAAGTGAAGACATTGGAAAGATTGAAAAAGGGAAAGAAAGGAGGCCTTGCTTTGGTGCTGGGAAGGGGTTCTACTTATAAATGCTCACAATGTGAAGATAATTATTGTGTGAAGGGAGATGACGACCTTGTTCTAGGTGTTGTCTAGTAGATTTGGTGCTTAAAAAGAACACTTATGTCATGCCTGAAAGAAGGGTTTTAGAATCCTGGCAGCAGCTGGTACATGGGAGAGTGGGAGGGCATAGATTCAGGAAAAAAAATGTTGCAGCAAATGGTGAAGAAAGGTAACCAAGAGGAGGGTATTGATCAGAGGTAGGCTGCGTAATCAGGGATATAGGGGGAAGTTATAGGTTGGGACAGTGTCTTCTCTGTCACCTGTAAAAACAGACATTTTCCACATAGTAAGGTACAATGGAAAAGAGAAACCCATGGAACAGGTCTCAGAATGGATACTTCAGAAGTTTTGATTACATGAGGAATAGAGACTAGAGAGGGATGACATAATTATAGAAGAATGAACCAAAGAATGAGGATCTAGAGTAGAAAGAAAGAGAAGATAATGAAGAAAGTGAGAGAAATCCTCTTTAGAAAGGGGTACAAAAAAGAAAGGTAAAACAAACCCCTTCCCCCCCCCCCCACAAAACCCCAAGAAAACTAATGAACAAAGACTAATTGAAGAAGTGTGAGAGAGGAAGGGACAATCTACTTGACTTATTGAGAAGGAAAAAAAGGGATAATTGAATAACTAAATAAAAGCAGGAAAGAAAAAAGGAATTAATAAGCAAAATTCCAAAGCAAAAGTGGTAGCAAATGGGCAAGAGGGATTAGGTTTGAGGGGAACACAGCCAATGTGAATAGCACCACTTTAAAAAAAGGTCAAACTAAAGTAACTGAAGAGACATTGTACTTTATTTAAAACTGAAGAAGAAAAAAATAGAACTTGATAAAAACACAGTTTTTAAGAAATGAAGGAAAATCTAAACCTAACTTTTATAACTTTAAATGTCAATCCGAAAAATAAAAAAGAGTGACACATTGGACAAGAGAACACATATAATCTTTTGCTTACAAGAAGCACATTTTAAAAACAAAGACATGTACAGTATGAAGCAGAGGTAATTGAAAACAATTTAACATGCATCAAGTGCAGATTCACAAAAACTTAGAGTTGTGAACATACTATCTGACAAAGTAACAAACATTCAAAAAAATTAATAAAATAGTAAATAAGGAAACTATTAATATGCTGAAGGGAACCGTGGACAACAAAATAAGATCAGTAATAAATGCACACACTCCAAATGCCTTCATGTCCAAATTCATAAAAAGAACATTAACCGAGCTACAAGAAAACAGTCACACAAGTGTGATAGGAGACACTAACATCCTTCTCTGTTTTGAATAAGTCTAAAAGAAAAATAAAGAAAAGGGAAATTACAGAACATAAAAAAATTGTTGGAGAAACTATAGCCAAAAGATTTACAGTGTATACTAAATGGGAGTGCAAAAGAATGTACACATATTTCAATACTGAATGGAACTTTAACAAAAATTGACCATGTATAAGAGAACAGAGATATTGCAAATAAGTACTAAATGGCAAAAAGAACAAATTTGTCTCTAATGGATCACAATACAATAAAAATAGTCATCGATTCATGAAGCACAAAGAAAAGATATAGGCTAAAATGGAGACTTAACAATAAAATCCTAAATAATAAGTTGATCAAAGAACAAATCATAGAGAAAGTAAAGATGAAATAACACTTGAAAATTTCTGCAATGGAGTTAAAACAGTACTCAGGGAAAAAAAAATCACATGCCGACCAACATACATTTTAAAAAAGAGAAAAAGGGAGGATTAATGTACTGAATATGCATTTAAAAGTTTAGAAACCCAATAATAAACCTAAAATAAATACAAAAAAGGTATAAAAAAGGAGAATTAGATAAACTGGAAACAAAAACCCCATAGTAATGATAAATAAAACTAAAATCTGTCTCTTTGAAAAGTCTAATAAAATTGCTTAATCTTTAACTTAGTTGATATTTTTAAAAAGTGCAGAAAATCAAATTAATAAAATAGCAAATGTGCAAAGGGAAATCACAAGAAAACCAGAAGAAACAAAAAGAAGAATCATATTATATAGAGTTATATGCTAACAAGACTGAGAACATAAATAAATACATTTAAAAGTGTAAACTACCCAAACTATAATATATATATATATATAAAATTAATGATAGTCACTCAAAAAACAAAATCCTGTCAAACAGATTATAGCAATTGACCCAAGGAATCTTTCATTCTGGCCAAGTTGGATTTACATAAAAAATTCAGAGATAGTTCAATATTAGGGAAGTAATCAACATAATTTGTCATTTAAAAAACTCAATACATAAATGAAGAAAAGCCCTTTGAGTTCTGCCCCCCCAGCAATATAAGAATAGGGGGACATTTTAAAAAAAATATGTATAGCATTTCTCTAAAACCAAAAGACAGTATCATATGCAAAGGGAAATATATTAGACTAGAGTCTTTTCCAGTAAGTACAAGAATGAAGAAAAGATCCCCACTCTTCCCACTATTATTTGATGTGGTTCTGGAAATGGTAGTAACAGCAATAAGACAGGAGAAAGAAATTAAAGATACGAAGATAAATAAAGAGGAGATAAAACTATTCCTGTTTGCTGATGATAGGATGACGTACTTCGAAAATCCTAGGGCATTAGCAAAGATACTAATTGAAACAATAACTTTAGCAAAGTTGCCAGTTACAAAAAACCCTAAAAAATCAAAACATTTTATATAATAATAATAAAATAAAAATAATAGAAAGGGAAATCTTATTCTAAATATCTATAAAACTAATGCAATATCTGGGGATAGACTTACCAAAGCACCCAAACACTTGTTTAGATTCAGCTACAAAGTGCTCGTTACATAAAAAAGAACAACTTAAATCACTGGAAGAATATTCAGTGCTCATGACTAGGCTATGCCAATATAATAAAAGTGACAGCACTATCAAAATTAATTTATGTTTTTAATGCTAAACTATTCAGATTACCAAGAGTATACTTTATAGAACTTGATAAAATCATAACAAAATCATTTGGAAAAACAAAAGATCTAGTATATTAAGGGAAATGTTGAAAAGAAGTAGGGATTAAGGCTTAATTTCACTTGCAAAACTCAAACTATATTATAAAGCAAGAATCAGGGGCAGCTAGGTGGCACAGTGAAAAGAGCACCAGCCCTGGAGTCAGGAGGACCTGAGTTCAAATCCAGCCTCAGACACTTAACACTTACTAGCCCTGTGACCTTGGGCAAGTCACCTAACCCTAATTGCCCTGCCTTCCCCTCTCCAAAAAACCAAAAAACCCAAAAAACCAAGAATCATCAAAATTATCTGGTAATGGCTAAAGAACAGAGAGATAGATCAACAGAACTGACTGCATGAAGTAGAATTAGAAACGATGGATTGTTGTTGTTGGGAATTCACTAATCCAGTGTTTGATAAGGTAGAAAACATAAATTGCCAAGGACAAAACTAGAAACCAGTCTGACAAAAATTAGGCCTGGACTAATACTTTAACTCATATTCTACAAGACAGTCTAAAAGGATATGTGACCTTAATATTAAAGCTCATACTATCAAAAAAAAAGAAAAGAAGAGTATGAACCTCTAAAAGTTATGAATAAGAGATTATTCTTAACTAAACAAGAGATAGAACAATTATAAAAGATAAAACAATAACTCATTACAGGAAACTGAAAAGCTTCTTCACAGACAAAATATACCTAGGATAAGATCTATCATCTATCTATCTATCTATCTATCTATCTATCTGTCTATCTAGATATAGATATATCTACAGACAGATTATATATGTGTATGTGTATATATGTTTGTGTGTGTATATATGTGTGTATAGACACACACCTGTGTGTGTTTGCATAGACCTAGACATTATCATTCCCAAAAAGATAAGTGGTTAAAGGATATAAGAAACAGTTTTGGAAAGAAGAATTTGAAAGTGTTTACAACTACATGAAAGAATGTTCCAAATCACTAATAAGAGAAATGCAAATCAAAACAAACTTGAAGTTTCACCTTATATCCTGTCAGAGATGACAAAAAATCTCCATAGTCAGTGTTGGAGGTGGTATATAATAAGCTTACTATTACATTGTTGGTGGATCTGTGAATGGTACAGTCATTTTGAAAGGCAACTTGAAATCTGAATCAGAGCCATTACTGGGCTTATCTTCCAAAGAAACCACTGATATGAGGAAAGTACTCACATAACCTAATTAAATATTTATAGTAGCTCTTTTTTGATAGCAAGAATTGGAAACAAAGCAGATATTTATTGATTGGAAAATGGCTAAAAAAATTGTTGTATACCAAAAGTAATCAGATATTGCTTTGTTCTGAGAAATGTTATATGTGATGAATACAGAAAGCATGGAAAGTACATAAACTAATGTGAAGTTAAATAAATAGATCCAAGAAAACAATATACAAAGTTACTACAACAATATAAATGGAAAATGCAGTCACAAACCAAAGAAAAAGATGAATATAACAAAATTATTAAGATCAAACATGACTCAAATGAAGAGATATGAGAAGATACCTCCCACCCACCCCTTTGTGGAGGTTAGGGGTCTACAGATATTGTACATTGTACGTAGTTTTGGACTTTTCCATTTGAATTTGTTTGAATTTTCTTTTTAATTAAGTTGAAAATTTTAAAATCATTGTCAATTTCGAATTTCCTTTGACTTGAGAATTCATTTGAATTTTCAATGAATTCATCCATTGTGCTGATTTTTTCCTCTTTTTTTGACCTCTTAAAAATGCTGTTATATGAGATGGTTCTGTAAGAGGAAGATGGGGAGAGATACTGGGGGATAATCACATAAAAATGTAAAAAAACAGAATGCATCAATAAAAACTTATTTTGAAAAATAGAGGTGGGTTGTGCCACCACAATTATGAATTGTTGCATGCTCTTTCAGCTGATGTCCCTGGAATATTAGTTTTCTTAACTGTTTTACTTTGTTATAAAAAAAACTCTTACAAAGCAGGAGTAAATTGTAAATTCATATACTTTTTAAGAAGTCAATACAATTTTTGAAAAACGCTAGTGCTAATATTTAGCAGCTACGTCATCATAGGCAAGTCTTTATTTGGAGTATAGATTCCTCAGCTACAAAATATAGAATAGTACTACTTGCTCCATAGTATCATGAAGGAAGGACTTTATAAACTTCAAATTACTGCGCAAATGCAAATTATGTACTCAAACAGTGATTTCAAAACTCTTTGATCATGCAAAAGTATAATTAAAAAATTTGAGCACCTTCTGAATATATGTATATTTAGTTATTTATGAATTATGCCCAGATAGTATCATGCTAATAATTATGTACGTTACAAAACTTACTCAAAAACAAATTAAGACAAAATAAATGGTTGCACACTAAAACATCATTGTCAATAATATTGTTTCTAGTAATAACAATGTGCTTGAGTTTTTTTTTTTTAATCCAGGTTTAATAATATGTGGTACAACAGTTTGAAGTCCTTGTTCTATAGTATGTTCAGTTTTACTTTGATATGTTTGTTACGTTGAAGTTATAGCTGAAAAAGGTACTTCATATATTATCAACCCTATCCACCAATTAAACAAAGGTTTTTGTCAATGGATGAAGATTTAGAAAATCACATCAAATTTAGCAATTAAGAAATCAATGCTAACTTTGAAGAATGTGGTTTTACTTGAATGAAGAACGAGGATAATGAAAAGGTTGAGATCCTGGAATCCTGAAAGGATAAATGGTGCCCTTGAGGGAAATAGTGAGCTTTGGAAGAAGAGTGTATTCTTGGGGAAAGATAAAAGTTGAGATCAGCAGCCTGCAGATTATAACCCAACCATGCTGCTCATGCTATGGTTCTTGGTCTTTCCCATGAGACAAAAAAAGTGTGTGTGTGTGTGTGTGTGTGTGTGTGTGTGTGTGTGTGTGTGTGTGTGTGTGTGTGTGTGTGTGTGTGTGTGTGCGCGTGCGCGCGCGTGTATGTGTGTATGTTTTACTCACAAGCTATTGACCTGGAGCACAGAGTCCGCCAATTGAAGTCAGCTCTGAATGCAGAGTATGGGAACCTAGATGCTTGGCTGGGCTACTGGTGGAAAGTATTTGAAGAGAGAGGCTTTTGAGCTATAAAAGGAGAAAGGGTTGATATAGTTCTATTTAGAACTGTGAGGAAAATGAAAGGCAAGCCATCTTTTCATTCTTTAATTGGTTAATCATACATTCTTTGGGGTCATGCTTTGACCTCCTAGGACCAGCAGAACCTCTTTGGAGACTACTGATCATGAAGACTCAATGAAGGCAGAAACTGGTGTTGTCTTATTTAAATTTTGTGTGGAAGGGATTGTATACCCCAAGAGACTGTCAGATTTTAAAATGTCATTAGTCATCACTCCCCCCCCCTCACTTTTTTTAATCCAGCACTGTTAACTAGAATGGGATAGGTATTCCCAGTATGGGGAGGGAAAGGGAGGGGAGGGCAGATTGGGGGAGGAGAGCTCTCTATTCCTTCTGGGAAGAGGAATAGATTATACCTTCTAACACATAAGCCATTTTAATGTTTTGAAGAAATGTTTGGGTGAGTATTGGCATGCTGGGGAGGAGGAGAAGCCAGGGAAGAATTGAAGGAGAATAGAGAGCTCTGCCTAGGGTGGGGAAAGAGGTTAATGATTTCTTTGTGGTTTTGATCCCATTTTGATATGATCCCTTTGGGAAAATAGCATCAGTATGCAATATAGAACTTGGAGGAGAAAGTGAGTGTGAAGTCCTGAATGTTACTCTCTTCATTATCCTTATATTTCCACTTGAGATGCCATTATGTAGTGTGCACCCCATTAAGGTACTTCTCAGGAGTGGGGATAATTGTTGAACTTTCTATTGAGATTGTGGAAAAATGAATCCATCATCACACTGTTATGTGGGAGGATCATGGCAGGAAAGCAGTTTCTCTTCTTCTAGTTTCCTTTTGGTCTATTCTTTCTGTTGTCATTGACTAATCTACCTCAACCATACCACTTTCTCTTAAAGCTACCCTGCTAACCCCCCAAAATAAACCTGTCCAGAAGAGAAAGTGAGCAGAAGTACTTCCAGATCTGATAATTAAGCAGATCTCAAGTGATGAAACCTTTGGCCTATATCCCAAGATGAGATCACACAATCTGATATTAGGTGAATATATATTAGTATGTCAACCAAAAAGTAAGCCTTGTTTTGTTGTTTTTTAATAATTTTTTCAATCCTTTTCAATTCTTCATGACTCCATTTGGGTTTTTCTGTTTTTCGGAAAAGATACTGGAGGGGTTTGCCAGTTCCTTCTCCAGCTCATTTTACAGATGAGGAAACTGAGGTAAACAGGATTAAGTGACCTGGCCAGGGTCACATAGCTAGTAAGTGTTTGTGGGCAGATTTGAACGCAAGGAGATGAGTATTCTTGACTCCATGCCCACATTGTTTTCACAATGCCACCTACCTTCCCCTAGGAGATGGCACACACTTAAGAAAAGATAACTAAATCTATTCAAATCTACCCATTCATCAAGACTTAGCTCAAATTTTTCCTCTGGGCTAATTCCAGCCCACAGTAAACTCTCTCTCTCTTTTGAACTTGCAGCAATATACTGCTTTTTGGCATCTAATTGAAGACTGCCGCGTGGCATCCCTTGTATTCTTATCCTGTTTTGTTGTTTAATTCTTGTATGTTTTTTGTTGAGCTTTTCATGTCCTTATGGCTTGTCTCCCTTCCACAAACATGCTCTGTGTTACTTGATTAGATCTAGAAAGAATGCACTAATCCCTTCTGTAAATTCTGCCTGCTGAAGGTGTAAAAGCTTGACTCCATTTGGAAAAGCTGTTTTTTCCCACCACTTCTCAAATGTGGTATGGTGGCATTTACATTTTTGTGAGCAAATAGTACCTCACATTTAATGATAACCCTTTGGGGCTGACTCAGCATAGATGACTGACAACCCTGTTGGTGGCAAAGCAGTTGCAAGTTATAGATTTCTATGGCACATGCTTTAATTCTGAGTTCAGATTAAATCTGTGGAAATAAGGCTGATAATGTAAAGATTTCCTTTGGCCTGTAATTAGTGGTGCACTATCATAGATCTTTCAAGGTCACTCTCATCTTCAAAATAAAAGCATGCTTTAAAGGAAGGTACTCTGGATGGTCCCCTTCTCCCTCAGTTTCTCCATCAGTGAGAAATGAATAATGACCTTGGCCAGCTCCTTACCTCCCAAGAGTGTTGGAATGAATGAATCTTTGCTTGTAAAGTGCTTTGAATTTCTCAGATGAAAGGCTTTCTCTAAATACAGGTCTTATTAAGGTATTATAGTATGCTTTCTAAAGCACCATTCAGTCGGTTTTGCAAGAACAGTAATACACTCTGGGCTTGTAGCTATAAAAAGATAAGCACTCAGGAGCCTCAGGCTGCATCTTGTGAGGTACCTGAGGCATGTATCACTGCTTGCTTACCTATATCATAAGTCTTCTGTAAGGTGCATGGGTGGCTAGGTGGTCTAGTAGATAGTGTCAGTCAGAAGACCCATCTTCTTGAATTCAAAATTGGCCCCAGACACTTGCTAGTGGAGTGATCCTGGGCAAGTCATTTAACCTTGTTTGCCTCAGTTTCCTTATTTGTAAAAAGAACTGGAGAAGGAAATGGCAAACCACTCCAATTATCTGCCAAGAAAAGCTCAACTGGGGTCACAGAGTCAAATGTGACTAAAAAGCAGCTGAACAACAACAGATGTTTTACACGAATATCATATTCTATGATCTACTTTGAATGTGTTTGGACTAAATAGAACATCAATGTGGACTTTAAAAGTGGTGTTTTTGGTTCCTTCTTGTCTTCAACTTCCTCCAATTATCCCACAAACATACACTGAGAATGAAGATCAGTGAAGATTACAGATTTAGGTCTGTAAAATAAAGCCAGAAAGGATTAGTCAGATAAAGGTAACAGGACCAGAAAGGCCTAGAGTTTGTTGGATTTAGACACCCATATGCCTTTTAGAAGAAAACTGTATAAAAATGCCATTCGTTCTTCAGATGATTTCCAGGCCCACTTCTCTACCATAATCTTACCCTGATGCTCAACACTTTCTCTTTTGTTCCTAGAACATCGCTATTTGAATGCTTTCCAGAAGAAGGTAAGGTCTTCTCTGACCTTGCCCTGCCCTGTTTTAGGACTGGGAGGCTCATTTATTCCAACCTAGTCACTTAGTGGGTGTGGATGAATGGAATTCCTTTGAGGGGCCTGAAAATCTGGAATGCTGTGCTTGGGGGCTCCTACCCATTTCTGTCACTAGGAAGCCATATATCAGCCAGGCAGTGTAATTATGTCACCCAATTTTTTGGTTTTCCGAGAAATGCTAACTGAATCTCATTGCCAATTTATTGTGAAATGTAACCAAAGAAAAGCACCTACTGATCTTTCTTTCCCTCTCTTCTCTCTCCCCATCCTAAACCTGAATCACATTTTAAAAGTCCTTTTTTTAGGATAAATATATGTTATTGGTTGTGGTTAGGCATATAGTAAAAATCCCTTTACTACAGTGAATTAAATTGGTTGTCAGTTTACACGCCTTTTGAGATAGCATTCAAGTTTTTTTCTTCCTCCCTCCCTCCTTCCTTCATTCCTTCCTTCCTTCCTTTCTTTCTTCCTTCCTTCCCACAAAGAGGAGCAGAACAAATTGTGGTAAGATATAATGTAAAACCTGGCTCACCCTAATAAAGGGTCAGCCAGCCCTCACAGACTACTTATTCTAATCCACTACCCACTGTGGTTTATCCTCTATAAATAACACTCTTCTGTTACACTCACTATAATTTTTATTCAGCTGATAGGTTAATTCTTGCAAATGAGCTAAACAAAAAAGTATCCACTCCAAAAACCAACAAAAGAAGAGTAAATTACCTTCAGAGATGGAGAAACTTGGGAGGTGTTTCTAAAGGGCAGAGTCATTAGAGGGCATATCAATTAAATGTTTATAAATGTGTCTTTTAAAAAAAATATGATATACATACATACATACAAATATATATATATATATATATATATATATATATATATATGATGAAAAGCTATATTTTAGGGTCCTTACTGTGTGAAAGTTGCTATAATATACCTATTGAATGTAACAGTTGGAATTAATGAAAGAAAGATGATATTTATGATACACCTGAAGGAGCATTGACTTTGTAGGCAAGAGGACCTAGGTTCAAATCCTACTTCTGGCACTAGCTACCTGTGTGACTTTGGGCAAGTCACTTATATATGTATATGTGTGTATGTCTTTGGGCAAGTCACATATATGTATATATGTATATATACACACATATACATACATGTACTGAATTTAATTAGTTCTTGCTGTCAAAGAGATTACATTCTATTGAGGGGAAACAAACATGTTTTGTGTGTATACATATACACATACGCATATGATATATAATAATATGTAGCATTATATATCATATTTTCACAGTATATTATGCATATATGTATATGTACATTATATATACATACATATAGAAAAAGTCATTATATACATATACATATATGTTATATCCCTTCATTGGAAAGTAATGGTCCTTGCCCTCAGGGAGCTTACATTCTATTATAACACTTGTATCCTCAAATAGAATCTTCAGTTCCTTGAGGGGAAGGAATTGTTCGTTTATTTTTTCTATTCATATTCTCACTGTCTAAGCAAAAGTGTCTGTTACATTTGAGGTATTCAATAAATGCTTTTTGAATTCAGCCAAGTTAGTGACCAGTAGGTACTAATTGTTCATTAATGTCAGTGAAAATCTCAGGAAATCATTTAATATAGATACGATTATGAACAGGAATTGGCAAAAGCAATCTTAGAAATAACACTTTTTCTGTTTGGTTGATTTACCCTCCCTTCCCCCTTTTTGCTGTGGCAAAAAATTCCCAACTTTTCTGTTAGAAAAGTCCTGCTTATTTATTGTTGAATGGTGGAGTAAAGAAGCTTGCTTCCTTCCTTCCTTCTTTCCTACTCCTGTAGGCACAAGCAAATATCTTTCTTCCAGCGAAAGATAAAAACTTTGGCCACTGTCGTAAATTCTCTCCCTTTGCCAAGTCAGTAACCACTATCAGTCTTAGGAATTTTACATAGGAGACCTTGACCTCCTCCTGTTCCTTTTCTTAGAGAGAGAGAGAGAGAGAGAGAGAGAGAGAGAGAGAGAGAGAGAGAGAGAGAGAGAGAGAGAGAGAGAAAGTATGTGTTTACAGAGAGATGAAACAACTGACATATCTGCAAACTATGAAGTCTGAGGTAAATTAAAAAAAAAAGAATTCTAAGACTTTTAGTGGATAAGAGTATTTTATAGAGCTAAGTTTAAGGGCTTCCAGAAGCTTACTAAAAATACTACTGCTTTTCCTTATACATTACCTAGTTGCTTTTCTCTAAGTGATACTAAGTCTTGCATGGAATTTAGCTACTTCAAAACTGTAACTGATTTTTATAGGGGAAGGGAAGTGCTTTTCTATTTTTTTATATTGTTTTTAAGAGTTCAATGGAAAAACCAAAAGAGAAAAGATGGTGTCTAATGAACTTTTACTATATTTGTGAAGTCATCAGTTTTTTTTTTCCTTTTCTTCACCTGCCCTCCTCCCAGCCAGCACTTAGCCAATCAGTTGTCAGTCATTTTCCATTCTAGGTACCCAGTATCTCTTAAATTCATCACCTTTCCATTCAACATAACCATTGTTCTAGTTTGGTCTTTCATCTTTTATATGGATAATGCTGCTCTCTTCACCAGTCCTCCAACTAGGCATGGGCCAAATCAGTAGTCCTAAGGCATGATTATGGCTGTGTCACCCACTTGGTCAAGACACTTCAATAGCTCCCTATTGCTTCTAAGGTCAAATACAGTCCTCTGTGTTAGGCATTTAAAGCACTTTCCAGTATGATTCCAATCTACCTTTTCAGACTTGAAAGAAAGAAAGAAAGAAAGAAAGAAAGAAAGAAAGAACTGCACATTCTTTCTCATCAAAGATTCCAGTTCCAGTCAAGCTATCCTACTTCCTATTATTCTCCCTCTCCCATCTCCATGCTTTTGCACATTTTCCCCCTTCCCCGTGCCTTAGAAGGTCTTTCCACCTTGCACCCCTTGGAACCCCTGGCTTCCTTCATAACTCAACTCATGTCAATTCCTATATGATGCTCCTCCTCATTTTCCTCTTCCAGTTACAATTGTCCCCTCCATTACTTTATGTTTACTTTTAAAATATATTTGATGTTTATTTCTCTGTGTATATGTTGTTTCCGCTTAATAGAATATATGCTCCTTGAGGACAGGCGCCATTTCATTTTCATATTTGTAAACCCAGCACTTGATACATACATGATATACATTTCATAGATGCTTGTTAAGTAAATAAATGACTGACTTTGTTTTCATTAAACAAGATGTTTTCTTATTTTTTTAAAAAGGAGAACAAATTCGTATGAAAAGAGATCCCCCCACTGAGCATATTGAAGTGCTTTTTCTGTGGGAGTATTTAGCAAGGATGTATGGTGGGTGAGGGCAAGGAATTCAGTTTACTAGGTCATGATTGTATTAATCCCCATGCTTCCTGTCACACTGTATTTGACCTGAAGGGAGCAGCTGATATGACATCATCTTGGGTGTTGCTGAATGCTGGCACTTTCTACTTTTCACAGAAACTGGGAACCAAGTAATCCCCCCCCCCCAACCCCCTTTTTGGAAACACAGAACAAAGGAATCTTGGCTTGCTTTGCACACCTTATAGCTATGTCTGGTTGTTTCTGATGAGTGAAGTATTGTCCTCTTGCTTACCTCCCTCAAAGGAAGTGTCTGTTGACACAGTATGCATTTCAATCATCTTTATTATAGAAGGCTCTGAGAAGCCCTTAGGTGAAATCCAGTAGGCCCCCAGAAGCAGCTTCTTAGTCACAGAAAGACAGGCCAAACCAGACAACAGACGTTCATATTTCTGTATTTTTAGAGATTTGAACCAAGATAATGTCAGACCTCACAGAATACTAAACCCTCTTATTTAGAACTGGATATGAGTGAGGTAAGGTGGGAAAAGTTCCCAGCTGCTATTTTACCTGGCTCAGGAGGTTACTGGTCATACACTTTTGTTAAGACTGAGAAGCTGAGCAGAACAGCATTGCTTAATCTCTGCATTTTGAGACCTGGACAAGCTACATTAACTAGGGGCTTTCCCGCACTTTGGTCTTTGCCTTTTGCATTGCTTCTGAGGGAGGATTGTTCCCACAACTGGGCTCTTCTAGAGATTTCTGCTGTGAAGGCAGTTGTGATCTAGTTTTGTGTGGGTGAGTTATCCTGGTTTCTATTAGGGGCATTTTCTTCTTTTGCCATGTGATTCTCATGTCCTTCAATGGACACATTCATTTAAAGTTGGGTGTAACCCACCCTTTGAAAGCAGGTTCCATTCAGATCCTGCCCCTAATGTTTAACACATTCAGAGACTGGTTAAGAAGCATTCATAATCCCGAAACTCCACATTTTCCCCTATAGGTCTCACACAAAAATTTGAAAGAGCACCACAGACTTAGTTTGAAACTTGTTTGTGTATCTACTGGATTTTATAACAACCTGGGGCATTAAAAAAAAAAAACTTTTTGAAGTCTCAGAACCAGAGTTTTAATTATGTTTGCCTTGAATTCAGCAGACATTCTAGTGTCCCTTAGACACAAAACACTGTGCTGGATGCTGATCGAGGTGAAGTGATAAAATATATTCCATGCCTTCATAGAACTTACTTAATAACCTACCTTCATAGAGTTTTAATGTTCATAAAATGGTTTCCTCAAAGCAAAACTTTGAAACTGATAGTGCAAGTACTGTTGGCTCCATTTTGCAAATGGAGAATAGTGAGATTTAGTGAGATTAAGTAACACATGAAGGATCATACTTCTAACAGATGGAAGAAATAGGATTTGAACCCAGGTCACATGACTCAGTGTTGTCATCTCTTTCTACTACACTGTGTATAATATATGACATATTACAGAATAGAACTTGTTATGGGATAGAATAGTTATAAAATAATATGAATATGATGCTAGTTTATAACCAAAAATCCTCTTTAAGGCATGATATTCCTAGGTAGCAGTTAAAGTGCTAAATTAAAATGCTTCTGAACTCTGAGTTCTTGGATACTGAGGTTCTATAATTTTTATGTTTTTGTAAGGAAAGGAAAGGACTATGATTCCTTCCCCCCACCCAGTTGATATAGGCACAGAATATAATCATACATTGTGTTTAAAAGGTGTATTACCCTATGATCCCTCTGTGATTTATAAACTCCTTTCTCTGATGGAATTGAAGAAGTAAAGCACTTAAAACAGTGTTTGGCTCACACTAATTGATACTGAGAGCTATAATCATTATTGGGGCTGCTAAGAGTTCAAATCCAGCTTCAGATACTTACTAACTGTGTGACCCTGGGCAAGTGATTTAACCCTGTTTGCCTCAGTTTCCTCCTCTGTAAAATGAGCTGGAGAAGGAAATGACAAAGCACTGCAGTATCTTTACCAAGAAAACTCCAAAACAGGGTCAAAAATGGCTGAAACTGAAACTTTTGTATGCAGTCTTAATAAATGCCTTTGCAGAGAGCTAATTGTATCTACTGGCTAATCATTATTGGAAAGAATATCACTGGGAGCTCATGAGCTACAGTGTTAGGAATGTAGATCCACAGAGGTCACCCCTAGCGTGTCTGGGCACTCAGATTACAAATGTGAATGTGAATTTAGGAGGTAGACCAGAGATACAGGTATTTCAGGCATTTACCAAAAGATGTTCCTTGAGTTAAGTTAAAATAAATTGAATGTGTTTTGCATTTCAAGCAAAATCTGAGTTGTTTTATTTTGTCATGGAATGGGACATGAATTCTTAAAAGAATATTCTACCAATCTTTGCATGAAAGACATACGAAGCCTGTTGTCTGATAAGTAACCTGTCTAAGTTCAAAGAGGCTCATTACTAGCTTGGTTACAGGGAGAGTGATAGAATTTAGGCACAATTCTCAAAAATCCATATACTAAATTATTGTGGGGTTGTGGTTGTGTATCTTGAGGGAATAACTACACTGTTGAAATCATAGGATTATAGATTTGAACTAGAGGGAATCTTAGAGGGCATTTATTTCAACCTCTCCATTTTTTTCATTTGAGGAAACTGATACTCAGAGAAGTATGTGCTTCCTCAAAAGTCACCAGGTAAATAAATGGTAAAATTGGGATTTGAACTCAAGACCTCTGACTCCAAATCCACTGCTCTTTTTACTGTACTATACTGTCTCCTTTATCATAGATCCTCTGTATTTTGGGAATCTTCTAAAATACTGAATTTTCTGCCTATAGGTCATAATACTTGTTCCGTTCATTTTCTGGCTTGCTTCTTGATTGTTCTTAGAGACAAATGCCATGCTGCAGGTTGAAGATGAAAATATAATTTGGAGACAAGGAAGAAAAAAGATGTTAGGTTCATAAATAATTCCCTAATATAAACTTATATTTTGAACAAAAATCCCCAGTAATTTAAAACAAAACAAATCTCCAAAGCTTAATCCCAAGTGAAAAATGCCCACAGAATTCTAGAAATTGCATTGGAATCCAAAATTTCTGCTTTAGAGGACCCAAAAAGTATTTCTTAAAGGTTAGGTAAAGTGAGATTAAGAAACACATTTGACCTGCTACTTAGGGTCACTGGGAATATAACAGATGATGATAATAAATGATTAATGTTCTAACATAATTATAAAGCTGTGGAACCACAAGGAAAATCTGTCAGTGGCCACAGGCCATGCAGAGTAGGACCATAGTTTCAGGATTTAATAGTTTCATTGTGAGAGAAGAAAAGTCAATTCTATTTTAATGGGAAGGAGAGCTAATAGAAGCAATTTTAAGGAAATTAGAGCTCAAATTTGAGGACCTATTTGTTGTGGTATAAAAAAGGAAAAAGACAGATAGAGTAGAACCTTGGTTTACAAATTTAATTTGTTCCAAGATTCTATTTGTCATGGGATTTGTTTGTATTGCAAAGCGAATTTTCCCATAGGAAAAATGTAAAGTCAAATGATGGATACCACATCCCCCAAAATATTCATATGAAAATAATTATTTATAATTTTAAGTAAGTTTTTTTGTCTGTAATGCACCTGAAATACAATAGCAATGATTAGTACACAATATAAATTGAAAACAAAATAAATTAACCTGCACTTTACCTTTAAGAAGAGTTGTGGCTGGCATGAAGGAGATGAGAGGGAGGAGGAAGAAGAGGAAGAAGGGTTATTGCTTGGCAGGAGAATCTCCTTCCATGAGAATATTGGGGATATCAATGTCTCTCTTATGCTACTTTCACTAAAAGTAAGACTAGCACTACTGCCTTCACTTATTTTTTGTTTTTTGAATCATTCATGTTTTGACTCACTGATTTTTTTTCTTTACATTCACTTCTGGCTAGGAATCTATCTAACGACACTTGTTTTTGACTTTTTTTTCAGAATGTCACGGAAATGTGACATTGCATTATCTTTAAAAACGTTTGTGGCTCTCATTGCTGTAGCCTTATTTGAATGATGTTTTTTTTTTAATTGCACTTCTTCCCCCATCTGATAGGCTTTCCTAATTTCACTTGACAGGAGGGATTTCTCTGACCTCTCAACCTCCTCCTCATATGAGATATCCTTGGCAGCCCCTCACTGTTGCTTCTCATGCAGATTCATCAATTCGTCTGTTGTCAGCTCCTGGCTGTGTTCCTCAGTTGTTACAAATATTGTTGTAGATCACAGTCACTGCCGTACACTTTTACGCAAAGTCGTGTAGTACGTATGCAAACACACATGAACACACTTGTAATGGTACTGTCAAGAGCAAATGATGCTACCTTCAGGAAGGGTCATCGCTGAATAATGTCTATTAGGCTATATACTGACCTGAGGTTCCTTTGTTAGACATATAAAAGCAAAAAAACCCCAAACCAAAACCAAAACCATTGCCCTAGTTGAGTATCATGTCTTTGTGAGCCATTCAAGTCCAAACATGATGTTCATACTGAGAATTTTTGTTTGTCCTGCAGGACAAATTTTGAGGAAAATTTTCATCACTCAGCGAAATATATGTAAACGTGGTCACTCACAACCCAAAGTTCTGCTGGAAATACAAATCTGGTCCAGCCATTTCCCCCATACTCCGTGCTGCCTTTTACGCTGTTACCGTTTTCTTCCTAAAGGATGAACTCAGAGCTCAGAAAAAACCAAACCAACAAAAAGTAAGACATTATACATAAAGCGGCGTAAGGCTATAATGTTGCTAGTTCCTCTGCCGTTTAATATTATTTGCCACTGAATGAGAGGCAGTGTGTGGAAACGGAGTGGGATATCAGGAGGAAGAGGTAAGAATGTTGGAAGACTACAATTTTTTTACCGATAGATCTAACAGCCTATTTTAAATCGGGCAGAAGGTGTAGTATTACCTTATATCTTTGCTTCTTTTGCTTTCTAGAACTCTCATTTCAATCTTATAAAGTTATTAATTTTTATAGGTTTATACCTTACTTTCATAGCCAGACCGTAAATGACTTGAGGGCAGAGATTAGGTTTTATATATTAATTTTTATTTTTTATACTACTAAACACGAGGCTTTGCACATGTAGATTTTTAGTCATTTGATTTGCTCAGGATGATGAGCCCAGATACTCTCAAATAGAAAGTTCTCTGACTTTATATTTAATCATTTCCATTGCTGTTACCCAAAGGAACACAAGATCATTCTTCTTTGTGACCTTGGTTATTTCAGCCTTCCAGTGCTCCTCAGTCTTTCACCAGCTCTTCCACAGCCAGCTTTCAGCACATTATGTATCTCTAGACATATAGAGTTCAATCTTGATGTTGGCAGAGTGTGAGGATTTTGAAGTATAAGACATATGTAAATAGCTATATTATTGGCATTCAGATTAGACATTGAATTCAGCTGGAGAATCTAAAAGACAAATCTGTTTTTTGTGCCCTTTATCTATCACCCCCAAAGAGAGCTTGGCGACTCATTGTCTTGAAACTTTTGAGAAAATGAATTCACTTTTTGCTTGGCCTACCATCATATGCCTCACGGCTTTAGAGCTTCTTAAACATTGCACCAATTCAGCGGTTCTCAACCTGTGGGTCACGACCCCTTTGGGGGTCGAATGACCCTTTCACAGGGGTCACCTAAGACCATCAGAAAACACATTTTTCTGATGGTTTTAGGAATCTAGACACCGTTCCTCTATCCATCTGCAGGCGGGCGGCCCACATGCAGATCCACCCACATACGAATATTAAAGGATTGTGGCTTTAGGAAGGTTGAGAACCACTGCTAATTGCTACTTTAGATTCAGTGCCCAGAAATGCTTGAAGAAAGCCCTAGTTTAGTTCATATTTATTCTTCACTGACATCCTTTTGCCCTAGGCTCCATTTTCTCAATCCTCTCTCCCTCCTACATGTGTATGTCCTTTCTCTCCAACTAAAAGCTCTCTGAGGGCAAGAGTATGTATTTGATGATTTTTTATATCCTCAACAGCACTGTCTCTTTAGCATAGAAGTTCCATAGATCATGTGTTGATTACTTTAGCCATTGTTAAGAGTCATATCCATAATGGGGAAATATGTTTAATATGATTGTACATGTTTAACCTATATCAGATCTCCTGCTTTCTTGGGAAGGGAGGAAGGGAGAAAAATTTGGAACTCAAAATTTTACAAAATTGAATGTTGAAAACTATCTTTACGTGTAATTGGAAAAAATAAAATATTATTAATATTATAATATTATTATTCCATGTCCAGCACCTTATCCACTGTGTCATTTAGGTATAACCTAGCACATAATAAACTTAGTATGTGCTCTATGTGAACATAAAGGGAAAAAAATAACAAAACAGTCCCTGGCTTCAATAAACTTATAAGAAACAAGATGTATGTATATACAAAATAGATTATGGCAATTTGGGGAAGGGCATCCAATTCTCTTTGTTTTCTCTCTATTTTCTACTAGTCTTTTTTCCTGTAAACTAGGTGGAAAGCTTTTCCATCATTGTTTCTTGTTGTTTATTTCTTCATTCATTCATTTGTTTATTTATTCATACTCTACTTCTTTCCAATTTGGTGGCAAGATTGTTCTCTAATCTCATTTTACAAATGAGGAAATGGAGTCTGAGAGAGGTTAGGTGATTTGCTAGAGTCACGTAGCTGAGGTAAGATTTGTTCTGACCTCTTTGCATGAGCAGTACCCCACACATGTAATGTAATCCTCTTTATATTCAAATCTAACCATACTTCAAAATCTAACTTAAATTCCCAGCTCCTGTGTTCATCTTGATCTCATCTGCTCCTGAGTGCCTGTAGACAACATTGTCAATTTCATACATTTTGTCATTTGAGTGTATTCTGATTTGTATTATATTATGTTTGTTTCCAATGTTTAAGTCTTATCTTACTAATGAGATTGTAAGCTCCTCGAGTACAAGTACTATTTTTTATACTTTTTTCCTTGACTTTCAGTACAGATCTTTGATTAGTGTATTTGCTGAATTAAATTTAGTTCACAAGGCTTATATACCTTGAATAACTTTATTCCCAATCTGGAATGGGGATTGCTGGAATTTAGGAATGGAAAAAAGCCACCTCCCTCCCATAGGATATGGAGTCTAGTGATCAAGATGAACTACTTAGTCCTAGATTTTCTTCTACTATTTTCTGACAGATTCCTCATTGTTATGGAACATATCGTATTTATTCTGACTTCTTTATACCTGCTGGATAAAGCTTTGGTTAGGAGACTTAAAATATTCTCCAAGTCTGCTCCATGATTTGTGATATGTATATCACTTCATTTTTCTGAGCTTCAGGTGAAAAAGGGGTGATGATAACCAGTTGGCTAATTGATGTGAATTTTCATTAAGTTAACTAAAGATTTTGAGCGTACTGAAGAATAACAACTGACTTTTATTCAACACTTCAAAGGTTAAAACGTGCTTCTCATCCATTAAACTCTTTTGATCGCAGTATCCCTGTGAGGTAGGTACTGTAGGTATCATTGATCTCAAGTCACAGATGAGAAAACTTTGACTTAGAGGAATTAAGTGACTTGTTTATGTCAAGGCATTAATGAGGTAGGATTTTAACCCAGTTTCCTCCTCACTCCAAATGTAGTGTTTTATCCTCTACACCCAACTATTTCTATTGTGGAACCTAAATAATGTTAAATGATACATGTCGTATACTATGTGTAACAACTATGTTATTAGGCTCTCTCATAGATATAGATATTGTTACTATATCTTTAAGAGCCAAATGGAATGTCATCAAAATGCAAGTTTTTAATCGTCAGATTGGAGAGACTGATGAGATTGATGGTTTAAGAGAAGCTGAAGAAATGATTGGGTTATATGCTTCTTTTTAGCTTGAAATTATGAATGTAATCTTCTGAAATCATTATATGTGAGAGCAGTAGCCAAATCCAGTAGTATCATGGATTTAGAGCTGGGAAAGAACTTGGAGATCATTTTGTCTAATTCCTTCATTTTACAGTCGAGGAAACTGAGACATAGAACTTTAAGTGACTTGGCTAAGGTCACATAGCTAGTAAGTAACAGAGCCAGAATTTGAGCCCAGGCCCTCAGACTTCAAATCCAGAGCTCTTTCCCACTTGCTTTTGTCATATGGCAACAATTAGAAATGTGTATGTTGGAGAAGATTAAGAAAATGAAGGAATTCTGTGTGCAACTTCCGTGCAGGTTTCAATTGGTAAGAAATGAAAGATAAAGTAATTACAAAAGATGCACATGTACCAATGTGCTTGATTACATGAAAGACAGTCTTGGTCAAGTTAGACTCATTAAGGTTTTAAATGGAACTTCAGAAAGGAGCACATTGCCTGGCTCTGTTCCTGTTCTTCGTCTCCTCCCTATGTCCTTCTTCATCCCAACTTTCTCAACACCTTGAAAGAGAAGAGAAAAGGAGTATTCTGGTTGGCTCTGGTGTCTGTGTGTGTGGAGAGGGGGACTCTGATTTTACTTAGTTGGAAAGAAACTGACACTTGCCTGCCAGGGGAGCAACACCACCTAATTGTCTGGCTGCTGCCCAGCTACAGCTTGACCCAATAAACTCTGATGAATCTGGATTCCTGCAGTCTGATTTGCTTCCTCTCTGCTACAAGCCTCTTAGCTTCCATGAAAAGTCAAACCCTAATGCTGACTTTGACAAAGGGAGTGAGAGGGGGATGGAGAGGAAGAAAGGGCAGATAACAGCCGAATGTAATCAGCATTTTATTACCATCCTCAGGAAGTAGGAATAGGAAAAAACGTAGGTTGGAGCAAGGAAAGTTAATTATGGTGAGGTTATTTGACAGGAAATTACTAAATACAAACAGACAGAAGAAACACATTTTAAAGCAGGGTAGGAAATCTCAAGTTACTTCACTGTGTGTATTCAAAAACCCCAAAGCAAATCCTGAAAATAGCAGTTTAAACAAAAGCTATCTTATCTGATAAAGGAATTTCCAGCACAAAGGGAAATTTATATATTGGGTAGACAATCTTAAAATAAACTGATTGTATTGATAACACTGCAAATTTAATTGTGGGAAAAATGGACTTATTTGAAAACCCCAGATGCCTGAATTTCCCATGTAAGTGGTTTGAACTTATCCTTTATTTTACATTTCTCCTCTTCTAAATTGTTTTGCTTGTTATATTTCTCCCTGAAAAATTGTGTTGGTAGATGCATAAGTATACAGGAAAATTAATTTTAAAAGTATCTGTATTTTAGAATTTCAATTCTTTGCAATCTCGAATTGTTTAATAAATTGAGTAAACATTAGGAGACAGAAAAATGAACTGTGAACATTTTGGAATGTAACATTTCTATTTTTACTAATCATCTAAAGTTATTTTAATTACTCTGTCTTTGAGTAATAGTTTTTTTTTCTATCTTTATCTTGGAATACTGGGCAAATATTTATCTCTCATGAAATAGGCAAACCTCTTTTGTCAGTGATTTTTTTTTTTGAAATAGTAAGGTGTATAAGAATATAATAACAATTCTCTTCTTTCTATAGTGGCCTGTGGTGCTTTTGAGGCATAATGCTGGGTTTGTATTGTGGTAAAACTATAAAGGAAAACCAAACCAAGCTCTTTGGATAGCAGGCCTCTCGAAGCCTGGCCACAATTGTCTAAAGAAGACATTGCTTCACTAGGAGGGAAAAAAAAAGGTTTATTTTCCAGCTCTCCCTTTTCCACAGTTGATACTATGGAACACTTAAGGTTTTTTTTTTTAAATTAGCTTCAGATATTGAATAGTCATGAAAATACATATGTTCAGAGAGTATAATTATATATTCCTTGTGTGTGAAACTGCAAATACTGTCAATTCAAGGAAAAAGCAGTATTTTGAATACAGAGAAGGAGCTCAAATTCTGCATTCCTTTTGGAAGGGCAACACCTGTGGAAAGAATGTCTGGTTGTTTCCACTTGACCTTGGCTATTTAGCTGGGACTGTTTCAGAAGCTGTTACAGTGGGTATACAGGGCTGCTGTGCTTTCAAAGGGAAGCTCCTGGTGTAGCACCTGTCTGTTGCTGTAGACAGAACATGCATAACTAATCCACAGCAGCCACACATTTCACCCAGTGCCTGGCTGTCTGTTATCTTGCTTTTCACACCCTTGCTCCACATGGTCATGGTTGAGTGTTTGTGAACTGTATGACACACGGTGTCACCCCTGTAAACAACTGGACGGATCATCTTCACAAGAATCCAGAACAATAATATAATATTTGAGCTCTTTGACAAACAGCTTTTAAATATCAAAGTAATTTAGATAGTATTAGTCATATCATTGCCATTTAAGTTAAAGTTAGTTTTAAAAAGGAATCTTGCTTTTCTACTCTCCACCCTCCAGAAAAAAATCAACAACCAAAAAAATGAAAAAAAACACTTGTGGTGATTTAACTTCATTATTCACAAGTGCTCACTTCTAAACCAGGAAGCAATTTACATGTTTGGAAAAATTTTAACAATAGAAGTTCATGAATGCAAACATTTGATGGAAGTAGAGTGTAAGTTGTTGGATGACAGGTATTTTTATGTAACATATCCACGGTACCTTGAACATATTAAGGATTTAATCAGTTTTTATTTTATTGAATTCCAAAAGGGAATTGAACTAAAAGTTGTGAGACCTTATCACTCTGGAACCTTGGAAAACCACTTAACCTGAGGCTGAGGCTCATTTTCTTCAATCTGTAAATGATGGCATTAGATTTAATAGCCTTCTACAGTAGTCATAACATTTTGTGATTCCATAGCCATGTGTCTCTAGTAATAGTGAGAGCATGATAGTATTGAGGACAAGATCATAGGTGTAAAGCCTAGATTCCTAGAGCGAAAGAGGCCTTAAAGACCACGTAGCCCAACCAGTAAATGAACAGAAACCACTACTACAACATCCCGTACAAATGGCCATCCATCGTCTTCCAGAAAATATCCAATCAATGTCTGCTTTTTAAGGCAGGTAACTTTGCTGTGTTCATGGATGGTACAGCTTATGAGGCTCAAAGGGAAGATTTTTGACAAGGATACCTAAAAATAGAGTGATGGGATTTATATTTCCTTCATTTGAGAAGGAAGGGATTGGAATTTGTATACATACCTATAAAAGGTCATTTTTATAGGTCTTAGCTTGAAAGCCTGTGATTCTCCTCCCCTTCCCTCCATTTACCTGACTTTGTCCTTGGCAGATACCTTCAGGCTCTAGACCTGTTTTTAACCCAAACCAATTTACTTTTAGTTTTTTTTTTTCTTAATCCCCTGACTATGTTGTCTGTATGGATTCCTGCTTATGGGTTAAATCCCCAACTCATCCTCCACTTCCCCAAGTGATAGGGAAATGACGGAGAACATAGATTTCTACTAGTAAAAATTCAGTAGGGAATCAGAAACGACATCTTCTAAACACGATGGATAGTTATCATTTGTCTTTCAGTGACCCAATAACTTAGTACAGTAAACATGATGAGGATACTGATTGGATGCCTCTACCCCAAAGTGATACAGTTGGCATCATCTCTTGCTTAGAAAGTCTCCCAACTAGTCTCAATCTCGTCTTACCTTCCACAGAGCTGACAAAATGATATTCCTAAAGGTTAGGTCTGACCATATCACTCCCCTACTCAAAAAAAAGCTTCATTAGTGTCTTGGAGGACACTCTAGGATTGCTTCTACGATAAGATAAATATTACTCTATTTGGCATTTAAAATTCTTTACAATTTGATTTCATCCTAGTTTATTCACCTTGTACACTTTTGTTCCAGTCAAGCTGGTCCATTTGCTACTCCTCATACAGATCCTTCCATTTAGGGGCTTAGTGCCTGTACACTGTATATTCCCCATGCCTGGAGTGCACTTCCTCTCCACAACTCCTCCCCTTGCTCTCTCCAAATTCCCCAGAAAACCAGCACTGAGTCATGCTACCACCCAGAGAATCAGCCTTTTTGGAGATGAGATAGGGGAATTGCCTCTGCAGGTGTTATAGCCCTCACTTCCTTTGTAGCCTCAGGGGTAGAAGAACCCAGGGGTATTCTGAAGCCAGGAAGGACCAGTTGTCAAATACTAAATATGAGCATGTCCACTTCAAAAATTCACAATCGAAAAAATCAGGGCTTGATAATATTGTTCTGTTGGTCCTCTAGACTTAAGAAGGTGTTAATAATGCAGCTGAAACTTAAAAGTGTGTGTGCATAATTTCTTTTTTTCTAGAGAGGCCAAGTTGTTAAATACCCCTGTATTGTTCCATAAACTTTGCTTAAAGTCAGCAGGAGTGCAATAAAAGCCTCAGGCAATGAAGTTATCCCCAGACTAGAGGTGACTGTAAGGTACTGGTGCTACTGCTGCTGCTGCTGCTGTTGCTCCTCCTCCTCCACCTTCCTCTCCTCCTCCTCCTCCTCCTCCTCCTACCAGTAAATAATTGGCATTTACATAGTTTTAAGATTTCCAAAATAATTTATATCTGTTGTCTTACCTGAGCCTCACTACACCCCTGGTGTAGTTTCAATCAGAAAGAAAGTTCTCCACACCATGTTCTCCTTGGCTTGGTCAAACGGTTCAACATATGGTTTAATGAGTAGAAATGGCACTAAAGAAGATACATTCGCACCTGTGTTGTTACTGCACTAGCCTTTCCATTTGATGTGAAACAAAAACCACCTACTTTCGCTAAGAGTAGTGACTGTCTCATTTTTCTGTTTCTGACCCTTGTCATTAGCATAGATTTTTGCAATTGTTATTGTTTAGTCATTTCAGTCATGTCTGACTCTTTGTGACCCCTTCTGGGGTTTTCTTGGCAAAGATATTGTAGTAGTTTGCCATTTCCTTCTCTGGCTCGTTTTACAGATGAGGAAACGGAGGCAAACAGGTTTAGTGATTTGCCCAAGGTTATACAGCTAGTAAGCGTTTCAGGTCAAATTTGAACTCAGGTCTTTCTAACTCCAGGTCTGGCATTCTATCCACTGTCCCACTTAGCTAGTTTTTTTTTCACATAGTAAATGAATAATAAATGCCTTTTAAATTCATTCATATGTATTTGGTATTTGTGTGTATCTTGTTTCTACCTGGTAGACTATAAACTCCTTGAGGACAGAGGGTGTTCCTTTTCTGGGAGTCTTTGTAACCCTAGAGCCCAATACAGGGTCTTCCATAAAGTATCAGCTTAATACATGCTTATTGATTGATTGATAGCTCAGTTTTGCCGTTAATGATTGCATAGCAGGTATCATTAATGAAAATGGGCCACTATGTGCTGTACAGAATATCATCATTGTGTACTTTGACATCAACAAAGACCTTGATGTCATGGTAGTATCAGACTTTACTTGCATTTCATTTTATCTACTTAAATATTTTGAAAATAAGAAATTTTATCCTTGTAAGGACTTTTTCCAGTGTTACTGATTATAGCCCTTCTTTCCCTTGGTCATTGGGAGTTGTGGCCAACATTTAATCACCTTGACCCAGCCTGGTGATGTTAAGTCCATTACTGGATGGGTGCTGTGATACATGGAACTTTTAAAATGGTCCTTATCTATTTGCACTTCTCCTGGCTCTGAGGGTTGGTGTGCTGCTGAGGTAATACATTCTGTTAAAAATTTCCTGTTCTGTGATGATGATGAGTTTTTTGTTTACATAAATTTTAGGAGTGGAAAGATAAATGGTAGGGGTTGTTTCAAAACACAGTGAAATGATTTATACTGGGATCCCTGACAGTATATCTGCTAAGGCATTGCAAATGACTGGCTTCCCTAGTGGGTCTAGAGATTCAAAGAATGTATTTCCTTGTACATTTCCTCTACATTTCAACCGCTGTTTGAGAGTGGATGGTTGGTAATTTCTATAAGTTTTGAAGCACTGGATATTGTTATTGGCCAAAAAACTAAAAAAAAAACAAAAAAACCCCCACTTTTTTGGGATAAAAGTGGAACTATGTGTTACTTTATTATGTCATCTTTTAAAGGACTAGAAACACTGTTAATTTAGGGATATGAACAAGAAACATTTTTTCATAATTATGTTTAATATATTTTAAATTGTACAGATCTAAAAAACCCTCAACCCTATAGATTACTCTTTTCTTCAATTTCTCCTTAATTTTGGAGACACTGAAAGATCCTCAGCACAAAAATGTTTGTCCACCATCTGGTCTTTCACATATCTGCTGAACAAATCAGAAACATTCTGCCAGGCCTGACTTTATGGTCATCATCATCCTTACTGGACCATTTGTGAATGTGCTTTCAGAGAACTTCTTTCATGATAGTCAAAAGGATTAAAAAAATATATTCCTTAAGATGGCAGAGTTTTCCTGTGGATATGAGTCAACACCACTTTCCTTGTTTGTAGTTACATCCTGAGGCAGCCTGATGGGGTAGTGGAAAGAGTCCTGGCCCCAGGTCTTAGCTTTATGGCTAACTCTCCATAAGTCATTAAACTTCTTTGACCCTCAGCTTCCTCATATGTAACATGAATGGAGTTGGATCCAGTGTTGTCTAGGATCATATCTTTTTCTAAGAGTTTCATATCTTAGTGACAAATTATCACTGCAAGTTCATAGGAGGCAGAAAAAAAAAAGACCTAAGACCAAGGATGGCTTAAACATAGGCATCTATATGGTATGATTTAGGAGTTCTAAGATACCATCTATATGGTATGATTTAGGGGTTCTTTACAAAAAGGCTTCCCTGCCTTCAGAATGCCACATTTGCCAGCTCCCTGCTGCTAGAAATTCCACAGCTGGAAATTTATTCTTTTGGTTTAAGACTTCTTGGCCCAGGTGAAAATTTAAATGGGTTTGGCATAAACATTTTTACATGTTAGTGGGAATGACTCTTCCTGAATCGCTCTTGGAAACAAATTGTGTGTGTGGAGGGGGTGGAGAGGAGAAAGAGTGAGGACAGAGAGAGAGAGAGAGAGAGAGAGAGAGAGAGAGAGTGCTCTGGAGAGAACAGAGGCAAACAGAGTTGAAAGAGTGGATAGTAGATCAGGTAGAGTGGGAGTGGGGATAGATGGTTAGGAAATTATGATGGTTTGAGGGGAGGGAATTGTAGTGGGAAGTTAGAGGTTTAGGGGGGCCCTTAGAATCAAACTGCACCATTTTTTGAGGTCTAAGAAAAAAAAAGAGACATTTACCAGGGCTACTGGTTGTGCAGTAGAAATAGGCTTTGTCAGACTTGGTAAGAATAAAGCATGAAGAAGAGTGGTGGAAGGAGCCTATATATGGTAATATCAAAAATGAACCAGACTGACCCCTGAGTCAGTGGTGCATCTCTGTTCCACCTCAGAACACCGTGGAGTTTGGAAATGATGTGCTCTGATCTTTTTTCCTGGCATTTCACATGATCTTTCATTCCTTCCCAAGGGATTTCATAATTAATAAAGATAAATAAAAGACAGGAAATCTGTAATGAAGTAGAAACTTCTATTTCTACCAGATTAAAATATATATAGATATTCAGCCCACAAAGTAACACCGTCTGGTGGGATGAGATCAAAGAGGGTAGCCATATGACTGAGCTGGCAAGAGGAGTTTTTTCCCATGCAGTCAACATCCTGCCCCTTTATAGTCAAGACAAGTTAAATAAGGAAGTCTTATGCAGTTGAGCGACTGAGTGTATAATTCTCAGGGAATATGGTCTAAGTTCAAGGGCTCTAGGAGTGTCATTTTAAGTATGGGAATGATAAGCACACATCTGCTTGCATTCATAAACACAGCTCTAGGAGGCCTGGTTTTAAATTACTTCACTACCTCTACTGAACCTCCCCCCTAATCCTATAAAGATGTCAGGTACAGATGGGCCTGGAAGGGTTATAGCAATATCTGACAGTCTGGTATCCAATAGCCAGAGATCGTGAGGATTGGGTTGCAACAAGAATATCCTAATCTTGATTTTATTGTTTTTCCTCACCCCACAAGAGGTGGAGTAGATTCGGGGGGGCAGAGGCTCATTGGTCCTGGAGCTGATGTCCGGGTAAGGAGAACCTGAGATACTGATTTTCCTATTTTGAGGGTTCAGCTCAAGAGGCTAGCAATAAGCCTAGCACTGTTAGGAAATCCTTCCCTTCTCCATCCACAAATTGCACAAAGAAAGGAGGGCAGCTGTTGTGAACTGGATTGCTGATATGATCAGAAGCATCTCTTGTGTGCTGCAGGGAAGCTGAGCAATGACTTTGCAGCTGAAATGGCCCTCTAGAATTATTACCTATTGGACCTGTAAGTGCAAGGAAGTCATACAGAAGGGAGGGTGGGGAGACCACTGGTATGTCAGGCTGTCAGCACGCCCAACGTCAGTGACAGCCAAAGAGATTTATGCTTCCTCTCAGGCCCTCCAATGCCACTGCAGATATACTTAGCAATTACAAAGCTGGTTTGGGAATTTCCCTGGGATGGGCCAGGGCTTGTTTCCAAAATAACACCTTTCAAAGCTTACGGAGACTTTTGGAAATTAGATAATTGTGTGATATTTATAAAATGAAATACATTCTGCTAATGAAGTTGGGGCAGATGGTTCTGATTCTGAAGCAAATAACACCTTGTGATTCATTAAAGCAAAAAAAAATTGAACCCTTTGCTATTGCTTTTGCTACATTCTAGTTTGAATTTTTAATGGCAATAGAGTTAGAAAGTTCACTCAGTAGTTATCACAAAGCTTTATTTTCAAGTAGGTTTTCACTATGGTTGTGCTTTTCTAGAGACACACTATCATCCCTTTTAATCTTCTACAGGGACTTTGAGTTACTGGACATTTATTTGTTTATGGAAGCTCACAAGTAATGCATTCCTTAGTATAAAAAGGCATTTATAGTGAAATTTTTAAAAATCTGCTCCTTAATCTTTACTGTTCTGTAAGCTGAGTTGATGGCACAGTTTTCAAAGATTAAGGAGTTTTTTTTTTTAATGAAAATATTTGCCACATGTTTTCTGGGCCTTAGATGTGGGCATATACTTCTTAAGGTCTCCAAATTCTTAAATGATTAAGGGTCAGTGCATTGTACTTCAGAAATAGAAAACAGTGCGGGGAGATTTCCCATCAAAATCTCCAAAAAAAAGTCCCCAAGCTTTTTTTTTGGAGAAAGATGAGAGGGATATTTTGCTTCTTATGAGGTAGCCCAGAAATGCTTTAAGGCTGGCTCATAAAATTCAGACTGTGTCCTTTGGGCGGAATGAATGCATGATGCCACCACTCCCTTCATTTATTCCCAAATGGGGTTTGTTCCTAAAAGGCAGATTGATAGCGTGCTGAAATGAAGAGGTGCAGTGAGAGCCTGTTAGAATAAACATTGTGTGCTGCTGCCTCTCTGGCTTCCCTAGGAGAACTGCCAACCTCCCACTCTGAGCCTTCCCTGGCCTGGGGCCTGTGATCTGAGCTTAGATCCTTTTCTCCTATCCTATGAAGCCAAGGCTGCTGACTTCACCAGCTTTTAGAAGTCCTCAGCATTTGGGATTAAGTTTCTCTCAGGAGTCACGTTAAATTGTTTGTTGAGACCAAATGCTTCAGCAAAACAGCCTTCTCTTTTTGACCTTTTGGCTTCTAAGGAAAACAGTGTGCTACTTTCTGTGTGTCCTTAAGGGATACCAACATGGTAGGTACCTGTACCTCTGAGATCATCCACTTTGGCTTGAATTAAACTCTCCCTCTCCATACAGTGGATTGTGTGGCTTAGAATCCCCAGGGACTGTAGGACCTGCAGGATTTGTAAGGCATTGATTAATGACAGTGTGCCAATAACTCTTTTCTCTACTTTAGAAACAATCTTCCTGGTTTTTATCACAGACTGTGAGCACAATAGAGAGAATTATGCATTGTTTCCTTTTGGGTATCTTTTAAAATGCTTATTCTAAAATTGGTATTGAAGCATTGAGACTTTTGGTCTGTGTTTGGATTTCTAGGTTTCAAGCTAATTGTTTGAAGTCATGGTTATGTTACCTTCTTAGCTGTCAATAATTTTTTCAACTTTCCTACCCTGTCTCCATGATAAAGCATATGAAATTGGAATCTCAGTGATATTATTACCATTTGGATCAGATAACTTTTTTTTTCTATTGTAGAGACACTGGTTAAGTTCCCTAGCCTAGTGGTAAAATGAATGGATGGCTAGACTGGGTAACCAGTATTGTAACTTGAGATAGGAAAGGCAAATACTGGGACTTCAGATGATGAGTACATGGGAAGAGAGTGAATGGCCATATAGATAATGTCAAAGAGTAGGATTTGGCTTTTATGTACTCTGACTTATGACAAATAGATCAATGACCTTATGGCATGGATGGAATGCATCTTGTAAAGATCAGGAAGAATATGACAGATTTGTCATAGGGGATAATATCAAGAGATGAGGCACTGAGGTAACTTGCCAAATGAGATAACTTGCCAAAAGTTACATAGAAGTAAACAATAGAGCTGGGATTCTGATCTAATAGCTGACTCCAAACCCCTCATTTTTTCCCACCTAGTCATTTTGATTTAAAAAAAAAAACCTTAAAGGGAAAATGGGGTGGCATGGGGGCAAATTTATATGAGCAATACTCATCATCTCATATCCTATATAACAAATGTATTAAATTCGGGCAATAAACAAAATGAACTGGAATTTCAGTACAAGGAGTTAAGTATTTGATAGAGCTCTTGTAAATGGTACTTTTGTGGACAAGATGAAATGAAATAGGCTGAATGAGAGAATAGTGAATTAAAAATTCGGAATTGATTGAAGAACAGATCTATCGAGTAGCAGTTAATAGGCTCATGTCACTTAACTGACATCTGCCTCAGTTTCCTCATCTGTAAAATGAGCTAGAGAAGGAAATGACAAATCCCTCTAGTATCTCTGCTGAGAAAACTCCAAATGGAGGCACAAAAAGTCAGACACAACCGAAAAATGACTGAACAAATAACAAAGACCAGCATGAGCTAAGGCAAGGGTAGGGAACCTGCAGCCTGGAGGCCATATTGGGCCCCCTAGGTCCTCAAGTGCAGCTGTTTGATACTGAACTAAGGTTTCTAAATGCTATTAAGGGCAACATGCAGGACATTTTAAAAGCAATGTATAGATCCACAAAAAGAACAAGAATGGGAAAGTGATTAGTTCATGGCTTGGGCAGATACTATAATGGTTTTATCTTTTAAAATGTTTAATTTGAATTATATCAAAGTTTCACTGAATCATTCAATAAATGAATGAACCCCAAGAAATAAACCCCATATCAAAGCATATTTATATTAAAGATTTAAACTTTAACAAAACAGTAGTAACAAGCCTTTATTTAGTATATACTCCTTTAGATCTCTCATTCATCTTTTAGAATTTTGTTTTTTTATACAGTCGTAATGATGTTTATTTTGTTTTAATTCTGATTTCTTTGTTCCACATCACTTCATATGTATTTCCATATTTCTTTCTATTCATGTTATTTGCCATGTTAAATACTGTAACAATAGTCTATCTTGTTGGTAGACCACAGTTTGTTTAATCATTCCTGAAGCTCTGGATATGTAGGATTAAAGGATTAAGAGCTAGATCGTATATCTAATCTAGTCCCTTCATTTCACAGATGAAGAAACTGAGGCCTAGAGAGGTTACATGTTCAAACAAACTGAATGAACATTTGTTATGGAGGTTTAAAAGACATTCTTTCATGAGGGCAGTCTTTTGGACTCTTTCCAGGAGTGGGGAACCTGTGGCCTTGAAGCTGCTAAGTAACCTATAGTTGATGCCACAAACTATGCTTGAGTTATCTCTTTCTGGGTGTTTGTAGCTAGGTGTTACAGTGCATAGGTACCAGGTCTGAAGTTAGGAAGACTTCATGAGTTCATCTTCACGAGTTCAAATCTGGCTTCTGACACTTACTAGCTGTCTAGTTTGGACAGACATTTTTAGCAAAGTGCCTTATGTATCTATGGATAGCTAGGTGTCACAGTGGATAGAATGCTGACTCGTCTTTCTGAGTTCAGATTTTACCTAGCTGTGTGACCCTGGGCAAATCACTTAACCCTGTTTGCCTCAGTTTCCTCATCTGTAAAATGAATTGCAGAAGAAAATGGCAA
The DNA here is from genome assembly GCA_028627135.1 of Pseudochirops cupreus. Taxonomy (NCBI): domain Eukaryota; kingdom Metazoa; phylum Chordata; class Mammalia; order Diprotodontia; family Pseudocheiridae; genus Pseudochirops; species Pseudochirops cupreus. The sequence continues at coordinate 438,268,640 of CM053580.1, read as the reverse complement.
ACCACCCGAGAATCTCTGCCAAGAAAATGCCAAATAGGGTCATGAAGAGTTGAACACAACTGAAATGAATAAACAACAACAAATTATTATTATGAATGATATAATATGACATAAATCTGTATGGCACAGAGTATGTACTATATAAATATTAACTAATATAATTAACTTTTCGATGGAAGAGGGAAAGGAAGAAGAATATATTTGGAAATGAAGGTGATATAGAAAAATGAGATACCAATTAAAAAAAAAATCCAGGGTCATATCCATGTCATGAAGAGGTGCCAAAGAAAGACACTAGTGGGAGGATATTTAGAACTACAGTGGGTTAAATCCAAAAGCCAATTAGACAATGAGTCTATTAGACAAGTCAATTAGACAATGAAAGAAATTGATTTCTAACAAGTTTGAATATAAATTTATCTGTAGGAAGTACTAGATATTTTTCAACAAATTCATCTGAATGATAAAACTGAATATTATAAAGACTCTGTGATTTGTGCTCCAGGTAAATAGAAATTTTCATCATTGTTATGCCTTTGCAAGAAAGATTATGATTGAAGTTTCACAAATTAGTTTTTATAACTGGGGATTGCAGATATTTTAGTCCTCCAAATGAGTCTCATAATATCATTCATTTTCAAATCTTGGGAGATACTTAACTAGGACACAGTAGGATGGATTTAGACATTAGGCATTAATTTTAACTTTGAATTCCCTTGCTTTTGTGATTTTGAGCTTTGGACCTAGAATTATTTCAACCAAATTCATCATTCTAAGGAATGACAAACAGGAAATTTATGATAGGACAGGTAATACAAACTGTTCATTCACCTTCTTACACCTTTTCTTGCCCTAGTGATGACTTTATGCCTGGGAAATGTATTTTGCTCATAAACTTTGTAAGTTTGCAGTGAAGTCAAGTTTTTCTTCCACCATAGTGTTACCATGATGCCCAGTGTGATGAAGTGGGGTTTTCAAAGGCCTTGCCAGCAAAGCAAATCCCCTGACAAATCTGACCAAATTACAGAGGTTTAGGGTACAGAGTTCCTATGACCTCTTCAGTTGCTGTCAAAAAAGAAGTCTAGATAAGTTTAGCATCTAGTAGATGATTTTTTTGAGGCTATAGCAATTAATGAAGACTATCTATTAAGGTATGGAATTTTCCACCACACCTGCCAACCAAAGTATAGACATGTATTCTTTTTACAAGAGATATTTTCTTTTATCTACTTGGTATACCTATCCTTTCATTAATTTCATACTTTCAGTCAGAGAAGGAAAATTTTCAAAAAACAACAACCTCCTACTGGGCCATTGCAAGTTTCTTGGTTTGATGGTAAACTCCTTGTGGGTAGTGGTCCTATCTTCTGTGTTCTGTTTCCATTATAGTGCCCTGAGTACAGATAGTAGTCAGTTGGTCAAATACTTGTTTATTGAGTAAAGGGTATTAAGGAGAGCAAGGTTTAGATTGGATTTTCAACTTCATGCGCACAAGTGAATAGGAGCATCAAGTTGATTATCTTTCTTCCCTTACCTATAAGCCATATTTTTATTAAACAGAATTTGACTTATGAATTAAAATGCCAGATAGGAGATTTAGAGTTTTATATATTGATAATTATGCCATTTCAAAGGATGTTCTTTCAGAGGTTAGACATTCTCCAAGCATTCAATGAAGATATCCAAATGATATGATTATGAACTGTTTACTCTTTAGAAATCAATATTGACAGAGCATATAAAAAGCACATGCAACCACTCACCAATTAAATGTACATCTGAAATACTTGAAAATTCCTTCTTTACCTGAATTAAAAGATAAAGTGATCAGCTTCAAACACAGAACACAAAACTAGCTTTGTGACCTTGGGCAAGTCACTTAACCCCAATTGCCCTAACTTCCCCCCTCCAAAAAGAAAAAAAAAAGATAAAGTGACAATTTCTGAAGTTTGCTCAAGTATACTTTGGTCTCCATATTGGCTATATTTGAGACTCAAAGACTATTGCTCATCAGATAGTCTTCTTATTAAGCTGCAAAAAGGTGACACCACATTACCACTGACCTCCGTGTTTGCTTCAGACATAGGCTGCCTGAAGTCATCCATCTACTGTCTGCTTATATTCATTCCAGGGTCACAAAGCTGAAGTATGTCTTACTGGTCAATGGGCTACATTACAGGCCCTCTCTATGAGGGTTGTTTAATGTTCAGGAATTCTCACAAATGATGCCACCCAAGAAACTGGATGGTCCTGAAAGCTGGATAGACCAAAGACCTGGAGCTGATGGCTGGAGTGGTGCTACATTTAGTCTGCCTGCCTTTGCCTGTCAAAGGGGTTTGGGATCTTCATTCCTGATAAGCAAAAGCTTTATAGACTAACTATACCTTTCTTTTTATCCCCAGCACAGTGCCTGGCGTATAATAAGTGCATAATAAATACTTGTTGATACCTTGGGAAAGTCAGATTTGCACTTAGCAGTAGCCCTTTAAGCCCTATAAGTAGCAGCTGCAGCAGTCAACTGAAGGAAAAACTTTGTTGGCATAGGTGTGCCTAGAAAGGTTGCCCAGGAGAGCCTCTGTAGCTTATGGAGCTATACCTGAAGGGAAGGAGATAGAGGATCAATGGAATAGTTAGTGTTATTGATCAGAATCAAAGACAGCTATGTGGATCATACGCAGCTAGGGTGGCACAGTTGATAGAGTGCCAGGTTTGAAGTCAGGAAGACTCATCTTCATGTGTTCAGATCTGGCTTCAGACACTGACTAGCTGTGTGACCCTGGGCAAGTCACTTAGCTCTCTTTGCTTCAGTTTCCTCATCTGTAAAAAGAATTGGAAGAGGCAAACTACTTCAGTATTTTTACCAAGAAAACCTCATAAAGAGTTGGACACAAAACAGAGTCAACTAACAACATATAGATCATAGAATTAGACCTGGAACAGACCTTAGAGGTCAGACAGTCCAACCTGCTCATTTTTATAGTCGATGAAACTGAAGCCCATAGAAGTTATGACTTAATCAAGGTTAAAACAGTTAGGAAGTGTCAGAACTGGAATTAGAATCTGGGCCTTCTGACTCCAAATCGTGTTTTTCCCTTGTACCATACCGCCTCTCCCACAGGCCTTCAATTGCTCATTGCCTCACATAGAAAAAGAAAAAAAAAACCAAAAGGTAAGACAGGAAGTAATCATGCAAGAGAGTAATAGAAGTTAAAAATAAAAAGAGAAAATTGTGATTCATTTTCTGTTCTAATCAATTACTAATGCTTAGCATAGAATGAGTCCTTAACAAAACTAGGGCGGTCAGAATAATCAACTAATTAACCAACTAGCTTGATTCAGTATTATGTTTCAGGTACTGTGCTAAGTCCTGGAAATACAAAGAAAAAGGGAAAAGAATCACTGCCCTCAAAGAGCTTATATTCTAATGGGGAGGAAAACATGTATGCAAATTGTTATATATCAGATACTTACAGACTAGATACAAAATAACCATAAATAAAAAGATAGTAAATGCTTAAGATACTGGGGAAACCTTGTCAACAGTGGCTTTTGAGTTGAACTTGAAGGAAGTCGTGGGTCCTAAGAGAAGGAGGTGAGGGGGGAGGGCATTCTGGATATAGGGGACAGCCAATACAAAGGCATGGAGATGGGAGATGGAACATTATGTGTGAAGAGCAGCAAATAGGCCAGTATAACTGGCACGTAGAGTAAGTACATGGAAGAGAGTAATTTGTAGGAAGACTGAAAATGTAGTAAGAGGCAAGATTGTAAAAAACTTTAAATGATAGTAGAATTTATATTTGGTTTTGGAGGTAATATGGGAATTCCTGCAGTTTACTGAGTTTTAGCAACATAGACCTGACCACTTCAGCAGCCTCTGGAGAATGAATTGGAGTAGGAAGAAACTTAAAGCAGGAAGACAAAGGAAAAGCTTTTGCATTAGTTGAAATGTAGTGATGA
>CM053580.1:438129837-438264580 GCA_028627135.1 Pseudochirops cupreus | reverse complement strand
AAGTCTCAGGATGGAAGGAGATGTCTACATTCAGAGAAGGATCTAGAAAGAACAGAGTTGAAATGGAGACTGAAGCAATCTACATGCTATTGCTTTTTTCCATGTTTGGTTTTGTTTCCTTTTTCCCATTGTTCACTCCATTGGTTACAACCCTTCTATACAACCAGACTAATGTCCAATGTGAAAGTATTTGCAGATCCTATACTTGATTGCAAGCCACCATGGAGGGGAGAGGGGGAGGGAGGGGAGAAAATTTGAAACTCAAGGGATTGTGGAACTGAATCTTGTAAACTAAAAGTAAATAAAGAAATCAATTAATTAAAAAAAAAGAAATGTAGTGATGAGAATCTGAAATAGGCTGGCCACTCTGTGTATGGAGATATGGGATGTATGCTAGAGATTTTGTGGAGCTAAAAATAACAAAATTTGGCACCCGATGTGGTGTTGAGTGAGTGAGAAGTTGAGACACCAAGGGGGGCCAAGCTACCTGACCGCTGATTTGTTGGGCTTGGGTACCTTCCACGGAGCTGGGCATGTACCCTGGGTCCCTCCTAGACTAAGAGAAGCATGAAGAGAAATGTCCAAGAATTGCTTGGGAAATTATATCTCTAAAGGCAGAGTATTTCAGAGGAATTTGGAATGAAGAAGTGACAGACATGCTTTTTACCATGCTATAGACTTGCTTTGAGATCTCAGGTAAAAGATTTAACTACTTTGCTTTCTTGAGCTTGAGTATCTGGTACCTTTCTGCCTTTACCAGGTATTGTGGTGCTTTCTGAAATTACACCTGTAAAGGTCTATGATTTCCTTGCAAAGAAAGTACAGAAGATGTAATATGTAATATTTTTAACCAGGCTGTTGTTGACAACCTATTCTTAACAGGTGATAATATACTAGAAGAATTCAATTCCCTTCCATTGAAATCATGTAAGTTAATCTTAGAGTCAGCACTTTTTGGGCTCAGTCACTCATCCACTTCCAAAAATACCTAATCATACATTTCATCATCTTGTCCACATATCTATCATAAAAGATTTTGAAATACCTAGCTGAGATACATGTCTCCTATATCTTCTGGTAAGCTTCTGATCTACTCATCTAGTAACCATGTCAAAAAATGAAATTATGTTAGTGTAGCATGAATTGTTCTAAATGACCCATACTGAAGCATGGTGATCACCCATTCTTTTATAAATGCTAACAAACCATCCATATAATAATCCACTACAGAATTTTTCCCCCCAGGAATTGATGTCAAACTCAAATGTCCATCTTTCTCTATTAAAAAATGGGGTAACATTTGGTATCCTATGGTACACTGTTAGTAATACAATAATCTTATCTGTGTATTCAATAACTTTTTGTTTTATACCTACAAGTTGCAAAAGACTGTGCTTTGTGCTGGAGGTATACAAAGATAATTTGTAAGTCCCCCCCCTCCCCATTCCCTGTCATATGATTTGTTTGAAGTAAGCCATTTGAATTAGTTTAGAGGCTGCTAAGAGCTTGCTTATTTATTTGGGGTTTTAATTCCTTTTTTACCTATTTTCTTCTATCTTTTCCAGCCTGAAGATTATCTTCCTTGATAGAGAACACAGAAACAGAATTGCAGTTGAATAATTCTGCTTTCTTTTGGTCCTTTTTCTTCCCAGGGGAGTATTCCCAACCCAGGGGAATCATATAAGTCTAGAAGACTGCATGTGCTCCTGGCAAAGGAAGTGGTTCCCTGGAGAGGGAAGAGGAATTTTCTTGATTATTTCTGGGGTCAGGGGAGTGTGGGTTTATATACACCCATATATAATACTTTAGGCATATATATTTATGTGTGTATATATGTGTGCTTTGTGCTCTGTCATAGCAACATACATACATACACACACATGCATATTCACATTCAGCTTAAAGAACATTTGTCCTATATTAATTGTCTTATTAACTTACATGCTTATATAGGATCTGAAGGGATTTCCTCTCTTTCCCTCTCCCCCCTCCTTTTTTAAAATGGAAACTAAGACATAAGTCAAATTCTAGTGTTCTCAAAAAAAAATTGGTGATGGCAAAATGAGCCAAATTATGCTATCAGGGAAATTTTGCATGGGAACACAAGGTATAGAGATTTGAGAGAGAAGCCCTTTAGGTGAAATCAGACCTTAGGAGTTCAAAGCCTCTGCTTTGGATCACAAGTTATAGAGGTTATAAGAGGTATCATGCCTATACTGACTAGCATTCTAGGTTGAGTTATGTGACCAAGGTTCGTATCCAACTTCATGTACTTCCTAATTGTGTAATTATAGTAAATTCATTTAAACCCAGACTTTCACTTTTCTCAGTGACACTACTAATAATAACATAACAGTAATTGTATTTCTGCCATCACAGGTTTACTGTGAGGAAGGCACTATACAAATCTTAACATATTATAGAAATCAAAATTGTGATCATTGTCTCTTATTCTTTCAGTCACATTAAATGGTGGACCAATTCTCTTCTTTGTTCTTATTGTCCCCAACGCACTCAACTTCCTTCCTTCCTTCCTTCCTTCGTTCCTTCCTTCCTTCTTTCCATCCTCCCTCCCTACGTCTCTCCCTCCCTTCCTCTCTTCCTTCCTTCCTGTAGATGGATAGTGGATAGATAGATAATTGGTTGATTATATGATCTCATCAGTATGAATATCCTTTCTATCAGTGTAGATCACAGCTCCTCCACACCATGCCTTGTGCAATTTTCGTTCAGATCTCTCCATAACTACTGCTCTAGAGATCATTCTCTGGTTCCTTTACTCACTCAAGAGTACCAATGCTGCCCTTGTGCAATCCATCTATTGTTTCTCATTGTCACTACGTAATTGACCCACTTTTTTTGAACATACGTGTCATTGATAATGTTTAAAAAAATCATTTTAATATCCTGAATCCATGTCATTTTAAAATGCTATGCTGCGGTACCTATAAACTCACCGTATTGGATTTTGTATACTTAGGACATATTGATGTTAAAGAGATGAATTTTTGTGGCATCAAGCAGCCCAAGATTCTTACACAGTTTTCCAAATGTGTGAGATTCCACTTGATCTTGTCCTGCTTATTTTGGGGCTCAATTCTTTGCCAGTCTACAATACAGTTTTTTTCCAAGTATATTGATAATATACTACTACATTTGGCTGCCTGTCCACTTCATGTTCTAATCTGGGCATTATGTGCACATTTAAAAATTTTGCTTTGTCTTTCCAGTGTAGATGGGTAGTTTAAGTCTTTTGATTTATTTTGGTTTTCACTAAGGAGTCTCAAGGACTCCACACAGTTAATGCAATGTCATTTGGGAATAGGAGTATGTGAAAACCTTTCCATTGATAAGGAATCCTTCTTTCCTTAATGAAAATGTAAGAAAGGAACAGACAGCCTTCTACAAATAGAACATAGATTTACAGAAGTACAATAGACTGAGAGGTATAGAGCATATATAAGACATGACTGCCTGTATCATTTGTTGATTTCTAAAAAGCATTGAATTTCATAAAAACTATTCTCTGTCTTACAAAAGCTTTCAAAGTAATGGCTAACAAATAATAAAAATGACAAATAACAATTATCTTATTTAACTTTCAACACCTCCTCTTGTTTCCCCTATTGATGGAGACACTCATGATAAGTAAAATGGCTAAGTGGTGAGCAGCTGAAAGGAGGGGGAGGAACTAGATACTTTAGAAAATGGCTAATTGGCTTAATAGGGTTGACTCTAATGGAAAGACTTCCTAAGTCCCAATGGGAAATGAGCATCAGAAGATGGATAGAAGTGGGGGTGTAAGAAGAGATCTGTGGAGTAGAGAGATGAACAAACAACATAAAACTGTGATACCATGCTCCAAGCTGTTGAAGACTTGCCTTCCCTTCCTCTCTCCCTTCTTCCTTTTCTCCTTACCTCCCTCCCTTCCTTCCTCCCTCCTTCCTTATCTCCCTCCCTTCCTGCCTCCCTTCCTTATTTCTTCCTTCCCTTCCTCCTTCTTTTCTTCTCTCTCTCTGTCTCTCTGTCTCTCTGTCTCTCTCTCTCTCTCTCGCTCTCTCTCTCCTCTCTCACTCTCTCCTTCCTTCTTTCCCTCCCTCTTTCCCTCCCTCTTCCCCTCTCTCCCAACTGATCACCTCATAATATTTATTTAAGGAGAGATGTTCACAATCAGATAATCAAGAACTTTTGGCCAATCCATTCCAGATTGGATTATTTTATGAGAAAGTTAGGATATTTTCATACTTTGAATATATGAATTCTAATGGACTGGGGTTTTTTTTTTGGCAGTCTATTGGCTGAGGATTATTTTCTGCCCCATACTTAGTTATTTGATGATTTGATCTAGTGTGAGAGTCCTATTAGGAGCTGAGATTTTCCAAATCTAGTTCTTAAATTGACATCATCTGTTTGAGATTGATTTTGAACATAATACTGATGAACCAGATATGTATTATATATTCAAATTTTGTCATCGTATTAGTTTTCTTAAAACAAATCTTTGAAAATAGTTCTATACCACTTTTGTTTTCTCCCAACCACATTTTTGTACATCCCTCTGGTGCTCTTGAAACAAAATACTAACAAGGCACCCATTATACTTAGGTATGGTGAGGCTCAGTGAACCTTTTCTTTGCCTTCCCATTAGCCTTTGAATAATTAGTTATTCATCTTTTAAGACTAGGAGCAAAAAGCTTTTTGGTTTAAACCTCTGTTTATTTTCAAGTGGGCCTCTAAATTTTAAGATTTTGTGGCTAAGTCAGAAACCTCAGAGACCGATTTGAAGCTAGAGTACATAAAAATGTGTCAATAGTTCAGGATGACTGATAGCTCCCCTTGTAACCAAAGCCACCTGCAATTTTTTATCATCCTGCAGTATAAGCCATCTTGAACAGATAATCAATTCTATTGCACAAACAGTCACTTCTGTTCACCAAGGAGGCCTTCCCTCTCTCCCCAAGCAGAAACATTACAAAAATCAATCCACACAGTCCAAATCATCAAAATTTCTCAAAGATATTAGTGCTATTTTGAAGTTAGCCTTTAGTTGCCTATTTATGGACTAAGCTGTGGTATAGAATTTCCATGTAGTTTAATATATCCACATATATTATAATATATTATGAAGATATGCAGTTTAGTAAAAATAAAATACTCCTGGCTGAGTCTGGCAGAATTTTAATATCCTGTAAAGGATTAGATACAAATTTATTTTTCTCCCTTTGAAAAATTCATCAGAAGGCAGTGTAACATCATGTTAACACAAGGAATTAATATTTTTCCCAGCTGCTTTCTACATTTCTATAAATCAAATACTATTGCAGTCTGAGTTTAAAATAAATGCTTCCTAAGGGCAGGAGGTTATTCTGCCTTAATGTATGCTAATGTATTTGGCTGATTCTGACAAGAGCAAACTGGCTTTTAGACAGCTTCATTCAGAGATGCTGTTCATGGTGCATCTTTTCAATTTTGGCTTTGCCCATCATAAGTGTTACCAGTTAGGTTTAGAATATGGAATGTATAAATCTGTGGCTTAGACACATCACATTAATGTGGTACAAGGTTTTGTTGTAATTTAAACATGGGGTAATATCACTATTAAAACAACAGCAACAATGTAGCTCAAAAACCCAACTTTCTGAATAAAACTAGAATCTGAAATCTACAAGTTGCTGGTTGGACCAAAGCACTTTAACCATTCTTCTAGGGAACATTTTCTGGGGGGAAAAAGTGCTGAAGTGTAAAACTTATTGCTTTGCAGTGATAGACTAGTATTTCCAAACATTGTAAGTGAATTGCCACATTCCATTTAGTCAGTTAGAAGCATGGTTGTCTAACTAAGGAACAGTCAGTCACCTTGAACAATGCCAAATCTCAGTACTGTCGATTGTATTCTTTCTGAACTGAAATAGGAACAGAGCTAGAGAAATATATGGACTTCTCAAGTGTATCAGCAAGCAGCCTAGCATACCCAGGATGGCTGCTAGCACAGGTTCTTACATCTGCTTTTCTAAAGGAAAGCAACTCAAAATGGATTAACAATCTTACTTTAATGGATTAACAATCTTACTTTAATCAGTCAAACAAATATCATTTACCTAGTTCAGGGGAAAAAGTCAGCACCCTGAACTTCAGAGAATGCAAACACAAGCTACAAACACAAGTTCCAAGCAGAAGTTAGAAGCAGACAAAGAAACAGATCAGCAGACAGGCTTCTAACCGTCTGACCATTACATCAGTTACCAGAGAGGGAAGCACCAACATCTGGATTTTCAAAGCTGAGGGGCTCAACAGCTTCCCAGAGTCTCTTCTGGCCAAATCACACAACTCTTTCCAAAGTGAGCCCCAAAGCAAAACCTCACATCAGGGTATATATAGCCTTCTTCTGGATCAGAGAATGTCACAGCCCTCTTGACCCACTGCCCAATCACAAAGCAATAAGGCTCGGGCATTCCCAAAAAACACGCCTCCTGCCACAGACTCCATGTGACCACATTCAACCTATTAGGGGGCAGAGTATACTTTCAAATCTGGGAAGGTTCTCAGAGCCACTTAAGCCACTTAAGCAAAGGGCCTAGGGGCAGGGAAGATCTTCAGATTCCCATAATATCAAGTTAGAAAATTGAGTTTCCCTTTGGTTATAATTTCAAGTCAGGATTTGGTGGCCCTAGGTTTTCTGTTGGTCATCAGTGACTTGACCAGGAGCTATTAGTGACCAGTCAGCTTTCTTTCACACAATTTACTTGCACAATGGTCCTGGCATAGTTTTCTAGCGATCTGTGCACTTAAGAACAGAGCCAAGCATTTCTGCAGATGACTCATGTCTCTCTTTCTCACTACAATAATAAAAACTCTTATTGAGGCAACATTTTAAAGTTTCCAGAGTGCTTTCATACCACCTGAATGGGTGGCACAAATAATGGTATTCCCATTTGACAGATGAAGAGATTGAAACTTTGAGAAGGTAAAGGATTTACACAATTTGTAAATGTCTTGGGTGATATTTACCTAGGTCTCTAGACCCCAAGTCCACCTTACACTAAGAGACCTAAGGTGAAAAAAAATGTTGGAGCCAGGATCCTTCTAGAATCCTTGTTCTTACATTAGTCTGGTTTGAGTCTATGTAACTCAGGTCCACAATGATTGGTTTATATGCTTTTGGCTTCCTCCTCTAGGCAGCCAGATGTAATCACCCAGTTCCCATGTTCCAAACTCATGGGCTTCCTCAGGCCTATTTTAGGGTTTAGAATTCTGGCTACTAAAGATTTGAACATTTTACAAGGGCTAATGTGAGGTTTATTCTTCTTGGGAATACAGAGCTTGTAGCTTTGCATGCAATATGGAAATCAAACCTGCTTATCAGAAACATCTTCATAATCCATTTGGAAATGAAGAATTCAGTCTGTTCTACTTCCATCCCCTCAGGAAACTCCACTGCGCTGACATTCTTCAGTCTGGACTTGTTCTCAAGGTCATCCATGTAATTTTTCTCCCAAGTCTCACAGTCCTTAGTATTCTCAGAGATAATCGTGCCAGGCCCATCAGTCATTATCTCCTAGTCCTCAATTTTCTTTTTGGGCTTCCTGCAATTTTAATCCCAAGTCTCTACAGCTCTTTTCCATGGAGGCTTAAGTGGCCCAATTTACAGCCAATTTTCAACTAATATTGGCTGGGTTCTTTTAAAATAAATCAAATAGCACTTGCTATGCAGGCTTTATACCTTTGGACTTAAAAAAAAATCAAAGGTCTGGAAGCAGGGCTTTAAAATAATGCTTTTTAAAAAAAATACAAAGATATGAGAGATCTTTTGAAATCTATGCTAGATGTTTATTTCCTGCTGTGCTTAATTTCTGAATCTAGTGCTATCATTAACTGAGGGGGGAAGGGACACCAGTCTCCCTTTCATCTCTGTACCATGTAGTACCAGTCCTCATAAAGAAGAATGACTCTGTGTGTGAGTGTGAATGTGTGTGTGTGTGTGTGTGTGTGTGTGTGTGTGTGTGTGTGTGTGTGTGTGTGTGTGTGTGTGTGTGTTGTATGTTCAGGGAAAAGTAGTTGAAAAAAAATCACTTCTTCCTGGGGTCTGTTTTCTTCTGACCTCCTTTGGACTCCTTATCTCTGGCCCCTTCTGTCAGCTGATCCAGCTCATGTCTGCCTGACATATGAACCATGCAAAGCTTCTTTTTAAAGCGATTTTAATTCCTGCTCGACAGGCTAGACTGAAGCTCGTGAGTGACAGTAGGTTTTTGAAAACAAGAGTGAAAGCTGCAATGCACCTGGTATTTCATTGAATTCTGAAATTTTTTTTTCCTTTTAAAAATCCAAGCTAGTTAAAAGCCTAAGCTTTAAGTAATAAAATGAGGCTTAGATAGCCAGGAGCAGAGCACTAAAGAAAGAGATCCACCATTTTGGTTTTCTCAGAGACCTGCGTATTTTTCCCTAATCCATCTTAAACCTTTTAAAGGGCTTTTATGGTTTTCCCTTTGCATAGTCTTAACTCATTTCCTTGAATTTTTTTCTAGTCTGAAATTTCATCCTTAATTAGGTCCTGTTTTTTCTCAGTATCTAAGTATCAAATCTCATATGTTATATATAAGACTTCTCACTGCCCCTAAGATGTTTGGGTGAAATGATCCCCTCATCTGTAATAACATGGAACAAAAGGGTGAGGTAACTAGTGAGTGAGATAATCTTATATACTATGAGACCCAATTGCAAAGCGTAATGAGTTTTAGGTACTAGCCTGAATTAATTGCCTTTTGCAAATTTAAGTTGGACTATTTTAATTTATCAACCATAACAGATTTACTTCATGGCAGCTGAAAACAAGGACAAAACCAAAGGGAAACTTTTTAATGGTAATATATGAGATAAGTATCTTCTATTTACTTATTTTTAATCAAATTTTATTTTTTATTAACATATTTATTTTCTCTCTGTCTAAACCTCTGCATCTTCTCCCCCCTCCAAAAAAAAAAGAAAAACAAAACCTTTGTAAGAAATGTGCAGTCCAGCCAAACAAATTGTCATATTGGCCATGTCCAGAAATGTATAATGAAAGGAATAGTTTCAGAAAAACTAGAAAAACTTGTATTCTCTTTAAAAAAGTATCAGTATATTATATTTCCATAGCACTCTGTGCTTTTCAGAGTCCCTCAGCATATAAAGATAATGGCATTATCTATTTGATTTGACTAGCAACTTGTTAAGGTAGATAAAGGATCATAATTCTAGATTTGGAAAGGGTCTCAAAAGGCATCATATCTGATAGAATCATTTTACTGTTAAGAATACCATAGGACTGGGGAAACTGAGGAACTGAGAGATTTGTGACTTTATTAAAATTACTCAGCAGTAAAACAGAGAAGATTGAAAACCAGCCTTGGAGTTAGAATAATCTGGGTTTAACTTGTGTCTTTGCGTGACCCTGGGCAGGTGATTTACTCTTTGTGCCCCAGGCACCTCTCTAAAGTGATAAATTGCATGCTAGTTGCAGATCTGCATTGATAGAAAAAGTTTCTTTACTGGGAGTTTCCTAAGCTAATAGGGAATCTAATCCCTGGAGGCTAATAGGGCTCGCAAGTTTGAACAAAAACAAGAAAATTATTAGATGCTTTCAAATATATTTCCATTATAATATATTAAAAATTTTCATAGTAAATACAGGAACAAATATTTAATGTGGCTTACTACTTGGAAGAAAGATGAAGAGCTAGTCATTTTAAATGATAATAAATTCTCTATTATCTTGCCTGGTCAGACAATGGGATGTTAGGTTTAATTAAATATCTTGTTGGAGAAAGTTATTTTTACCACACTGTGGATTACCAATTTCCAAAGAAATGGGAAAAAATAAAAGTGCCTAATACTTAAATCATGCTAGACACAATTTAATCTTTTTTTGATGATTCAGGAAGTATTGGTGAATTTTCCAGTACCACAGAATCATCATGTGTATCATTTATCAGTACTGGTAGAAATAGGTTTCCAGATAATGGAATTATGGTCCCATTCGTGTATATTAGGCAAATATTTTTAAAAGCTTGCTTTCTTGCACACCTCAGTGGAAATACAGACTTGGACCTTGGTATTTTTAGAAACAAAAGTGGGCTAGCTTTTCACAATAGACTTCTCTTCTCCCATTACCGTTCCTAACTGGCCTTAGGGTTTTGTGTTTTTTTCTGCCTTGTTTAGTTGTTTTTGTTTTTTAACTTTCCAGGAGGAGGAATAGTAGCCAGAATTTTTTTTAAAGTACTCAAAAAGTAGAAAAGAAAATAGGATCCAAGCAAAATACAAAAAGAAAAGAAAAGAAAAAGAAAAAAAAGCAGGATCAGAGAACCAGGAGGCAAGGGAAAATAGTTTACTCCAGTATCATTAATGAACAGATGTGATAGCTGGGCAGTGTTTCACATTTATGCACTGAATACATAAGTAAAGTAATTCTAGTACTTAAATGGATCTGGCATCTCAGTAATGTGGCCGTTAATTCCCATGGTATGGATTGCAATCTCGCCATGCCTGCCTATCCTGCATAACTCTTGCACATATCCAACAACAATAACTGCAGGAACAACAATTACTACTACTACTGCTGCTGCTACTACTACCACCTCTCTTCTTCTTCTTCCTCCTCCTTCCTCCTCCTCCATCTTCTAGTCCTCCTACTGCTACTACTACTACTACCACCACTCTTCCTCCTCCTCCTCTTCCCCCTCCTAAAGTTCACCACAAATGGTACAACTAACAAACAGAGCTTTTTGCTGGTGCAGTGGATAGAGTACTGGGCTTGAAATCAAGAAGACCTGAGTTAAAATTTGGCTTCAGATGCTTACTAGCTGTGTGACCCTGGGCAAGTCACTTAACTCCTGAATGCCTCCATTTCCTCATGTGTAAAGTGGTGATAATAATAGCACCTTTCTTCCAGGGTCATTGTGAAAATCAAATGAAATAATAATTGTCAAGTGCTTAGCAGTGTCTGGCCTACAGTCAAAGCTATATAAATGTTAACTCTTATTATTTTTTATCATATACTTCTTTGATGCCATCCTTCATATCACTTGTTCTGCATAATTTCTGTTCATAATATGCTGCTCATCCAATGTTTACTTCTGCATTGCCTTTTGAAGAGATCCTCAATTTCAGTTCTTTGGACACTAGTCTTTTATAACTCATCCATACAAATCACTGGGATATTGGTATTAAAGAAATGAACTTTTCTTTCAAAGAATCCTCAAAAGAATTGAGTAATTAGTGTAGTTCCTCATATACAGTAGGTATTTAATAAATGCTTATTGATTAATTAATTTTATAAACACAATGGATATCTGTACATGCAAGCACACACACAGATGAATGCACTCGAAGTCTTCTCAGATACTGCAATACTTGTCTCTATTATCTTTCATAGATCACTAACATTTCAGTCTCCAGGATTTAGTTTACATTAAGATCTGGGGACTTGTAACTCATCAAGGTCAACTAAGTGCTCCACAACTACTTCTCTGCTGTTGTTTCAATTCTCTGCTGGACATTTTTGTTCTGAGTCTTCTAGTTCAAAGCTCAAAAACCATAGCACTATAAACAAACAAACAAAAAAGGAAAGTTAGGAATCAGGATGAGTTTAGGAGAGGACACTTCACTTTAGGATACCTTTAGTTTGAAATATCAATAAGGTTCTCCAGTTGGAGACATTTCAGCAGATAATTAGAAATATGGTACTGAAGTTGAGGAGTATGGTGGATGTAACATTTATTGAATGAACAGATTTTTTTGCTTGTAATTTTTATTTATTCGTTCAAGAACCATATACTAAGCATTTGCTGTATTCAAAGCATTGTGTTAAATACAAGATTAGGGATAAAATTATCTTCGTTCCTGTCTACATGTTACTTATAATCTAGAAGTTTTATGGTAATTGCAATTTAAAAGATGATTTATAATTAATTGAAATCTAATTAAAACGTGTTTGTCATATAAGTCCTGTGGTTATAAGTTTCGCTAAATAAGTGGATACATAAAAAATATATGATAAAACTTAAGAAGAGTTAACTATGTTGTCTGGAATTTGCTCCTTTATAACTTTATATTTGCTACTAGGTTCATCCGTCTATGCTACAAATAACGGATATTTCTAATGTCCTGAAGCAAACAATGCTTGGAATCTTAAAAAAGCTAATGATCAATATATTTTTGTATTACATGTTTAATTGTTCAATTCTTCAAAAACTGCTCATTTCTATATAATATGTGTGTGTGTTTGTGTGTGTGTATATGACAATCTTTTATTAATAAGAATATATGCTTAATCAAATCACTGGTTCTCTAATCATGTTGGACAGTGAATTTACTATAACGAAAACTACACTGAAATTTTTAAGCTTCCAAATTGTGTTCCACTTTTCAGGTTTCAAAATGTGAACTGCACTTGGTTTCATTTACTATTCTGACAACGCTGTTCTGGTTTCCAATAAAATCATTTGAGAAAAGGAATATGTTTATACCCATTAATATTTAGGTAGTAGACCTTTGATGGAGTGATCTCCATTTATTGTAATCCATGAAACTTTCCCTGTACCATACCTTCATATGGAAGGATCTGTGAAAGAGTTAAAAATATGAAATAGTCCTTATCCTATGAGGTCTGCTCTGGTCCCAGAATGATTCATAGGATGATAGGTTTAGAGCTGGGAGGAGCTTGGAGACAATCTAGCCCAGGGGTCATCAAACTAAGGCTTGGCCTGTGGGCCAACTCTGGCCTGTAGCCTGCTCCTGTAGGCCCCAGTAGGATTTTTACATTGTATGTTAAAATCCAAAACACATCCTTACCTCCTGGCCTGTATGAAAATAGGCAGCCTGCAGGCCATAGTTTGCCACCCCTGATCTATTTCCACTGTTTTTCGGATTAGAGCCTGGAGATAAACCGAGATCCCTTAGCTCTATATTCAATGTTCTTTTCTCTGTGTGATGACTATTTTGGTGAAGTGGTAGAGAGGGAGGATAGGATATATTAGAGATCACAGTAATTAGACCATGTATAGACATTTCTGTCTGCACGTATTTAGACAATGGATTATTATCACTTTTTAAAAAATGTATCACCTTGCAGATACTTTTATTGCCTCCATCCCAGAGGGCTTTACAGTTGCTGTCCCTTGGAGGCTAGGTTTTATCTCGATCCATTCCTGTATCTACAACAATTAAGCCTATAGCTAAGTCTGGTTCTATTCTAAAATGAAGCACAGATCCTTTATCATGGTTCTAGTTGGCATCTAGGCCAAACCATCTAAATGTTCATTTCAAAATAATATTTTACTGTCAGGATCCCAGGCTAATTGTCTTTTATTTTTTATTTCAAAATGAGTGCCAACACAAGTCTGGTATGAGGGGTAAATGCCATATTTATAAATCTTCACTGTCTCCCAAAAAATACCCAATGAATTTTAGAATCTCTGTGCTTATAATTCAAGGCTCCCCATAGCATACCTTCCTAGATTTTCTGACTCATTTCATATTAACTCCCCTTCAATATTTCTGTGCTTCAGTTAGATTGGATTACATTATGTTTCTTTCTCCTTCTCTGAACTCTCCCACCCTTGTTCATTCTCTTCACTCCTTCTTGCCTTTTGAATTCCTACCCATCTTTTAAAACCCAACAAAAACTCTGCTTGTCCGTGAAAATTTTCCTGAATTTCTTCTATAAGTAATGCCTTTCCCACTGGAGTCTTATGTAATATTTTCTTTGGTATGCTCCTGTCATGCTTATCATGTAATACTATGTATTAGTTATATGTGTTTTATCTCATCCCCCTTCAGTAGTGTAAGTTCCTTGAAACCTTGGACTGTGTCTTGTTAAAACTTTGAATCTCTCAAAGTGTGTATAATGTGAAATAACTATCTGTTGAATGAATAGAGCCTTAAGGTTTTTGTTCATTTTCAAAGTTGAAGTCATTAGATATACACTGAGTCCAATGGATGCTAATGCTTCCAGCAGCTTAGGTTACCATTCCTGCCTATCGTCTCATGAATTTGTTACTCAAATACCCATTCCTTGTCTCTCCAGATCAGGAGAACAACTGTCCCTGATTTTATCTTTCTTCAATATCATAAATACTTAAAGAACATAGTAACATATGTTATGTTCAGAAGTTATAAAAAAGGCTCCTTTTCTACAAACAGCAGAGTTAAATGTGAAAAGTTAGAGAAGAACCATGGTGGACTAATCATGGGAGGGAAGAAATGAGTCTCAGAGAGCTTTTGAAGGGTAGCTAGGATATTGATAAGGAAAAAGGAGTGAATTGATTGGATGTGTAGAACATAAAACATTACATCTTCATGCAATAGATCAGTAGAGACCAAATGCTTATAAACTGATGGGTATTTTAATTTTATCTAAGGAGCTTATTATTTGAAGAAAACCAAGAGAATTGATTTGTTCAGTCGATGAAGTGAATCATTTCCTTCTAATTTGTCATTTTGTAAGTTTGGATTTTTCATTTACATTGGAAATTCTTTTAAAGAGAGACAAATGAAATGACTTTATAAAAATTCTGATAACAAATAAGTCAGACTAAATAGTTATAGGATTTTAGGGTTGGAGGGGATCTTAGATCAGTTAGTATAACCATTGGGCCTTTTAATATGAAAAAACTGAAAATTCTGAAAATCAAGTGATTTTGTCACTCTGTCTCTAGCTTCCTTTCCGCTTGATCATATAGCTCCTAATAATGTTGAGTTTGCATATGTGATAATCATAGTATGACTGTAATTATAACTACTTTCCTGAATGAATCAAACACTTGGGTTCTTTTGCATGATACGTTGTAATCAAAATAATTCAGCTATAGTTTTTGTATTAAAAAAATAATATTTTATGGTACAACAAGAGCCTCATAGTTGCCTTTCTTTGACATGAGAAAGCTAAAACAGTTGACTTTTGTTTATAGGCAAAATCTATCTGCTGAAAGAAGCTACTCCATTGCTCTCTCCAGAAGAAAATTTGTTTTTAGTGTTAAAATGTTATGAAGGAGTGCAAATGAAAGAGAAGATCTGTCAAATGGCACTGACTATGGTGAGTTTGGAATGGAATATATTGGGTCCTTATAAAATGGAAAATACAAATTTAGAAAGGAAAAAAAATGGATAGAATTCCTGCATGATGGTTGATTATCCATTGTATTCATTACTCTCCAGAGGTGGGTAACCTGCATGCTCCAGGTTACATGTGATACTCTCCAGGGCTGGGTAACCTGCATGCTCCAGGTTACATGTGACCCCTGAGTCCTCAAATGTGGCCGTTTAGCTGAATCCAAATATCATAGGACAGATCCTTTTATTAAGCAGTGCACTCGAGGATGCAGAGGGCCTCATGTGGCCTCAAGGCCTTAGGTTCTCCACCCCTGGAACTCTTGGATTTTCTTTCTGTTCTTTTGGACATTTCATGACACTGATTTTATGGGGGTGGAGGTATATTAATTATGGGATTATAGATGTAGAAGAATAAGATACCTTAGAAACATAGACCAACATGTTTCTTGATCGAACATGTTTTCTGCACCATTAGATTATTTTCTTTGTATCCCCAATGCTTAACATAGTACTTGACAGATAGTAAGGGCTTAACTTGTTAACCTGAATTGACATAGAGTATGCGGAGGGTATGCTTCCAAACACACTCTGTAGCAAGCATTACCATTGACTTCTCTTGAGTGGAAATGGAAGAAGGGATAATGGCGATATCTGTCTCAAGCTGTGCTTCTATACCCTGCAAACCACCCATATTCCATGCATGCCTGTACATAGATGCCTTCTGGTTCAATCCTCTCATTTTATAGCTAAGGAAAATGAGGCCCAAAGAAAATGAATGATTTTTCCAACATCACATGGATAACATGAAACAGAACTAGAATTGGAAACATGACTTCTGACTCCAAATCCATTAACCTTGCTACTCTACTTACCGATAGATGTTTTAAAGAGAGTAAATGTATCGTAAAAATGAGGTTTGCAAATTATTTGTGTATCTCAATATTGGTTTTGCTATTCATGATCTGTGCGACTGAGGAAGTGACTAGATCCCTCTATAAAATGAAGGTGTCAGTCCAGAGAACATTAGGCCCCTTTGAGTTTTAAATCTATGATCCTTCAGATCAGGACTTTAAAACAAGGTTTTAGAAGCAAAATAAGTCAAATATTGGTTATAACAACCTGTGTAAGAACACGACTTTGGAGGAAAATGTGAATAACTTGCTTAAAAATGGACTTATTACATAATGAAAAGCCTACTGTTATTCATGCTGTCATTATGTACAGGGTATTGTGGATTCAGCTGATTTATTAGTCAAAAGCTACACATTGAACTGATTTTTAAAATTCAATCTGAGTAAAAAATTCCATGGACTTTTTCTCATTCCAGGTCCAGATTTTTCCCCCTAATTCTGTCTGCTGTATGCCAGTGTTAATGGAGTTTAGTTTTCAGATTATCTCATTCCATACTATCATGGTCAAGTATTCTTCTGGGGAGTCCACGGGGTACATGGTGTTTCCTTTCATTTCCACATATGGGAGTCAACTCGGCCTTTACCCAGTGGCTAGTAATGGATTCACATGGCACAAGCAAATCTTGACTACATACGTGATTGAAGATGAGATACTTCTCTACTTTAGAATATGATTTCATAGGTGTGCCTGCCACTTACACTGATACAAGCGTCAGCCCTATCCCACCTTACTAGATGGTCTTTGTGGCTTGATCCTGTCAAAAACTGTGGCCTGGTACCCAACATAGTGATATAATTATTCAAGCTTAGTTAGACAGTTCCTCAGATAGCACACAGTCCATCCTTTCATTTTATTGATAATAAAACAAAGGCCTAGAGAGTATAATTTACTTATCTAATAGGTTCACAAATCTAGTAAGTGACAGATCTGGGGCTTGAACCAAGTCTTCTGATTCTAAGACCAGGACTCCTTCTACTGATCCATAATTCTTTTGCAGTATTGAATTAAGGTTAAAAACTCTTTTTCTTTGTGATTACATAAAGATTTTCATGTTCCATTCTTCAGTTTTTCTTCTGTTATTTAAATAGTGCTATACTTGAGTTAGATGGTCATTCCTTAAATGACATTTCCAGCAAATTCTACGAAACCCTATTTGCTATGTTTTGGATAGCCTTTTGGAATGAGATGGAAATGGGGGAGGGAAGGACAGAAGGAAAACAAATGTAAGTTGGACTCAGATCAGTGAGATAATGTCTAATATGACCAAAATGAATTTGGCAGATGTTGTTCTCCTATTTTTCCCTTACTCTAGAGTTCACATGTTGTAACTTGGAATCCTACTTGCATTTTTTTCATACTTAGATTTTTATTCAACTTTAGTAACTAAACTGTATCTTTGGATTACAGCCAGGAATGAATATCGAGGAAAAGTTTTGATGTAGATGTTTGAAGGGAGTAAATGTTACCACATATGCTCCCACTCCCTTTTATTTTCCTTATCCCAGAGGTACCAGACCCCTGGTTGCTGATGAACAAATCCTTCCCACTTACCCCAGCTGTCTGCTCACTTTTTCTCATCCACCTCAATTCTGCTTGCCTTGTGAGCCACTCTAAATCACTTTGACCCATCCAGGGTTCCCTCTGGAATTCTGACTCTAAAATTAACAAACATTTTCATACTATACCTTTTTCTTTCTCATTCCTTCCATCTTTTGGCTCCTTGACAACACTTCTTTTCTTGGCTACTCTGATGCACTGCTATACTTTCTCTTATGCATTAACCCAGTCAGTGGCAGAAAAGTTGAAATATTTCTTGCTCCCCATTGACAGTTCCAGACTCTTCCTCTGCCATCTTCACTCAGCAAACTCTTCTCCTTTGAGGTTCATGATATACAAATTTATTTCCTACCTAGATCCTGGTGGCCATTACCTACTGATACGCTTTATCATTCTACCTTTCCTCAAATCTCAGTTCTCCTAAATCTGCTCTTGATTCTCATGGAGACCTTTAATCTTTCTTCTCCTCAGAGAAGATGCCAGCAATGTCAGAAGAAGAAGGTGAAAAAGCATTCCAGGGTTGAGGGTTAGCCAGTATAAAGAAAGGAGGTAGCATAAAGGAACATCTTTAATCTTTCTTCTCTTCTCCTTTTTCAGAGACCTGCTCTCACTTTGCTTTACTTTACTTCTAGTCTCAATCCATTTGTTATCTATTTCAACTCTGTACGGTCCTTTGCTCTTGGATCCTTTGGCCCTTTGTGTATCACTGTTCTCTTCTCTTGCCAAACTGGCCCTGGATTAACTTCCATCATCTACCTCCTCTGCTAGTACTCATGAGCTGTGGAACCAACTAGAGGAAGTCTTAGAGTTGACATGACTGGGTACATTACAGAGTCTGTCTAGTGTCAACCGTGCCATCAATACAGCAAGACTATATTTGCTTAAGCCCAGTCTGACCCTGTGAGTTCTTTATTCAATCAATTCTAATGACCTCCTATTGCCTCTATGATCAAATATAAACTCCCGTTAGCTTTTAAATCTCCGTACAACGTGACCTTAACCTATCTTATGGAACATACCACCCCTATGCCCTGTCCTAAACTTTGTGACCCATCCACCTAAAATGGCTTTTGCTCCATTCCTCACAAAGGCAATCTGTCTCCCATCACTTTGCCTTTGCACCGGCCATCTTTTAGATTATTGAAAAAGCTTTCTGAATATTGTCCCTACTTCAAATCTCTTATCCCTTCAATGTATTCTATATTTGGCTGCTAAAGAAAGTTTCTTAAAGTGTATTTCTGGTCATGTCACCCACCTCCTTAATAATTGCCAGTGGCTCCTTACTAATCTGAGATCAAATATAAAGTCCACATCCTGGCCATTTTCCACCTAAATGTCTTCTCGTATTTTATTTTCCACCAGGTATTATATGGTCCAGCCAAACAGGCCTAATTGATCCACCTACCTTCTTTGTCCTGTCTGTATCATCCCCGGAACCGGGAATGTTTCTTCACCTTTACCTCCAGACATTCCTGGCTTCTTTCAAAATTCAACTCAAATGTTGTTTACGTGTTGTCTGCTCAATATTTTATGTAAGTTATTTGAGGGCAGAGATTATTTCTGTGTTTTTAATCTTCCTTCATATTCCTAGCACTTGGCACAGTGTCTGGCATATAGGAAACATTGATAAATGGTTTTTTATTGAATGATTGTTTGGAAAGTTCATCTGGGGTTTCCTTTTCGTGAACTTTTTAGGCATAGAAAGTAAAATGCTATTTGCTTAATAAATCTATGATATTAAGTTTTAATTAAAATTCTCTTTTTTCCTAAACAATATTTTAAGTCAGATATGTAATTTTTCTTCCTGGTATTCACTCTGGGTCTAAGTGGTATCTCTAATTCCTTTCTTAGTGTTTGCTAGTAAGTTAGAGGTTGTCCTCGCATTTGAGTAGTGTCCTAAGGAAAAGAATGATGAAGCCCAGGATATGAACATGAATGCAATGCTTTGGACGATAGGCCAAAAAAAAAAATGGGGCAATAACAGAAGGAAAGTAACTGTACGTTGACCTCACATAGCTTCCATGGTTGGAAAGACCTTGGAAGAGCTTTTCTTTCATCTTTCTTCCTGAAAACAGAAATATGCCTCAATCAATCGAATTCAATTCAATTCAATTCAAAAATCTTTGATATCTGCTGTGATGCTGAGTACTGGAGGAAAATAATACAAATAAAACAAGGCCCCTTTCCTTCTAGACCTTATTGTATACTGAGGTAGGGGAGAGAGGTACGACATGTACTTAACTATAATTAATTATAATAAAAAGTCAAATGTGAGTGCAAAAAGAGAGTTATAAAGTCCTATACATATATACATACATAAAATTGCCATATCGTGGATACCAAACTCTTATCTTAGAAATACAAAGTTTTTTCCCATTTGACCACTTGCTTTCTTATCCCAGGTTTATTAATTTTGTTTGCGTAGAAGTTTTTCAGTTTTGTATAATTGAGTTATCTCTTGTGCCTTCTGTAATTGCCTCCATTTTTCATTTGTTTAAGAATTTGTCTCCTACCCATAGCTTTGAAAATTATATCATCTGCTTCTCTTCTACTTTTTAAAAAAATATTCATCTTTAATATTCAGATCTCATATTTATTTAGAATGTATTGTAGAATATGGTGTAAGATGTTGATCTATGCCTAATTTCTGCCATACTGCTTTCCAGTTCTCCCAGCAGTTCTTAATCAAATAGGGAATCCTTTCCTAAGGAATTTTTGTGTTCTGCTGAATTGAAGACTGGGTTTTTTAATTCATTGTTTCTTAGTATTCCTTGTCTAGTCTATTTCTATGATCTTCCTTTTTATTTTTATGCAATACTAGATGGTTTTGATGACTTCTACTTTATGATTTAATTTGAGACTTGGATTATCTATTCCTTCCTTTTTTCCCTAATTTCTGTTGATATTCCAGATCTGTTATTTTCCTTGTGAATTTTGTTAATATTTCACTGAGTTCAGTAGAGTATCCTTTTGATAATTTTATTGGGATAGCATTAAAAGTATAATCTAATTTTGGTAGTATCATCATTTTTATTATATTGGCATGGCCTAGCCATGAGCATTGAATATTCTCTCAGCTATTTAAGTTGTCACTTATTTCTTTAAGAAACATTTTATAACTGAATCTACACAAGTATAGATTGGTAAATTGATAGCCAAGTATTTTATACATTTTCTAGTTATTTGAAATGAGATTTCCCTTCCTATCATTGCTGCTTAGATCATTATTATCATTATTATTATATGGAAATGCAATTTATTTTAATTATCTCAGTTAGTATCTTTGCTGATTTCCCAGGGTATCTTAAGTAAAAACATTGTCATCATAAAATGATATTTGTTTCTTTCTTCTTTATGTCTTTACTTTCCTTCTCATATTGCTATCATTCCAGAACTATATCAAATAATAGTGGGGAGAGCAGGCATCCTTGATTTCCTCCCATATTTAATGAGAAAGCTTCTAGTGTATCCCCATTGAATGTGATGATTCTTCTGGGTTTTAGATAAAAACTTTTTGATATTAAAAAGACTCCCTTTGTGCCCATATTTGGTAGGATTTTTAGCATACATGAATGTTATACTTTGTTAAAGACTTTTTCTGAATCTTTTGAGATGATCATGTGATTTTAGATGTTTTTGCTTATAATATGATTAATCATTTTAATTCTTTTTCTACTATTGAACCATTCTTGTGTCCCTAATATAACTCCAACTTGGTCATGATGAATAATTTGTTGCATGAATTACTTTTATCTGTTTGATGAGGTTTTATTTAATTTTTTGTACCGATATCCATTAATAATAAGAATCTATAGTTCTCTTTCTGTGCTTCATCATTCCTTGGTTTAGTTTTTATTTTAGGAATTTCTCTTTGATTAGCTGAGACTTGAAGATAACCTCAGGTTTTCCAGGTAGGTGCAAATTTGATCCCGTTCAATTAAATACATATTAAATGCCTACTGACCACAAGACACTATGCTGGAAGATTCAAAGCAAATAATGAAACAGTTTGTCACTATCAAAGAGCATAACTCTGCTGCTAGGAAGTACAACATAAACACAAATAAGTAAATGCATGGTAATTAAGGAATGGTAGAGTATCTCCAAATGGTTCAGGGAAGAGCGAATATTTGAGCTGAGCATGAGTGAAGATAAGGATTCCAAGAGGTAGGCATAAGGAGAGCTAGGACAACTGCTCAGAGATAGGAAATGGAATGTTGAATTTGTGGAACAATTAATAATCTAGTATGGCAGAAACACAAAGTATGTTAGGGGAGGCAGTTAGAGTCAGATTATGGGAAGTTACCCAATTAGTTTGACATGCATGTGTCCAAGAAACATGAATGTTTATTCACTTTGAGTTTTATTAGTCAGGATCTGCAAATCAGAATTTATAGAAATTTATTGTAAAAAACGTTGATTCTCCCTTTAATTAACATATTTTATGACTTCTTGAATTATGTATTCCCTATTATTTCCAGTTGACTTTGGATAAAAACGATGGTGTGTGTGTGTGTGTGTGTGTGTGTGTGTGTGTGTGTGTGTGTGTGTGAGCATCAACTAATTTTGCCTTTTTGGTGACACAGAGTACTCATTTATCCATCCATAACTAATAGATGGACCATGGTTTCTTTTATCTTTTCTTCTGATGTGTTCGAAGCATTTTTTTTCAGTATTCCTTTATACCTTTTTTTGCAAGTTACATCTCATTTCCTCCTTTAATTTTCTGACTTTGGTTCTATTAAGCCATAACTGAACTGGGTGTGAAAAGTTCAGTTTCTACCACAGCTGCCTTGATCAGAGACACATTACAAGAAACAAAAACAAAACAGTCTGGGTACTCAGAGAAGGATCGGGATCTTAGATCTCTGGAAGAGACTTTAGAGAAGATAAATCTAACCCCTTCATTTTACAGGTGAGATTACTGAGGCCCAAAGAGGAGACACAACTTTCCCAAGATTACATAGGTACTAAATGACAGAGTAAGTTCTCACATTCTAAATCCAGTAAACTTTCCACCTGTGAGCTACTCCTACACCTCTCAGCTACTCTTTGGTTTTATTGTTCATTAATCTCAGCTGGGGAGCTATATCTATCCCTTTGATTTTGTTTCCCAGACTTAGTGCAAGTAGGTCAGTATAGAAATAACAACATTTACCTTTATATCGAGAAATAACCTAATACTTTTTAGTTGGTAAATGGTCAAGAAATCTGTCTTCTAGTACTGCTATTAACTATGTGATATTGAGGGAGAAATCTCTTAAATTCCTGGGATTTTAGTTTTCTTATGGGGGACTCTGATTATGGGAGGACTTGATGTAGTAGAAAGGACAAAGTTTTGAGAGTCAGAAGACTTGGGTTGGTTCAGATACTGCCCCTGATACTTACTGCTGTGTAATCTTGGGTAAGTTCATGGAAAACCTCCATGGGCCTCAGTTTCCTCATTTGTAAAGTAAGGTTAGCTCTAGATCTTTGATCTGTGATTTTAAAAATGGTGACAGGAATATCTTCCTAAGTAGTATTAATGCAAAAAAAGTATGGGTTAGTTCTTTAAAAAGGCAAAAATCTGCATAGATAATGATTGTTATTTTTGTTACTATTATTACTGCTACACTGGGGATGCACGGTGGCACCTGTTTTTGGAGTCTGCTGTGTGATCTAATGGAGAAATATGGGAGCAGTATGGTATGATTAATTAAATGCTTATTGAATAAATAAATTATCAAGTACCTAATGTGGTTGGCAACGACAAAGACAAAACTGAAATAGTTTCAGACTGCCCTCAAAAAACAAATAATCTCTTTTTTTTTTGCAGAAAATGACATGAAAATAGATAATAAATTTTTAAAAATACGAAGTAATTCTCAGGGGAAGAGTATTAGCAAATGTAGGGATCAGGATAATTCTAATGAAGGAGGTGGTACTTGAGCTGAGCCTTAAAACAAGCTCTCTGGATTCTGAAAATCAGAGGCAAGGAGGGCATGCATTCCAGACAAAGGGTCAGAGGTGGGAGATGGAATGCCATGTATATGGAAAGAACAAGTAGGCTGCTTTAGCTGGAATGTTGCATATGAGAAGGAAAATAATATGCAATGAGCCCAGTATGGTAGTATGGTAGACTATCATCAGATTGGGAAGGGCTTTACATTGTAAACAAGAGTTTTTCTTTTAACCCAGAGAGAAGTTGGGAACCACTGGAGAGTCTTAACTAGGCAAATGACATGGTCACATATGTTTTAGGAATAACAATTTGTCAGCTGTGTGATGGTTGGATTGGAGAGGGAAGACGTTGGTGGCAAGGAGATCAATTAGGATGCTATTGCAGTAGTTTAGAGAGAGGTAATATTGATCCTCTGAGTCGAGAGAAGAGACCCAAGGTGAGAAATGGGTTAAAAATGATTAAGTAGAATTTGAGAGAGATAGATCATTTTAGACCAAAAGGCCAAATCACTATGAATTTATTTTGTGTGTATATGTGCACGTGTGTGTATATGTATATGTATATGTATACACACATCTATCATCCATCTCTCCATTTATCTATCATCTATCTATCTATCTATCTATCTATCTATCTAACTATCTATCTATCTATCTATGTATCTATCTATCTATCTTCTATCTCTTGCAGATAGGTGACACAATGCCTAGAGCACCAAGCCTGGAGTCAGGAAGACCTGAGTTCAAATATTGCCTCAGACACTTATTAACTGTGTGACCATGGGAGAATCATATAACCTCTGTCTGCCTTAGTTTCCTCATATGTAAAATGGGGATAATAATAGCCCAAGATTGTTGTAAGGATAAAATGAGATATTCTCAAAGGTCGTTGCAAATCTTAATAAATGTATGATTTTCTTTTTTTTAATTTCTGAACATGTTGTATAATTTCTAGAAGCCCTTTGAGGTTAGGTAGTGTCTTACTTTTGTATTCGTATCTCTGATGCATATTA
Organism: Pseudochirops cupreus; assembly: GCA_028627135.1. Classification (NCBI taxonomy): domain Eukaryota; kingdom Metazoa; phylum Chordata; class Mammalia; order Diprotodontia; family Pseudocheiridae; genus Pseudochirops; species Pseudochirops cupreus. The sequence continues at coordinate 438,240,074 of CM053580.1, read as the reverse complement.
TAATTGGAGGAATACTGACATTAGAAAAATGGGCCTTTGTTTCAGCTTTGGGTAATTAAAATCAGAGCAATAAGATACCTGGCACATGTGAGGAGTTTTACAAATGTTTGTTTATCAATGGATTGATTAGCTCAATCTTCTCATTATACAAATGCAAGAGCTAGGAACAAAGCCCAGACTAGAACCTGGTCTCTGGTGCACAGATTTGCTTACTCTAATTACCACCACCATCTTACTTTATCACAGTAAAGATGCATTTTTTTTTAAGTCTTCAGTACATTCTTGGCTATTTCTTTGTTGATGGAGAAAAAGGTGGGATTTTTCCCATCATCCTTGGTAAGAACTTGGTGACATTGGATAAGTAGTGAAAGCAGAAACTTCCTCACTGATGAGGCCACAGAGAATGATTGAAAATGTCAAAACAATAAGATGGAATAAAACCCAACCACCTTTGCCGTGTGTTGTTTACATCTCCATATGGTGTGAGTTAGTATTTGGGTTCATTGGCAGTAAATGTGATCCTAAAATGGAGATATGGTGGAGGATGACTTTTTAAAAATATGCAGTACTACTTAAACCATATAAATGTCACACATTTGCATGTTAATGAAATGTTAGAGTCCTAAGCAGTGGATAGCAAGTAAATACTGAGAAATAAGGATTTATCCTGAGTGAAGATGTCAACCAGGCTGGTGATATTGACTGGCAGGGGCATTATTCATTATTGACACTTATTTCTTCTCTTTTCCCAGATGAATTCTGAAACTTAGTTTTTGCTGTCTTTAGCCCATCTATTTTCCCCCCAAATAAGTTGGTTAGGGGACAGAAATGAATGCTCTCTCATTTTCAAACAGACAGCAGAATTCATAAGGGAATAATTATAAGTCTAATTCTGCTATTTTAATGACATCAGTTGAACAGTTCTAAAAGTCAAACCCCACATGATTTCATAGCTTTTTACTACTGAGTGTTTGGGTCTAAATAGTGTGTCATTTGTACACAGACCTGCACATACACACACACACACGTGTGTGTGCACTCCTATGCTTAGCTTAACCTTTTGTTTCAACTGGAAGTTTTAGAGATCTCTTCCTTTCCCTTCCTCTCTTTTATGCTCTGTCTTTCCGTGTATCTCTTTAGACCCCCATCTTTGCCTTTCTCTGCATCTGTCTCCTGGTCTCTCTGTGTCTGCATTTCTCTGTGTATCTCCCCATTTTCCCTGTCTTTTTTCCTCTCCTTCTATTTTCCCTTTCCTTCTCCTCCTTCCTGTCTCCCTCTCTCCCACCTTTCTTCTTGGTGTTATAGAAACAGGCAAGGAAAGGTAGATGCTAGAGAAAATCCTTGCATATTCGCCTTAGCATGGAAAACTCTTGTGTCTGTTTTCAGAGCATGTTTCTTCTACTCTCCTATACAGGAAGCTGTGGAAATTCTGTGGATTGAATTTCCCTGTGGTTTAGTGTTACTCAATTGACTGTAGTCTCTAGAATACAATGGTCAGTCTGTTCCCATCCTCTGCCATGTTGAGAATCTACCATGATATTTCACTGGAAAAGCTGAACAAGCCAATGATTAACTTCAGTTCCTAAATAGCTATGCCTAGTAAAAACTGGCAGAATATTGGGACATTGCTGCCTTTTCTCTTTATGATGCCAAAAATGGAATATGGCTTCCCAATTACTTCAGATTTCTTCTTTATCTTTAAAAAAAAACAAATTTGCTTTCTGTTTCATATTTGACTATGTAAAGCATATTTATATTTGAAAATAGGTATTTGATGCTTTGCATAGTCTGAGTTGACAAACCCTTTTGGAATAGCATGTAATAATAAAACAAATTCATAAAGTGGTATTTGGAGAACTGTGAAGCCCAGGGCTATGCTAGAAATAGGCTTAAGTCTATGGTGGCTCTTGCCAGGTGCAAGATGACTGAGAACTAAATGTCAGACAGACCCATTGGGGTAGGTTATTAAACATCTGCCATATGTATAGTATCATAATATAGACATAAGAATTTGGGGCAAAACTCCAGTGTCTGGGAGAATAAGAGGATTGGAACCAGGTCCTAGTCCTTGAACTGGAATACCAGACAGGGAACCAAGATGGGAACACAATTACAAAGGCACAAGATAAAGACCTGACTTTTTAACAAATGAGTGTAAAGTCAAAGTAAGGCCGTCAAAGAAGAACAAATTCCAGGTCCTAAATTTTCTTCTGATTAGAGGGCAGATTGGTGCTAGAGTCTAGAGCAGAGATGGGGAACCTATGGCCTCAAGGCTACATGTGGCCTTCGAGGTTATTGGGTGCGGCCTTTTGACTGAGTTCAATTTTATAGAATAAATCATTTTATTAAGTTTGGATTCAGTCGAAGGGCTGCACTTGAGGACCTAGAGGGCCACATGTAGACTCAAGGCCACAGGTTCCCCACTCCTGGTCTAGAGTGTAGCTAAGGGTAGGTGGGTATGAGGGGAGATGGAAGATTGAAGAATATCTTTTTCTGAGATGAAGAAAATAAAGATATAGAGAACCAATGTAGTCGTTGAAGAAAGTGCTTTGAGCTTGACTGCACTAATCTTAGAAGAAAACAATGGTACAGTTTCTGGGGCCTCCTTGTTTCTTTTGAAGTCGTTTTATAACTGCCATGAGGGTCAGGACCCACCTAATGTACACATTTACTGGCCTTTTCTTCAACATTTTCTTTGCCACGCTGAACTCTTTGTAGCATCTAAGAGGGAGACAGCAGAGCAAAGCCAGGGCTTTGAATCAAAAGTGGGTCATGGTTATATTTGTTGTCATCGTCGTTGTGTTTCTCCTTCATTTTCAATCAGGGAAATGATGACATGACCTGCAGTTGACTTTGATTTGAGTGACAGAGGACTGTGCAGGCACCAGCCTCACTTTCTCCTCCAGAGCTGTCTGAGTCCAGTGATCAGATATTCATCAGGACCACTGGAGATGGCCCAGGATACAGTGGGAGACCCTGGCCCTTTTAGGCTAAAGCCTTTTTCAGGTTCTCACTTTGAGAGGTAACACTCATTCAGTGAATAGGTCTCTTAAAGAAGTGAGTCAAGGTATGGTCTCTTTAATTAAAGGAAAAAAATCAAACTGGGAGGGGAAAACCCTCAGGGTTGCTGTTGAAAGGGAAATAGTACCATAGGAGACTGGAGGAGCATATACACACACACATACACATATACACATGTGTGTATGTGTATGTGTGTATATATGTATATGCACACATATATACATATATATGTTTTGTATATAGGGCTAAAATGTTTTTATTAATCAACATTTCTATTACTGTACAATTCTGTTCCAATTATTATTTAATTAAAAGTTCCTGTCAGGCCTTTTAGTAGAGAATATTTTGAATGGGAACAATGAAGCAAATGTTAGCGTCCATATTAAACTGGAGTAGTGATGTGATTCAACAGTTGAGTGAGATACCTATTAGATATATGGACTTGCCATTTACCTCTTGTTATACTTTGGGTAAATCAGTTAACTTTTCTGGATTGCAGTTTTCTCATCTCAAATATGAGAAGTTTCTATTACCAATCTTTCATGTTTTGATGGAAGCTCAGGTTAAGATTTCACTTAAGGAAAACTTTTTTTTAACAGTTAGACCTAAGAGTAGAATGAGCTGCCTCCAGAGGTTTTTGGTTTCCCCTCACTGGACGTCATGAGAAGGAGACTAGTTGACTCCTTATGGCAGATGTTAGAGAGGAAAATCCTATTCTAGTAAGGGTTGAACCAGTTGACTTTTGAAGTTCTTTCCTTCTTTAATATTCTGTATTTCTATAAGGATCAAATGAAATAGTATATTTAAGGTGACCCACAACTATAAAAGGCTATATGAATATGAATTATTTATTATCACTGTGAGGAAGCAGGTACAGGGAATAGAACCATTCAGAGTTCAAGTCCTGAGTCCAACATATACTGTCCGTGGATGTTTGGCAAGTCTTTTAACCTGTTAATGCCCTTGAAAAAGCAAATCTCTAAAACGAGAAGTTAGAGAAAAGTTTCCAACCTACATTGCTAGAGATACTTTCCTTAACGTGAAATTGCTTGCACCAATGAAATCACAAGTTCTATCCTCATCTGTGCTTATTCATTCATGTCTCAGTCTTTATGACTCTTTTTGAAGTTTTCTTGGCAAATACACTACAGTGGTCTGCCATTACCTTCTCCAGCTCATTTTACTGATGAGGAAACTGAGGCAAACAGGGTTATATGACTTGTGTAGTGTTATGCAGCTAATAAATGTCTGAAGCCAAATTTGAATTCAGAGAGATGAGTCTTCCTGACTCCAGACCCAGCACTTTATACACTGTGGCCACCTAGCTGCCCTAACCTTATCCTAATGATTATGTTACTGTCTATCACCTACATAACTGAAATTCTTTTCTCCCTTTGCTTCTCTGATAGCACATGGTATTGTTTCTCTTCCTACACCTTTGGTTCCTCCTTGTTTCCTCTCGAGGTCTTGAGCGTTCTCCTTTGGTCTCTCAATTGTGGGGGCACTGCAGGTCTGTCCTGTGGTCCATTGTTTTTCATAAAATTTTAGGATCCTAGGCTAAGAATTGGAGGGAACTTAGAGATCATTTAGTATAACCATTTTATTTTACATATAAGAAAACTGAGGACCAGTAAGACTAAGTGACTTGCCCAAGATCATATAGGTAGCAAGTAACAGAGTTGAGATTGTTACTCAAGTTCTGTGATTCAAAGTTCAATGTCCTTCTATGGTCACTATTACCCTTTGAAATATTAACTACTTTTAGATTATCATGTGTCACCCTTACACTGGTGACTCCCAAATGCACATCTTTAGTCATTATGTCTTTCTTAATTTTTGGTTTTGCATTGCCAATTGCCTTCTGGACATCTCCATCTGTATGTCCTGCTGTTACCTCAAACACAACATGTCTAAAACTGAGCACCATCTTTCCCTCCCAACCAGCTGCACTCTGTCTTTCTCTCTCTCTCTCTTTCTCTCTCTCTCTCTCTCTCTCTCTCTCTCTTTCTCTTCCTCTTCTCCCCTTCCTCCCTCACTCCCTCCCTGCCCACTCAGTCCAATATAATATCCCTTTTCCTTTCATATAAAGTTGTATTTGGCTTCTTTCTCTCATACTGTCTGTTATAGCCACACTTATTTTTTCCAGTCCCCTTTGCTGTCACATTATTCTTGGCCTTAATCAAATCATGCCTGGATTATTGGAATAGTCTCCTCACTGTCTCCGTTTTCCTGGTCTCTCCGTTGTCCAGTCCATCCTGCAAATTGTTGCCTGATCAATCTTCAGAAATAATCATGTTGCACATGTCAGCACTCCTTGCTTGAAAGTTTTCAGTGTCTCCCAATTTCCTATAAGATAAAATTGAAACATAGCTTGATATTCAGTATTCTTGCAGGTCAACCTGTCTTTATTTTTCCAACCTTATCTCAACAATCCCAAATGAAAATAAAAAAAAACAAAAAAAACCCCCAAATTAATAAATTTCATCTCCTCATTATGCCCTGATGGAAACCATTCTTATTACCATGATCACAAATGTGCTTATTCCATTTTCATGCCCTCCTCATTTCTCATAAAATAATAGACATTAAAAAGAAGACCATACCATTTTTGGATAACTCTAATTGTTAAGAGACTTCTTCTTTTCAGTACAATTTCACATTTCCTTTAAACCCAGGGTGAACCATTAGCTTATAGTCTGATATTTGTATGATGGCTAGATCTATTCATAGAACTCTCCTGGTTTTCTGAATGCCAATAGTATCAATTCTCTCCCTCTCTAAAGAGTTTCATCATAATTTCATCATAATTATGACTAAGCTGTGTCATATCCTTTTGATTTTCTTGCTCTCTGGTGGAGTTGCCAATGCTGCTCGCTGGTGCAGTAAACCCCCCAAATGGTGGGTAGCCAGAGGCTAGATGATACAAAAACTGGATCACCCTTCCTTGAATAACTTAAAGTTGACCATATGGCACTAGAGAGCAAAATCTGTAATAGGAATGCTTTTCATATATTTCTAAGTCCAATTGAGATAATGCCCTAATGTTATTATTTTTCTTCATCAAATATTGTAGCTGAGTTCATAACAGTTTTCATTGGAATCCTTTGCTTCATTAATGCACACATAAAAAGCTATCCTGAAGACTTTCTGTGGCTGATCTTAGCTAAAATTGTCCTTTAGAAAAGTCTAAGAAAAATTCTCATAGTTCTTTATGATAACTTTTACTAATTGGTATCTTTGTAAGCTATCAATGGCTGTGTATATGGGACACTATTATTTTTGCTTATTGTTAATGTTTATTATTCTATTAATTATTCTGTTGTTGGGTAGTAAATGAATGAAAAAAGAATTTATTAAGGACCTGCTATGTGTCAGGGACTATATTAAATGTGGGGGATACCAGTACAAAAAGCAATACAGTATCTGCCGTCAAAGAACTTACATCCTCATGAATGAAGGCAACATGAACAAGGTGGTGGTTGCTAGGAAGAGGTGTTTTGGTCTAGGAGAGTAATTAATAGTAATAGTAACTAACATTTCCATTGGGATTACTAGGTTCCAGGCACTGTGCTGAGTGCTTTATAATAATTATCTCATTTGATAACTAGAGTTAGAGGAGAGTTGAATGACCTGTCCTTTTCAGGAAGGACAGTATTGATATGGTTACTATTCCCCAAGTAAGATATAGAAACGTGCTGGGGTGGTCGACAAGTTTTAAGTCATGGCATAAAAATGATCAGATTCGTGTGCATTCTAGAGGGTGACTACACATGATGAACCTTCAACTAGCACAAACATGCAAATCCCTGAAGTGGAAACTCTTGTGAATGAGAGTAAAACACAACAGCAAGGTCTGAAAATGTCTAGAGTGTGACCTGAGTAAAAATCAGGCTCAGTTTTTTGTGAGGACTTTGGTTCCCTTGCAAAGGGTCTCTGGACCCTTTGGAAAGTCATGTTTGTTCTTCCTACCATATGCAAATATTTATCTCCTCTCCATCCATCCCTTTTACCCACAATGCATTGAGAGTCATTTTGTATTTGATATGCAAAAGGAGAAACTGTCCCAGATTACTTGCTAGGAAACTAAATAATAGAACCCCAAACTCTAAATTCTTGTTCTATTTAATTTCTAGTAAACTCTAAGGATTCTTCTATTGGCTTCTCTACTCTTTTTTGTACAGGGTCACAGGTTCCTATTCTGGGGAATTCATTATAGTAGAAAGCAGTCACTTATAATATTTATATTATATCACTTATATGTCATATATCATTATAGTATTTATATCATGATTCCCCCTTCCAAGGAAATATAAGCACCTTAAGGGCACAGACTATATCAATTTTTACAGATATATCCCAGGTTTATAGACATTTAATTAATGTTTATTTAATTTAGTTAAAACAAATGAGAAATAATTTATCTGTTGTATTTTAGTGCCCTTAGAAAGAGATTTAGATTATCATGAGTCAGACTGCATGGGAATAGTTTGTATGCCTCAAAATGAAATCAATACAAGTCAACAACATGCTATAATAGCCAAAAAAGTTAATATGGTCTTAGGTAGCTTTGAGAGGGGAATAATACCAAGGACTAGGGAGGTGATATTTCCATTGTGCTCTCCTCTGGGTCACACAAGACCTGTAGGACTGTGCAAAGTTCTGGGTGCCACATTTTAGGGAAGGTATTGCTAGAGAGTGTCCATAGGAGAACAAAGAAGGATGTTGAAGGGTCTATACAGCAATAGATCATGCCATTTCAGGATTAATTGAAGGAGGTTATTTTTAGCCTGGAGAAGGAAACTAAAAAACAGGAGGAGGGACATGGTAGCTGTCTTCTAGTGTTTGAAAAATTGTTAAAATGAAGTAGCTGACTTGTACAACTTGGCCCTAGGGAGCATAATTAGGAGCAATGAGTAGAAGTTTCAGAGAAACAGACTTAGTCTCCATATAGTGGTGGGGGTGGATTTGTAGGGTGGAAAACGAAGGACAAACCCCAACTTCCTATCAATGACAGCTATGATAAAGTGGAATGGGCTGCTTGAGGAAGCAGAGGGGCTCTCTTCACCAGAGATCTTCAAACAAAGGCTGCTTGACTATTTGTCAGGAATGTTGTAGAAGTGATTCTTGTTCAGGTATGGGCTCTCCTTGTGGACTTTTTCTAAGTCTCCCTGACTTTAGAGTTCTCCAGCTCTCTGTTACACTAGGCTGACCCTCCTTTGGTCTTATGACTTTAATAAATATTAAATAATAAGGAAGGAAGTGCTTCCATAGGGAGAGTAGATACATAGGTTACACTTGCCAAAATTAGTTTAATGTTATGCTCATAAAATAGATAGAAGCAGAAGAGAATACAGAACTGGCCTTGGAGCTACAAAGACCTGAGTTCAGGTTGTGCTTCTGAGGAATCTTAGCTTTGTGACCCCAGGTAAGACATTTGACCTCTCAGGGATCTAGGCAGTTTTCCTCAGGATGCAGAGGAGCTGCTGCACTACATTGATAGAGTGAATTTCTTCATCTAAAAGCTCAATCACCATTATTCTTCACTAAATCATCTCTTATGTAGATCTTTAGGAAAGATGGTAAGCTACTTTGTACGTTTCTGGGAGTGAGCCTTTTCTAAAACCCCAACTCATAAACTGTTTCTTGGTAGTGTTTTGTAGCATAAATGCCTATGAGGTCCATTTCTGTTTTATTGAGGTTTAGACCCAAATCCTCTATAACCAAAGATTCATTCGGTAAATAATCTCTGAGTTTTGATTGGTTCCATCTGATACAAATGGGTCAGCCTATTTAGGATTAGCTAACCATTGAGGTTAGCTCAATTAGGATCTGACACGGACGTGGGCTAATTGAACCCACAAGGGTGATGTGGGAGACATTAAATGAAGAGAATGCTAGTACAAGAGCCCATTGTAACAATTCTGTTTATTTATTCTATCAGCATATATAAATTCATTTTGTATTCATGGAACATGAGATTATCCTAAGGAAGTTTACTGTTACACACAGCAGGCAAGTGAGCAGTTTGGTGGTTGTCCATCCAAGTCTCTAGATGCTAAGGAAACAGACAATAGACTCTTTTTCCTTTAAATGTGTTACTGAAACACTCAGTCTTGGACTTTTTTTCTATTTGTTTGACTAGAGAGGGTTTGCATAGAATTTCAAAGATCACTTGGTAGGAAAGTTAATCCCCATGGTGTTTCCAATGTCTCTTAAACAACTTGCCAGCTCTCTGTATTCACTATTTGACTGTGGGTAGTGGTCCAAATGTCCTTACATGCTGAGAAAGTATCTATTTTGTATTGCCAACTCACCATTATCCTCAGGATTGAAGTGGTAGAAATGGTAGAAATTAAGGCAGTATAAATGCAATCTCAAAAAGTTATTTAGATTATTAGTTTTAATGCCTCTTAATTCTCACATAATACTCCCTCCCCCCAATACATTTTAAACTAGCTCTACCAAATAGTGGTAGTAGGTGATCATTTGAGTTTTACTTTCTCTTACTTATTTCCCTTGCCTTTAATGAAGGTGCTGAGAAACAGAGAAATGACTAAGAAGATAGGTTGTAAAAGGAAGGGCTCGGGTACGTGAATGATAAACTACATGGCTGTCACTAGAGGTGTGGTTTTTGATCTTGTTGTTTTTTTAGTTGTGTCTGACTCTTCATGACCCCATTTGGGGGTTTTCTTGGCAAGATACTGGAGTGGTTTGTCATTTCCTTCCTCAGCTCATTTTACAGATGAGGAAACTGAGGCAAACAGGGTGACTTGTCCAGTTTCACACAGGTAGTAAGTGTCTGAGGCCAGATTTTTAACTCTGGAAGATGAGTCTTCCTGACTCCAGATCTGGTGCTCTATCTATTGTGCTACCTAGCCTCAATAACAATGGGGGAAAGAGTGTATTAATATGGTTATGAAGATGTGAATGAATGAAAAAGCATTTATTAAGTGCTTACTGCATGCAAAACACTGCTCAGTGCTGTGGAAACAAATCAAAAAGCAGGAATAATGATTGAGATTTTTGTTAACCATTATCAATCAGTCTTGTCTATAACTACAAAGGTCTGACCCTAACCCAGTGGTTCTCAACCTTCTAAATGCCGCGACCCTTTAATACAGTTCCTCATGTTGTGGTGACCCCCAACCATAACATTATTTTCGTTGCCACTTCATAACTGTAATTTTGCTACTGTTATGAATCGTAATGTAAATATCAGACATGCAGGATATATTTTCATTGTTACAAATTGAACCTAACCCACAGATTGAGAACCACTGCGAAACCTTCCTGCTGTAAATGTAACTGCTTTAAAAGCTAATTTTTATATGGACATCTTCCTTTACTGAACTGCAACGGCTTGCTATTTTGATAGGGTCTTATGGTATTTTGAAGCAGAATGGCAGAGATGGCCATCGGAACATGTGGGTTCAAGTATTACCAGTGACACATATTGATGGTGTGACCATGGGTAACTCATATAAATTAAAGGATTGCCGATTTAGACCTGGAAGGTACCCTAGAGGCCACCAAGTCTAACTCCCTCATTTTAGAGGTAAGGAAATTAAAGCATAGAGTGGATAAGTGACTAGTCATATTGGGAGTGACAAAGAGAAGGTTAAAATTTTATTTTCAATAAACATTTTATTTCAGTCAGCAAGCATTTATTTTCTTCCCTACCCATCTTATTTTTGAAGAGGAAAAAAAGAGAAAACTAAGAAGTAATAGACTCAAATGCAGAATGAGACACAATTTTTTTTGCACTGTTCCTAGAATTAGTAAACACTGTTTAGATGCTAGTTATTATAATTAGTTCCCCAGAGTCATATTGCTTGCTAGTAAATGTCTGAAGTAAGATTTGAACTCAGGGCTTCCAGACATCAGGTCCCCTGGTTCCTCTACTGCACCACCTAATTGCAACCTTCCATAGCTTTCTATCATGTATGGGATAAAATAGAGATCACTTAGCCTGGCTTTTATAGCCATCCAAAACTTGTCTCTAATCTATTATTCCAGCTGTATTTAACATGCCCACATCACGTGTACTACACTCTAGCCAACTTGAATTGCTAATTGTTCCCCAATATCCTATACTTTTCTGCCTTAGTGAATTTTTACAGGCTGATATAACTACTCTCCAAGTTCTAAGTGTGCTAAAATTCTATACCTCTTCTTCCAGAAAGCATTTCTTGATCTCTTCAGCTAAAAGAGAACTTTTTTTTCATATTTTCTTATTGCATTTTATATGCATTTCTCCTTTACTATATCTCTCACCCTACCATTTATTGTGTTTATTTATGTACATATTCGTAGCACCAATGCAATATTCACAATGCCCATGATCACTATAAATATACCTGCAGAGTGCTCAATCACAAAGTATAACAGACTCTCCATATATATATATATGTATATATATATATATATATATATATATATAAGACAGAAACAAAACATTTATTCAGACACTAGAAAACCAAATCCCAACATCAGGAAACTGAATCCCTCATAGGGACATAGAAGTTAATGCACCACAATGTAGCAGAGAGCCACACCATCCTTTAGCCTTCCCATAAACCAATATTAGACTAATATTTACTCACAAACCTATTTGTCTCCCTGGGAAGCATGCTCCCCTCCCAACTGGTTAGTCTGGCTCTGACTCCCAACTTTCTGTGAGCTCTGCTCTACCTTTCACCAAACCCCTCCCACCATAGGCTCCATGTGACTACATTCAGCCTATTAGGGGGCAGAGTATATTTTCAAAGCTGGGAAGGCTTTCAAATTCACTTAGGCTTATTAAGGGGCAGGGAAGATTTTCAAATTCCCATTCCCATTACGATATTGTATTCCTGTTATTAGGGATAATAAGGGTAGTATGGTTTAATGGAACATGATGGGATTGGAATCACAAGAGATCAGAGTTTATATCTCACTTCTGACATTTATGCTACCATGGAAAAAAATCATTTAATTTCTCTGAATCTAAGTTCTCTCATCTATAAATTGGAGATAATACCACCTTACTATAATATATAAATGGAGCTAATTACCACCTTGAAAAAATAGGTAATTTTTTCAAGAATCTATCAAAAGTAATTTTTTGAACGATCACAAAGAAATCACGAGAATTGCCATAGTACTGGACAAAGACAATCTTTATCCCAATTTTCACAAAAAAGTCAGAATGAAAAATTTATAAGCTGGTGATCCTGACTTCAGTTTTTGGCAAAAGTCTAGAATCTATTAGTAAAGTTATGGTTTGTGGCCATTTAGAAAGGGAAGTGGTAATAAATTAGAGCCAGTGTGGCTTCACCAAGATTAGATCATACCAGACAAATTTAATTTCTGTCTTTGAAAGAGTTACTAGACTGATAGATCGAGGGAATGCTGAAGGCATAATATTCCTAGATTTTGGCAAAACATTTGTCAGTATCTTTTAATGTTATCCAAGGAGAGAAGATAAAGAGATATGGGCTAGATAATAGAGTTAAGTAGATTGGGAACTGGTTGAATGACCAGATCCAAAGGGTAGGTATTAAGTGAACTTCATAAATTTGGAGGAAAGACTTAAATTGAATATCCTACAGATCTAGCCTTGTCCTTTAACTGTTCAGCATTTTTCCAATACAATTTGAATAAAGGTATAGATAGCATATTTATGAACCTTTAGCATAACACAATTCTTAAATTACTTGCAAAACAGCAGTGCAATTGTTGTTTGCCATAATGCTGAAACAGCAGAAGAGTTGAAAATGAGCCAGCTTGGCATAAGACCCCCCTAAGCCACCATATCCCCAAAACATTTGTAGATGAAACTGGAGAGAACAACATATTTACATGAAATACAACAGATTTGACAGAAATCCCATAGTGCTCTACTCTCTATCTATTGGTTTAGAAAAAAAAATTAAAATCATCTGATTCAGTAAAACAAGCTGTACTCAGGGAAATTGCCTATGGGTTTATAGAAAAAAAATTCTAGGAATCTCAGTGGATGAGGCATCATGGAAGGGTTGTCATCTGTATTGGTTAAGAGGGTACCCACATTAATGAGATGTTGGCTTCACTGAAATAGCTAAATATATAAATATTATTATTATTTATTAATAACAGTGACAACACAGTATTAATAGTAAGGAAGAAGATGCAGAGGGAGAAGAAAATAAGACCAATAAGAGAGTCTTGGAGAATGTTTATGCTGTAACTTGGCACAAGTAGAGATGCTAAGTAAGCAGCCCCTGCATGACATCAAAAGCTGGGGTTCACTGGATTAAGGAACTATAGGGATGGTTGAAGAGGAAGACACTGCTTTGAGCAGTTTTTGAGTGGTTTAAATAACCATAGTATTAACCATGAATTATTAAAAATAGAGTTTTTGAAAGCATTAGACTTTTCTCACCACATAATCCAAGAGAACAGCTGTGAATGATATATGAAGAAGAAAGGAGATTCAAGGAGAGAAGGTTTTTTGCAACTCAGCCCTTTACTATTTGGTGATTGCCTAGGATTAAATTTTGGGGAAAAAGTGACATGTCTAGGACACTGGGCTATGCAGCTTGTTGTTATAATCCTTCCTACTTGGCTTTCTACTTTCTGAGAACATATTGTATGCATGTTCTGATGCTGTTTGAAGGTCCAGGGGGAGACAAGAATTGATTGAAAGCTCTCAGTTCTATGGAAGTGGGTGGCCAAAGAGCTCGAGCTGAACAGCTGCTGTAAACCCAATGAACTTTTGTCATTTATAAATTATTTTGTGAGCCATCTGGAGTAAGAATGGTGCCATGGTTTTGGGGAAAAAAGTTCTTAACCAAGGTTCATGAGCATCCAGTGTGGATGTAGTTTCACCTATTTTAAAAATGCCAAGTTTCAAAAGTTTTTCACTGTTTTTTTAAAAAAATATAGATTTAAAGGAATCAAACATTTCAAAAAGTTATTACTTTAAAAACATGTTTTACAAAAGATTGTCCTCTAAGTCATTCCTCTCACTCTTTCTATTCAGCTAATACATTTTTGCCTACTTTTAAACATGTAGTGGAAAATATATTAATCCCAGAGTCCTAATGAAATTTCCTGGTTGATGGCAGAATCTGAAAATCCTTTGCCCATTGCTCCTGGGGACGTTGTCTGGATTTAATATTGTCTTGTTCAGTGTCTTGCTTGTCTGGGCCTCATGCCTATTCCAAAGGATGGGTTCTTAAACCCTACTGTATTAGACCAGATCCTTTGAGTCAAAGCACATTACAGATCACTGTTTGGCAAAATCACTCCTCAAAGACCCCCTGAGAGCACATGTACGCACCTGAACCCTTCTATACAACTCCATCCTTAGGGGCACCCCAAGGAGGAGATAACCTAGACCTGAGACAATAATATTTGATTCTGGCAGGATTCATGAAATATCATGAAAAGAAAGAATGATATTTGAACTCATATTTGAAGGGCTGATATCTTATGAGATCTGTGGTTCTACCAAATAGTTTCATTATATTCACTCTCTAGGATTTCTCAATTCATTTTGTACCTCGGTAAACTGAGGCATCTGGTAACATAGAAGTGATTACCAGCAGTGGGTAGGACTCTTCTGCTGGTGTATACAGTTCCTGGGTTCAAGTGTTTTCTCTTATGGTGTACGAGGTCTTAGAAGAATGAATATAGTTAGAAAACCTGACTGATTTGCTCTAATCACAATCTGCATTAGGCATGATATACCTTTTTTTCTTGACTATTTACAAAAACTAAAATTCAAAAACAAATGATGATTTGGTGTTTAAATTGTTTTAATTTAGTATCTAACAGTGATTCTCCTACAGTCCCCCCGTCCCCATACATCTAGTGAATGATTAGCGCAAGTGGCAAGTGTTTCCTACTGTGTATTCATAATGGTTAAAATTCTTGTAGTTAAGAGCCTTAGATATTTATTCATGTGAATTGTAATATGTATTCTTAAATATCCCATCTCATTAACTTCCCTTTTTATATGTAAAATTATAAGTCATTTCACCATTATGGACTTCTTAATAGCACAATTCATACTGTCACAGAAAAAAACCCCACAACAATCTGTGTGTGCATGCTTGTATGTATAAAGGCACCTGAGACACAGGCATTGGAAAAGCTTTTTCTTTGTCCAGCTGCTCTTTTAAATGGTCACAGACAGATTCTCATCCCCAAACATTTTATTTTATTTTACTTTATTTTATATGTTATTGTACAGGACTTGCTTTGAAGCCTGAGAATTGTGACCTAAGCAGCATTTTACATTTGACTTATAATGAACAGAGTTACAGTGGGCATGTCAAGAGACCCTTAATATGGCAGCCACATCAGTAGGAAGCACTTTAATAGCTGGTGCTGAGTTGGATGCTTTTGAGTTGGAAACTGTATTTTGAAGCAGATTAAGAGTATTTGCTAGTGAAAAGAAAATGGCTTCTATCAATAACTGGTCAGAAGTGTAGACTTTGCTGTATTTATTTACAAATCAATTAATGGACCTCTCTGTTAACACTCCATCAGTCAAAGCATTACAGCCCCCATTGATAAGGCTATCCCACAAAAAGAAATCAATTATCTTTTGTCATTTTGACAGAAATATACCATATAGGTGGCTTCACCCAGAATGCAATAGGAAAATGTCCATAAGCTGGAAGATAACCTGATTTTATAAAATCACAGTTGTCATAAAAGGATTTCATAATTGATAATGAGAAAAGTATTTTCTTCTTGTCCCCATGGTCAGGATAAAAATGGCCACCTTATATGCCAAAGTTGCTGCTTAAAACCAATTTAGTCTTTCCCTTTTTAGCGTCCTTTCCTTTTTTTCCTTTCATTGCTAGCTGCTCTAGCAAGGCTACAGATTGCATGGGCCTTATTTCCAAGGACTCATGGTGGAATTGAAACCATTTTAGTAGGGAGTCATGTAACTAAATCTCATGTAATGCTTGAAAAATGTACACTTGTAGATCTGGTGCATGAGAGTATGTGCTGGCATCAATACAAGAATTTTTGTAAGCACTGTCTGAGGGAACCTCTGAAAAGGAGAAACATGTTTCACTAATGTGGCCTTACCAAAGTCATGTACAGTAGGAGTACAGTAAAAGCAACAGTTCTGTGCAAATAAGGCTGCTAATAGCCCGTTGACTCCAGTGTGTTATCTAAAGGGTCACAATGACAATACTCCAAACCACAGACTAGAGGACCTTCTTTTAAAAGGTGATCACAAACATATGAGTAGTTTCTGTGACTGTGGCTGAAGTTATAGCATGCTCTCATATCATTTATGGCAGTAGGTTCATAAGAAAGTTTAAAAATCTGAAGCATACGAAATTTCCTGCTCTCTTATTTGTGTTACAGGACACATTCCAGAAATTTTTCTGTTTCCTTGTTTCTCCCTTGGTGAAATCAATTAAAATAACCCCTCTTCTTTCACCAGCTATCTTTCAGAGCTTTAGAATGAATATAATTTCATAGTAGTTAGACATGCCTTATTAGTTCTTACCACCTCTTATAGTTTTCCTTGCTCATATCTCCAGTTGTTGGTGTTCTCCTACTTAGAAATCATTTCTACTTACTTTTTACATTTTGTATTTAATGACTTGCTTATGTGTGGTTCCCCAGATTGTAATGTAATCTTTTCCGGGGTGAGGATTATGTCCTTCATCTCTTCATGTCCCTAGAACATGCCATTGTGCCTTACACATAGTAGGCATTTAATAAATGCTTGTTGAATTGGATCAATTTGCCTTGTTCTGCTTCATGACCAGATCATTTATCCAAATTTCATTTCCCTCCCTTTTTTGGTGAATAGGAAAAATAAATGATCTTTTAAATGAAATAATGAGTATATGGGTCTGCATTCTGTTTGTAGCATGTTTTAAAAACTTAGCTTATTTGAGATGAATTATTTTGGAATCAAAAAGACAAAAAAGAAATCATCCCTTGAAAAAGAAAATTCTTTTGCATGTTCATATATTCAGATAACAAAAAATTCTTTTCTGAAATTATATTGTTTAAAATATGCATTTGCCTTAGGAATCCCAGTCTAATCCTGTGCAGCTGTGAACCAGTTCCTTCTTCTTTAGCCTCTTCAGTATATAGCACCTGAAAATACTGTATGCAAGTAGTGTTTAAGACATTGTATCAAAATCCCCAAATAGAAGTCATTCTGTAACTGTAAAATATGATTAGAGTATTTTCAGCCTCCTTTAGTCAACACTTTGAGCACTAAGGAGTACTTGGAATCTCTAAAATAGATGTTGTCCATAGTTGCAAGAGAATTCCATGGAATACTTCTAAGAAAGTTTGTGTTATTTATTTGTTTATTTTTTAGTACAAGGATGGCATGTAAAAGAAAGTTATGAGAGGGTCTTTGGCCTCAGCCTTCATGACAGCCCTTTGATGTTATGCCAGAGATGTAGGTCAAGCCTTGCCTTTGACACCAATTTGGTGAGTTTATTTCAGTCATCTGAGGCAACCCGACATTATACAAATGAAATGGCCAGTATCACAAAAGTAATTTATGTGCAATAAATGGTCTTATACCAAATTGTGACATGATTCAGTTTTGCTACACGAAGGCCAACATGTGATATATCTTGATGTGGGTATGAGAGTGTACCAAAGTATTCCCTTCCTTTGTCAGAGTGTGGTAATGTCATTTTATGGCATTTTAGCATTAATATCTCAACATGACGAGAGCAGTAAGGTGTAAACATTTTAAAAACTGACAGCTCTATCTCTACTGAGACTCTCATACTATGTTGTGTAGATCCTTGAAAGTTAATCTGGAAAATTACTCCAAAATAAGCCTAGTCCACTTGATCTTCAGAAAGGGAAGTCTTGCCTCTGATGCTTGCCTTTGTGAACTTGGGCAATCACTTTGTCTCTAGGTACCTCAGTTTCCTCACCTGTAAAATTCAAGGATTGTCAATGATGGCCTTGGAGGTCCTTTCTAGTTCTGGGTCTTTGATCCTTGAAATTCTTTTCATGAGGCAGCAATGTAATGCCCTACTTGGACCTATTGCCTGCTGATCTGATATAAAAATATTTCAGAGTCAACTAGGTAGATGCCCTCTTAAGGAGAGAAGCATACCTCCATCTCTATGTCTTCTCGCTGTTTCTTAAAGGGCTGGACAAAGTGGTCTTTCAAACTTATGTATCTAGGACTTTGAACCCTCCTATTTTTATAGCAGAGCATTGATTGGTAATGTCATGAAAGTGAGTCATTTATTGGGTACGAGTTAGAGTAGGAGGTAGGATGGAAAGCACAGAGGACATGGATTCTGGTCCTGGCTCTGTAACCTTGGACAACACATTTAATTTCTCCATATCTCAGTTTCCTTATCTATCAAATGAAAGGGGTCAATTAGGATTGTTTACTTGGACCTGGAAGGGTCATTAGAGGTCACTAGTCCATCCTTCACCCAACCCCACAATCATTTTATAGTTGGAGAAAGTACAGCCTAGAGAGGAAAAAAGGACTTGACCAAGGTTGCACAGTTAATATGTGGTAGCATTGGGATTGCAGTCTAGATCCTCAGGTGTCAGATCCAGGGTTTTTTCCACAGTATTGGCTACCTCTTGATGTACCTCCCCACAGATATTCCTTAAAGTTCTTTTAGCTCCACATCTAAGATCTTATGATTAGATGCTTTCAGAGTTTTCTTTAACCCTAATAATCCTACACTATTTCTGTGTATTTAATTCACCATTTACTTTGAATATAAATGTTCAGGAATTGACATAATTGCCATATTATAAATGTGAAATGCTAGCATGTAAAAGTAACACAGGCAGCATGAAATTATATATACAAAAGTTGACAGTATCTGAAAGTCTTTTGGCAAGTGAATATGGTGAGTATACATTTTAATCAATTCGGTGACCTTCAAATTCTTTGATATTAATAAAGCTTTCCAAAAACCATTACTCTCTAGCTATTTTTCATTGCAAACCACTGAGATAAACATGAATATTTCTTAACTATTAATAGTGATATCATTAGAATTCCTCAGAGTTTAGGCATATAAAGAGACAATGTGCTGTCTTGCTAAACACATTGGATTTAAATTCAGACCCAGATGGCTAGATCACTTAATCTCTAAGGGACTCAGTTTCTTCAGAGCAAAATAGGGAAAACAAATACTTGTGTTCACTTTCTCACAGTGTTGTGAGGAAAGTACTATGTTAAAAAGATACTAAATAAGTGAGAACTGTTAAAGTCACTTCAAGTCAGTTTAAATGTATGTGTTCCTCTGATTTGTTTATGATGTGACCTCATATCTAAGTCATATATCTATCTGGAATTTATCTTGGTGTGGTGTGAGATGTTTGTATATACCTGATTTCCACTGGACTGTTTTCTAGTTTTACTAGTACACTTTGCTAAATCCTTTCTCTGGTAATTCAGGTCTTTGGGACTGTCAAACAGTAATTTACTATGTTTGTTTGCTTTTCTGTGTTGTATAACTAATCTGTTCCACTTATTGGATTAGCTGGTATTTTAACCAGTACCAAATAGCTTGCTTTGTTGTATGGTTTTAGATCTGGTACTATAAAACCTTATTTCAACTTACATTTTTTCTTTATTTCCCTTGAGATTCTGGACATTATCTTCCTTTAAATTTTATTATTATTCTTTCTAGCTCCATAAAGTAATCCTTTGCTAGTTTGATTGGTTTGGCATTAAGTTAATGAATTAATTTAGGTAATACTATCATTTTTATTATATTTTCACAGCCAATCATGAACAGTGAATATTTCTCTAATTATTTAGGCCTGTTTATTTTTTGTTAAAAGTATTTTTACTTGTCATTAGGGGAAAATAAAATATTAAATTAATAAGAAGTGTTTTGTAATTGTGTCCATATTATTTCTACTATTATTCATATTATACTTATACCAGACACTTTAAGAAGTTATATTCTTCTCATTCTTGGTCCAGTTTATTATCTTATGTGTGATATAGTAGAGAGAACTAGTTTTGAGTCAGAAAGTCTTGGTTCAAGTCCTGTTTATGACATATGTTTATTGTGTGACCAAGGAGAAATCATTTAACCTATCAACGTCTCTTAGCCTAAAAGATTTACAAAAGTTGCCTGTTTGAATTGGTAAAGGAAGCTTCCACATCGAAATTACCAACAGAGAGTAATGAAATAGAATGTCCAGACCAAAAGCAAAAAAAAAAGTTAGTTTGGCTTTTGACATGCAGAGAGAACTTTAGTGAACTAAAATAAAGACTTTTCCTTTCCACAGATGTAGGAGGAATACTGTTTTCCTAGAGAGCATTTATTTCCATGAATGTGATCTGAAACTGGTTTTCATTTGCAAGGGTAAAATCTGCCACTTTCATTTTGTATCATCATCAC
The DNA here is from genome assembly GCA_028627135.1 of Pseudochirops cupreus. Classification (NCBI taxonomy): domain Eukaryota; kingdom Metazoa; phylum Chordata; class Mammalia; order Diprotodontia; family Pseudocheiridae; genus Pseudochirops; species Pseudochirops cupreus. The sequence goes on along the minus strand of CM053580.1, from coordinate 438,219,687 downwards.
CCCCCAAAAAATGATCATCCTTTTCCAAGGACAAGTGCAGAAAGAAGCAGAAGAAGACAATGAGGCCTGAAAGGAATAAAGTGAATCACAGACTCATAGTGAAAATTTATGGGAAAAAAAATTAGTATCATCAAAGTAAAGATGTTCTGACAAAAAATTAAGAAGAAAAATATTTCTTAGAAGAGTGTCAAGGAATAAGGTAAGGAAAGAGATGAAAGTGTAAGACATGGAAAAGAGTTTAAAAAAGAGGATAAAAAAGAAGACAAAAATAATCAACTAGAAATATTACCAATGGATTTGGTCCAAGTTTCAGATCTCTTCTTCTCTTGCTTCATCTGGGAAGATCTGGTTCAGCCTACTTAATTGTGAAGGAAATTCTTCTGAGTTTTCAATCAAGAAGTCTTTCATTTTAAAAGAAATGGGGGAACATCTTTTTTCATATTTTTGTTATTCAACATTATTTTTACAATCCACATTACACACAATGCCAAGATCTATGCAAATAATAATGCAGGTGAAGGCTCTTGCACTTCCACCTGGTAACCTTAGTCCCCTCATGGCTTTACCTTTATCTTTATAGGCATGAATTGCAGAATCACAGAATTTCAACATTGGAAAGGAACTCAGGGGCCATCTAATCTAACCTGTCCGGGCCTAATTCTGCCCTCTGTAACATCTCTGACAAGAGGACTAACTTTTTCTTGAGTTGTCAACTTGAGTGGGGAAAGAATCTGGCATATTCAGAGGCAGCTGTTTTACTTCTGGATAGTTCTAATTGTGAAGAAATGAGAACCAGATTGGGGAAGTACCTTGGATATAGCTATTTAATTTAAAATGGAAAACTAGAGCCTGGTTCTTTTAACCCTTAATAACTATAACTTCTGTGAGATCAAGGGCCATGCCCGGTCTAAATTTTGTATCTTCCTCAACACATAGTGTGGTGTTTTGTACCTAGGGCACCCTTAATAAACATTTTTTTCTAATACATTCTAACAATCACTTGCTGAAAAGAATTGAATGAATCATAATAAAACCAACGCACATATAATAATCTTTGTGCATAGAGATCATGGTTAAAATTCTTAAAACCTGTTTAGCGGATATCCCAGAGACCCAGCAAAGGGTATGGTTTATTTAAAAACAAAACCTGGTTTCCTGGGGCATAACCATCTTAGCTGCAGGTGGTAGGCAAAACTGAATGACTGCAGGTATTTATTGCTAATGAATTCTCAGAACAAGCGCTTTCTGTTCCCCTTGCAATAAGTGCAGGCATCAGCATCTAATAGCATCACGGGAAGCATGTTTTCATGTGCATTTTAAATATAGTTCTTATAGCCACTGGATTCTGGATGCCTCTGGCCCAGGCCTCAGGGCAAGACCTGACATCCCTGAATTTAAACCACAGAATGCTGATTTTAACATTGAATTGTCAGATTAATTTTATAGTGTTTCAGCCATATGTGTACTTTATATTTTTTGGTTGCTTGTTTTTATCTGCTGAAGAAAATAGGTCTATCTAAGACTGAGCAATTTTCCCATCTGAATTGCTCCTTAGCTGTCACACTGGTAACCATGTGTAATGTCTTCCATCAAGCTGTATTACCCATTCTCTTTGAAATCTGGAGTCCCATGCCAGCACTTTCAGACATCAGGGAGCTTTCTTGGGATGTTTTTGACATATTCAGGATGGTGTTTGCTACCATACTTATTTTATCCTATAAAGACTTGCATTGGCATTGTGGATACCCTGAATGATAAGCTATTCTAAAGGACAAAGTATGTGGTTGGATCAAAAACCTGCATGAGAAAGAAGCTTATATATCTAAGCAAGAGCATTAAATGATCAGACCCCCCCATAAATGTAATCACTCAACCTTTTCCTTTTTTTTTTTGCAACTCATAACTCTGCTAGTGCAGAAAATCAAAAAGTCAAAAGATCTATACAGGGTATATTATGTTTTTCTGAGGGCCTTTTTGAAATTTCTATAAGGGGCCTCAAACTGTTTGTGGTCCTTAGGTTTTTCTGTAAACTAGAATGGGAAGGATTAAATATTAGGCCAGAAAATTTTGAATTATCTAAGCTGCTATCTGCGTGTTGTCTACACTAAACCAGTGGTGTCGAAATCAAATAGAGATGGTAGATCACAAAACTATGCATAAAGATCCTTGATGGCTGCATGTTGACTTAGGAAACCTCATATTACCACTATCTAAGTTCTATTGTGTTTTTATTTATTTCGATAAATATTTTCCAATTACATTTTAATCTGATTCTCCACATGTTTTCACCACAGTGTGTGTTTGACAGCTCTAGTCTAAGCTACACCTGGTATTGTAATATTTTTAAGTAGTTAAAACTTGAGCTTCCTAATCAATCAGCAAATATATGCTGAGCATCTGCTATGTTCAAAGTATTTCCTCCATGTTACAGGAAACTTTTAAAAAATATAAGGCATAATTTTGTTCCCTTAAGAAACTTATAGTATTTTTTTTTAACAAAACAAGACATATGTAAATAGTGAAAAGACAAGTTCCCACGTAGGGAAGTATTCCTTTTTTAAAAAGATAGTATTTTATTTTTTCCTAATTCTGATTTTTTTCTAAAATTTTAACATTCATTAAAAATTTTTGATTTCCAAATTTTCTCCCTCCCTCCTTCACCTTCCCTCTGCCTAGGATAGTAAGCAATTTGATATAGATTATATATGTGCAATAAAACATACTTCCATATTAGTCATGTTGTAAAAGAAGAAAAGGACCAAAAGAAAAAAAAAACCGTAAAATTAGAAAAAAAGAAAATATCATGCTTCAATGTGCATTCAGACTCCATCAATTCTTTCTCTGGTTATAAATAGCATTTTCCTCATGTGACCTTTGGAATTGTTTTAGATCATTGTATTGCTAAGAATAGCCATGTCATTCATATTTGATCATTGTACAGTACTGCTGGTACTGTGTATTATGTTCTCCTGGTTTTGCTTACTTCACTTTGCATCAGTTCATATAAAATTTCCAGGAAGTACTTAAGTGACATAGAAAAACAAGAACCAGAAAGATGTGGCTTCAAGTCCTGCCTTTAACACATAGTGGCTACATGACCCTAGGAGAATCATTTAACCTCTTAGTGTCATTGACAACTCTTTCAGAGAAAGATAATCACTTTTCAGAGAAGTTATCAGGAAGGGATTTTCTCGTTGGGGAGTTAGCTGTGTCAGTGAAATGACAGTTCTAGTTACTATCTCTTTTTAGTAATTAGTAAGCATATGTCATTCACTTATTTATTTATTTTTCGTCTGCATTTATGATTTCAGTGGTATAGGAAATTTCTAATGAAGATAGTCCTTCAACCAATGCACATCATCAAGGGGTCTAAAACTTTTAGCTTCAAGAATTCCCTAGAGGCACTGAAAGGTTACGTGACTAAAGTCATATCTCTAATATGTATCAGAGGTTGGCTTTATTTTCCTGAGTTCAAGGCCAGTTCTTCAGTGACCATGCCATGATGCTTCCAGCTACAGAAATAAGTATTATTTATGAGAGAGACTATCATGGGCTAGAATGGTGAGTGGAAATTCCACATATATGGTATGACTTGATCTGGTCCTTAAAGGATAGATAGAAACTATATTCTATATAACTACATAAGAAAGAGAATTCAAGGTTGACAAAAGTAAAGAGTGGGGCTAAAAGATAAAAAAAAACAACACACACCAGGTCTTTTAGCAATGCCAAGAGCATACTAGTATGGAGAGAGAAGTTTGGGGGATTTATGCAGGATAAAAATGGCATATGAGTTATACTATGTTTAGTGGTAATTGTAATAGGTAAGAGAGACCAAATTGTGAAGGGGATTTGATGTCATTGTTAGGGATTTTATACTATAAAATATAGCAAGCCATCAAAATTTTGTGAATGGGTGAGAATCATAGAGAAAGTAATTTTTGTTCAGGAAATTATTCCTACTTGTGATTTAATAGCTAATGTCAAAGTCAAGCAGTTGATTGCAACTGGTTAAAGCTCCTTGTAGGTTGAAAAGGCAGCATGACATTGAAAATGTCATGGATCCCGAGTCAGAAGAGACATGGGGTCAGTGTTTTATCCACCTCTATTCTATCCACCCATATTTTCACACCATTTCTCTGATATTTTGAGTTTGAAAAAGGAAAGCAAGATCAGTATGGTGTGATACATAGACTGCACCATTAGGAAGATTGTGGGTTCAGCTCTCATCTTTGATGACTTTATTGAGCTGGACTTTATTGAGCCCTAGAGTTACTTGGTTAAAACTCTTAGACCAAATTCTTCTTGTTCTGTATTACATTTCTCCCTTGGCTTATTTTTATAACTTGCTCAACTGTCAGACAAATACTAGTTGGTGAGTGTTGTCTTTGTAAGTATGTGATTGTGGCCACATCATAAGATGATAGGATCATGAACTTAGAACAATAAGGGATTTTAAAAGGTCATCTAGTCCAGATTCTTTAGAAGGATACTGGAATCCAGAGAGGGTGAATGACCTGAGCAAATTCATTTGCTTCCATTTGCTCCACTCTAATTCTGAAGGAATTATTCTCTTCAGTAAGCTTTTGAGATTCTTTTTCCATCTGGCAAATTTGACTTTTTAAGGCATTCTTCTCCTCGTTGGCTTTTTGGGCCTCTTTTGCCATTTGAGTTAATCTATTTTTTAAGGTGTTATTTTCTTCAGTCAGGTTGTTGACTCTTTTTCATGATTTTCTTGCATCATTCTCATTTCTCTCCCCAATTTTTCCTGCACTTCTCTTATTTGATTTTCAAAATCCTTCTTAAGCTCCTCTATGGCCCGTAATAAGTTTACGTTTTTCTTGGAAGCTTTTGCTGCAGGAGTTCTGACTATGTTATCTTCCTCCTGTTCCATGCTTTGATCCCTTTTGTCCCCAAAAAAGGAATCTAAAGTTCTATTGCTGAGCTTGTTTTGCTTCCTTTGCCTGCTCATGTTGCCAGTTAGTTACTTGACTTTTGGGCTCAGTAGAACTCTGCTTTCAGAGGGGAGAGCTCTGTCCCAAATCACTGGGGTTTTTGCAGCTGCCAGAGCTATTAGGAGGCTGCCATCTCTGCAGCCCCCATCAGCTTTGGCTCACTGGTCACAGACCTCAGGACCACCACCCAAGACCACGATTCCAATCCAGGCAGGTCAAGGCAAGAGCACTTAGCCTCTGAATGATTGCCTGGCCCCCCTGCAATCTGCTGGCCAGGAGCTCTAAAGCAGCCATGTGGAGGGAGCTGCAGGGCCACCACTTCAGACCACTTCTAGCTCTGGAGGCAGTTGGCCAGACCCTCTCCCCCAAATTTAGCCAAGTTCCACTGACCTTTTCCATTTGTCCTTGGCTCTTATGGGTTGATAATTCTGGAAACCACCACAGCTGCTGGTGATCTGCTCTTCTGCAAGTTCCAGCCATGGCTTCTCCTGGACGGCCTGGGGCTAAAGCCTCATGGGGCTGGACTCTGCTCCCAGCACACTGTGATGAACCCTTTCCGTCTGCCTACTGGGCTGCCTTAAGCGGGAGCTTTGTTGCTTTGTCATTTTATGGGTTCTGGAGCTCTAAAATTTGTTTAGAGTAATATTTTATAGGTACTTGAGGTGGTTTTTGGGGGCGCATGGAGTTCTCCTGATTTTACATGACCATCTTGACTCTGACCCCCTGCTTAACCTTTCTTAGCCTCAATTTCCTCATCTGTAAAGTGTGTTTAATAATACCTATAGTACTCAACTCACAGTGTTGTTGTTAGGATGCTGTGAGATAACATGAAGGGCTTTGAAAACCTTGGAGTGATATGTAAAGGCTACACACATAGACACATACACACACACACAGAGCAGATCTAAAATTCCATGGGGTACCCAATTCACTGCTGAGTTGTCATTTTCTCTTGGATGATAATTGATATCCTGTCAACAAGTTTAGCAACCTTCTTTGCTATACTGTTACTTACTCAACCAAACTTGAAAAACAGTCATTTGCATGCCAAGTGAACCAATGTTTGCTTGCTACTATTAAGACTTAAGCGGGGCTGATAGAGACAAATATTCTCTGTAAGCTCCTGCCCTGATCATAGTCATGAAGTCTAGTAAAAGGCAAGTACAGGCAGCACTGGAAATAATTGCTGTTCTGGTAATTAATAGTGTTCTTTGTGGCTGTGAGAGGAAGAGACCCATGGCTCCTGTGTTGGTAGATGAAATGTCATTTATGAAGTACAAAAAGAACACAAATTTGGCTAAACTGTTGCATATGAAGGAGGATAATATTTAACCAGCCTTAGAAAAAGTGGCTTGGAGGCTGGTATTTCACTATGTGTTTCACTTATAGTATTTCACTACATAAAGACAGATGAGTTTGTATCTGATGATAAAGGCAATAGGGACCTGCTGGACTTTATTGAGCCTTAGAGTTACTTGGCTAAATTCTTAGACCAAAAGCTTCTTGTTCTGTGTTACATTTTTCCCTTGGCTTATTTTTATATCTTGCATGGTAGATAATTTGCTCAACTGTCAGGCAAATACTAGCTGGTGAGTGTTGTCTATGTAAAAAATTGGTTTGCTTTTGTTTTATAGGAGGTATGTTGCAATCAGACTTTTTTCAATAATCTGCTGAGTATCAGCATAATGGGGGTCATAAAACAGGGAGATATATGCTCACCTAAGGTATTCATCAGTGTCATGGAAGAGATCTCATAAAAAGTCCAAACTGAAGAGGTGTTCTCAAACCATGACAGGTTTCTCCAAACACTTCAATTCACAGAGGACATTGTACTGTTTGCAGGAAACTGCAGAACACTACAAAGCCTTCCCAATGAAATCCACAGATGTTTGAAAGACATCAGCCTAACCATCCTTGGCTGAAAAACCAAGTGAATTAAAAACACACATTGCTCATATTAGGCCCTACAGAAGGACAGTGAGAATGGGCTCCAAAATGAACAGGAAGAATAGAAAAGTCTGAATTTCATTTAGGAAATTGTGCAGGACTTTTAACAATTCCATGGTGCTCTCCAGTGAGAAAATTTATCTCGCAAGTGGACATTTTCTCTTGGGGATGCTGCATAGTTGTGAATCTTAGAAAAAGCATTGTCTCTAATGAATCAGTATTGCAATGGAGAGACACATGGTGGGAGCCAGTAGAATATTGATAACTCCATGGCTGAAGTTATATCAAAGAAATGACATAAGAAGCACAATCAAGTAAAAGAATAAATGAAAAAGGTGTTGGGCTGGTTGTGTAATATGGATCATGGATAACAGCCATAATATTGCCCTGGAACCCACTGAATATAAAAAGACCCAGAGAAAGGCCTCTAACATTTTAGGCTGATCTTCTGCGAGGGTCCCATAGTAGAATGTAGTAATCTGTACTGATAGTGTACATCCCTATATCAAAGAAATCCCATATACATTCAAGTATTGCCGAGATTACAACATGTGGTCAGATGTTAAAATCAGCCATAATCAATCTGTGATCAGTTATGATCAGTCCATCAGTGTGTCTATGTTGGATAAGCATTATATGTAGCTAATGAGCAAAGCCCAGAATTGTATAAGATAGGAGAGGAGTTTGGATCACATCTGAGACATTGTGAAGGGATATCAGTCATCCTACATTCTCTCTGCTGCAAAACTCCATTTTTTAACACTGGTATTCTTCTAGTGATACTATAGGGCTGAAAACCATAGGCCATCATGATGTCAAAAGAATCAAAATTATATATGACTCAGAGGCTAGTGGAACAACACATTAGGTCTAAGTAGGGTGAAGAATATTGTCAATGAGACTATTGACTGTGAGAAGTGACATCAAGGACACATCTGGACAGCAGATCATATAGGAGAAGAAAGGATGACAGAAAGACCTCCTGAGAGCTACACCAGAAGGCATTAGAGGGAAGCTTACCCTGCTTCAGGCTCATGCACTAGGGAGAATAGTATTAAGGTAAACATATTGTGACACATGTTTAGTGCCTGTGTACCCTCTTAGAATTTCAGCTTTTTGCCTGCTGGACTCAGAATATGATTCTCCGTTGGTGGAATGTTGGAACATGAGCTAATAGAAGAAATCCCTCCACTCAGTTCTTGCCAGTGAATGTGAGTGCAGTAATTGATGTTTGCTATAGTAAGGATCAAACAAATCTTGCCTGTTCATAAGCATATGTTTGACCTTCAAGTGGATATATATATTTTAGAGGCATAATTCTGTCTTCTCCTCAACTGTCAGATCCCTAATTTCTAAATCAGCTTAAAATAATTATCTTTGAAGAGGTATGTTCCTAGGCATAAAATAGGTTGGATTTCTCATAATGATAAGCTATCAAGCCAAATGCAATTTTTGTATATGTGATATCTTGATTAAAAAAAAATCATAAGTGGTAATTGTTATTGTTAAATGAAGGTATCTAATTTTAGGGAAAAGGTACATAATTCTAGAAACTAAGGTTTTCCCCAACTGTTGATTTTCCCAAGTCAGCCTACTGTCCTTAATATCTATTGCTAAACTCAACCACACTTCTGAGCTCAAGACTTTCAGTTATAACTGCTTGCTGGACCTATATATTAGACATCTGGGCAGCACTTCAAATTCTGCTGTCTAAAATGGACCTTATCAACGTTTCTGTCAAATTGTCCTTTTTTAAATTTTTTTGTCCATGACTCCATCAATTACTTCATCCTCCATGCTCTGAACTTCAGTGTTTTCTTTCTCGTTGCCCACATTTAGTTAAGTTACTAAGTCCTATTGATTTTTCTTTCAAAATATCTCTGATATCTATGCCTTCCTTTCTATTTCCAGTGCCACTATGATAGTATGGTGAATTGCCAAGGCAATATTCACAGCACCAATGGTGACTATGAATACGCTAGCATTACTGAGTCTCAAAATATAACAGACTCTCCCTATGGAAGATAGAAGCAAAACATTTATTCAGACACAAAAAAAGTCAGATGCCAACACTAGAAATCAAAATTTATTATAGCAACAAAGAAATCTATACACAGTAACACTGCAGAGAACAACACCATCCTAAAGTCTTCCCACAAACAAACACTCACAAGCCTAGCTGTCTCTTTGCCTGGGTCCTCTCTCTCCAACTGTACTAACTGCTCTGACTCCCAGCTTCCACTGGGCTTAACTCCACCCATTCAGCAAGCTCCTTCTACCACAGAGTCCATGTGATTACATTCAGACTATTAAGGGGCAAGGAAGATCTTCAATTTCTTGTTACCATTATAATAGGCCTTCAATCCCACCTGCCTAGATACTCCCAAGTGTTCTGCTTTCCTCTTTTTTACCTTCCATTTTATCCTTCATATTACTCTCAGGTTAATATTCTTTATGCACAGATATGATCATGTAGAAGCAGACCAAGGGATAGTGGATAGAAACCGGAAGATCCAGGTTCAAGTCCTTCCTTTGATACATATTGGCAATGAGAAGCTGGAAAAGTCTCAGTGTTCCGTGTTTTATGATTATATGTCCTAAATTTTATGACTATAAGTTATAGAGAGGGAGCCAAGTGGCTTTGGTAGAGGAAATTTCATCACCTGAGTGTTTTCTATACAAATGAAATGACAAGTCCCAGCACTAGGATCCTGTCGCTTCTCTGGTCAAACCACTTTGGCCTAGGGTCAGGATGTCGTAGGAGGTATTGTGTTCATGATGTCGTCTCCCTTTGAAGCATGAGTTTAAATTTCTTCATGATATTTATTGCACAGTGCTACAGATGTTGGTGTGCAGACTCACTGAGACAAAGTAAAAATAATTAAGTTTATTAACAAACAATAAACCTTACATTTTTACATTTAAAAACTTCCAGTAAGCAATAATGCAGACTTCTTTTACTGCAGTCACTTGTTTTATGTAATTTGGCATTGAATTCACACAATGTTGACATGCAGTCCTTAATTATTTATCATGAATTCACATTTTTATCACAGTGGATATAAAGTATATCTTTGACAAACAATCCATTTTTTCCAATCATAACCTATAGCTTTTCAGTAAGGTTGAAATCAGGTGAGTTCCCAGGCCACTGAAACATGTTTATCTCCATTTATTGGATAAATTTCTTAACATTTTTTGATATGTGATATGATAAAAATAGAAGCTTATCTTTGAAGAGGTATGGTGCCAGCCATAAAATAACTTGGATTTCTCATAGTGATAAGCCATTAAGCCAAATGCAATTTTTGTATATGTGATATCTTGATTAAAAAAAAAGTTAATGAACTTTTGTTATTGTTACTCAACAATAACAGTGTTAATAATATATGACAATACAATATATATATAATAATAACAATGTTAATTGTTATTCAACAATTGTTATTGTTCAGTGAAGGTACCTCATTTTAGGAAAATGGGGAGCACAACATGATATAAGGCCATATTGTAAGATTCCATCTCCACTTTGGAATTTCTGTGATCTTAGAACAAGTCTGTTATTCAATATATAATTGTATTTATTGGTGTTCATCATTCTCTTGATGGTGACATGATATCCAGGCCCCCTGGAAATAAAAGATCATTAAAACGTTTTTGGGAGTACATGTCTTACAGTCAGATGAAGATGCCCAGATCTATAGTCTCATCCTGACTCCTTCTGACAAAGATTTTGGTATAGCCTTGAATAAAAAAGTATGTTTTGTCAGTTAAAAAAAAAACAAACCTTTTCTGAGTATTCAGTGCTCTAGCTCTAGTTTTTTAAGTGTCTTGTCCTTGACAAGCATTTCTTTTAAATCTATAGTCTCTCTTTTCTTACTACTCCAAGATGCCATATACCATGCCATAGAAAAATCAATAGCAACCTTTTCAGCTAACAATTCCCTCTGAAGGTCTTTGCATGTTTTCTGGGGATAAATATTGCAGCAATATTTTGACAATTTTTTTTGTCTTCCTTTTGTTTTTGACTGCAATTTGTTTTGTGGTTAAATACAACTGATCCTGTTTTATTGTGGTCTTCAGTGGTCCTTGGAACACTTGATAATGCCCCTGCCAGTATCTGCTGCAGTGTGTCTAACAGTCATTGAAGTGTGCTCTTTAAGAGCAACAACTTTTGCACGTTTCCATGAAGTAATATCCATCCTCAAAACCCATATAGACAGAGAGACAAAAATCCAACAAAAAAGACCAGTAAAACATACATGTATAGCATGAGATTCAGGACAAAACTTAAAGAAAACAAACAAGGTAGGGAAACCAGCTCAATTTAGTTTCATCTGGTCAAAGTCAGACATTCTGAGTCAGTCTAGTTTGAGTAGGGTCATATGAATGACTATTGCTATTGCAAAATGAAACCATATCAGCATCATTCCTTGCCAAATTTGTCACTCAATCCAGACCTTGATGTCTGTTATCTATTGGCTCCCTGGGTAGTCTCCTTCCTTCCTCAAAGAGTTCAGTGCCTAACTCATAGTCACTTTCCTCTACACCTCTTGTTTGCATGTTGGGAGACTTCAACATGCATATTGATATTCCCTGACATCTCAGATCCTCGATCTACTCACTTCCCATAATTTATGCCTCCACTTTAATTCAGCCACTCATAGTTATACTCTCAATTTTGCCACTAACCATGTGTTCTACTTCTCATATTCATGAACTTTGAAATTCCTTTATTCATAATCTATTATCATTTCATCCTTCCCTCTGCCTTGACTCCTAATCATGTTCTTTATCCTTAAATTGACCTCCAACCTCTCACCCTCTCAATTCTTTCCCAGGCCATCACCGCTATGTTGCCTAAAGTAGCTTCTGGTCTTGGCAAATCAGTCTAACTGTATGCTATCTTTATCCTCAAACCTATTCATGGGGTGCTGAAAGGAGGTGGAGAAAGTTATATGACCATGCTGACTGGGTTCACTATAAATTTATGGTTCATGATCTCAACTGATACCTCACTGCAGCAAAGCAATGTTTTTATAGCTTCCCGATCAGTTCACAATGACATTCATCACAGTGGCTGTTCCAAATCTTTTAATCCCTCCCCCAAATTCCTATGGCACCCCTCCCCCACCCCTCTCAGCAGAGGATGTCACTTCATATTTCACTAGTAAAATTGAGACCTTCTGACAATCTTTCTCTTTTTACTTCCTCATCTCATACCATTTACAAGTCTTCTTCCATGATCTACTTCATGCCTGTTATACATGAACTAGTGGCCCTTCTTGCCAAGTCAAACCCCTTCACGTGTACTCCAACCCTGGGAGATAAGTGCTATTATTATCTCCATTTTACATGTAAGGAAACTGAGGCATAGAGAGGTTAAGTGACTTTGCCCAGGGTCATACAACTAGTAAGTATCTGAAACAGGATTTGAACTCAGGACTTCCTGAATCCTTCTGTGACTTCCTGATGCACAAGAGATCCCATTTCATCCTCTCTCCCCTAGGAGATTGCCCACTCTATTATCTGTCTAACTTCTCTGTATCTTTTGGTTCCTTCCCTGATGCCTACAAACACGCACAGGTCTCTGGCATAGAGAATCCAACTCAGAGCCTCCTGACATCTATCTGTGGACCAGATGGGGTCTATGGACCCCCGGTTGAGAAGCCCTGCTTTAGAGTTCACTGTAGCCTCTTAGGTATAATATAACCTACATTTGATACTTAAAGGCTTTCACAATCTGGCTCTGGCCTTTCTCTGCAGATGTTTCACATTACTTTCTCTCATGAATGCTGTGTTTTAGCCAAACTGGCCAGCGTGCAGTTAGCTGCCTGTCTATAACATTCCATCTCCTACTTATTTGCCTTTGGATACTCTGTCCCCCACATCTAGAATGGCCCCCCTCCCCACCTCTGCCTCTGGGAACTGCTCACTCCCTTCTAGACTCAGGTCAGGCCATACCTCCAACATGAAGTTTTTCCTGATTCACCCATTAGTGATCTTCATCCCCTGAAATTTCTTTATATATACAGCTGTGTTTTGTATTTACTAACCCTTGAACCCATTGCATCCACTCTAAACTCCTTGAGGGCAGCGGTCTTTGAATCCTCTAAACCTTGCCATGAGTCACAGTCAATAAATATTTATTATAGGTGCCTCCTCTGTGCCAGACATTCTGCTAAGTGCAGATACTTAGGGGATACAAAGAAAGGCAAAACAGTCCCTGCCCTCAAGCAGCTCACAGGCTAATGAGGGAAGATACTACATAAGCTGAAAAGTGAGGGAGGAGGAACAACCAAGGCTATGACATGAAAGAGGAATAGATTCATTAGATTCATAAATCATATTACTTTAAAGCTCAGAGTTTATCTCTTCTAACCTACTCATTTCACATTTGAGAAGGTTGAGGGCCATACATACATATATACATATGCACACATATATGGGGAAAGAGGGACAGAGGGAGGGGAAAACAGAGGGGGCAAGAGAGAGGGAGGAGTGGGGGGAGGTGGAAAGGAGAGAGAGAAAGAGGGAGATGGCATAGTAGATAGAGTGACTGGGTAGACTTGGAGTTAGGAAGACCCGTGTTCAAATCTGGCCTCAAGTACTTACTAGTTTTATGAACCTGGAGCAAGTCACTTACCCTCTGTTTACCTTCCATTTCCTCATCTATAAAATGGGGATAATAATGGTACACTACTACCCAGGGTTGTTATGAGAATCAACTGAGATAATAAAGTGCTTAGTATAGTGCCTGTCACATAGCAAGCTTTATATAAATGTTAACAGTTATTATTATTATTATTATTTAGCTATATTTTACTTCAATTGGTCATCTACACAGAAAGGAAGAATTTCAAATAAGGGAGGAAGACTATAGGTGAACCTATTTCTTTAAATTCAGAAGAAAATAACGCAAGCATTTTTACATATGTGTGTTTAAATCTGAAACACATCATAGCCACAGTTTCCTTCAACAAGAAGCGTCCTCGCTGGAGGTCTTCAAGCAAAGGTTGGGTGAGCATTTGTTAGGTATCTTGTAGAGGGCATTCTTGTCCAGTTTGAGTTTGAGTTTGAATAAATGGCCACCCAAGTCCTGTCCAACTCTCAGATTCTGTGATCTTATCTTTTAAAAATTGGCTTTTGCTCCCCAGGTAATGTACACTCTCTTCTTTTTATGGAATTTTGTTCTATTTATTTCTGATCCTTTTTAAAAAATTTGCTTAGACCATTGATCACTTTGAGTTTTGATTCTATCATCCCAAATACTGCCCTTCTCTGACCTGTAATGCTCCCTGATGTTTCTGGAAATTCGATGAGTGTTTCTTCTATCCCATCACCAGGTCACGATGAAAATGTTGCCCAGTGCTGGGCGCTGCTGCAGTGCCTGCAGTTTACCCCTTGTTAGACCTTCCTAAACTGACACTGATCTATTGATAACCATGCTCTGGGTGTGACCTTCGGGTCTGTTCTGCATACTAGCTAATTCCATAGGAATGAGATGATAGCAGAGAAAAATAGATAATGGTAAGACTGTCTTTCTGATAGTTCTTCCCTTAATAGCATTTCTGTTTCTTTCCGGTCTAAGCTCCAACAATGCAAGGAATTCATTTAGAAGGAGTTTCATTGAGGATTTCTTCCTCAGCCCATCAAAATGGGGAATTGTTTTGTGGTTTATTATTTATTTTGTTTTTGTTTGTTTGTTATTACTGTTTGTTTCTTTAGGAGGTAGAAAAGCAGGGAACAACCAAGGCTATGACATGGAAGAGGAATAGATTCATTAGATGCATAAATCATATTACTTTAAAGCTCAGAGTTTATCTCTCCTAACCTACTCATTTCACATTTGAGAAGGTTGAGGGCCAGAAGAGTGAAGTAACTTTTTTAAAGGTCATATTGCTCATTACTGGCAAGACCAGGACTAGAACCCTAGAACCCTATGAAATAGGTAGAACAAGTATTATTATTATTGCCATCTTACACAGGAACTAAGGGAGGTTTGAGTGTGGTAAAATGATCTCCCCCAAATCACACTATTAGCATGTAAGAAGGCTAGGACACACATTCTTGCCTTGTGATTCCAAACTCAAGACTATTTCCACTCCACCTATGTAAAATCCCATTTGTTGATAAATGACTTTATTGTAGAAGATATTTTGGCCTTTGAACCTAGTGCAGCTTAGTGATCTCAAAGGTTTGTTATTTTTGACTCCTATTTCAAGTTCATGCTAATTAAAGGAATAATTTCACTTGCCTCTTTTGGACACCAGTTCCTTTTTTGTGTGTGGTTTGTGGGGCCAAAAAACACAGCTGGCTAGTATTGATGTTCAGATGTCTTCTTGTAGGCACAGCCCTTCCATCCCTCAAGCAAGAATGGCAGTCTTGGATGTTGGCTAGGGGATTTTACTTCTTTGAAATATGGCATTATTTTTGAATAAGTTCCCTTTCCCAAACTCTTTGTTTCTTCCGTTGGTACTGTTTCATCAGAGTACATGGGAATTTTAATTCTATTTTATTCACCCTTTTGTTTTATGGCAGGAAAGGAAGGTTTGTGCCTAATCTTGAATATTAAACTGAGAGCAAGCATAACCCTGTTGCTGTGGATGCATCTCTTCCTCTCTGCCATTTAGGGCTCTAAGCAGTGTGTCCTTTCAATCCTTTGAAGAGGGTGTTGGCGTTTCAATACAATGGCTGTCTTATATTTATGGAAACCCAAAGTACTTTCTGACGATTTCAACTTTTTAAAATCTAATCTTATAACACCTCTCTGAGGCAGGTAGTGGGGAGTTGTTATCTCCAATTTGCAGGTGTGGTAACAGAGGTACAGATATGTTGTGCAACTTGCTATAGGCCATATAGCAATTCAAGGGATAAATTGAAAATAAACACCCATTTCTTTTAATCCCTATTCCCCTATTCTAGGCACTGCATTACTTAAGTTTTTTAAAGCTACACTAATCTTGATTATTTGGGGCAAATTAATTTTATCTGGGGATTAATTTTAAAGTAAAAGATGTCCGTAGCAACTTATTGACAGTTTACTCGATATCCCTTTCTGATGTTAATTCCCATATGTGATCTTGCTATGTATGTACGCACGAATGTATTATATTGGTCTTGTGAACTAATAACTATCAACAAAACAAATAACTGAATAAATATACGAAACCCCCCCCCCCAAACCCCTTACCTTTTAACAAGCTATAAAACCAAATGAATTATTAACAACCAACAAAGCAAGCGAAGAAAATACTTTTGTTCTCTGCTCCCTGCTAGACCCATCTAAAGAGCTTCTAGTTTGGGGTGGCTAGGTAATGCAGTGAATAGAGCACCTGCCCTGGAATCAGGAGGGCCTGAGTTCAAATCCAGCTGGGACACTTAACATTTACTAGCCATGTGACCTTGGGCAAGTCACTTAACCCCAATTGCCCTATCTTCCCCCTCCAAAAAGCAAAAAACAAAACTTCTAGTTTCTTTTTTTTGTTTGTCTTAATTTTATCTTCCTTTTCTTTTCTTTTCCCCTTCTTTTTCTTCTTTCCTTGGGTTCAGTTATTACTATGTAGATGTTTTCAAGATCTCTATTTCCAACTGGTACCATCTAGGTTCTATTCCTGAATCATTTGCCTATTAGACATTTCCAACATGATGTAGGCAACTCAGACTCAAGATGTCCAGAACAAGTCTTTATCTTCTAACCCTTCCAGTCCTGGTCCACACTCTTCTGAATATCTCCATGTCAATTAACAGTGCCTCATCCTTCCAGTTACCTGGGTTCATTACAATTTCAGAGTCTCCTCCCTCTCCCTCTACCCAAAGAGCCAATCAGTTTTTAAGTGTGATCAATTCTAATTCCACAATATCTTGAATCTGTTCCTTTTTCTCTCTATTACCACAGGCATCCCCTTAGTTTAGGTTCCCATGACCTCTTGTCTATATTATTATAATTGCCTCCTAAATGGTCTCCCCGATTCAAGTTTCTCCCCATTCCAATCCCTCTAAAGAATTGCCAAGTGATATTTCTAAAGAACAAATTTCATCACATCACTATCCTACTCCATAAAGTCTAGAGGATTCCTATCACCTGTAGGACCAAGAACACATCCCTCTGTTTGGCATTAGAAGTCCTTCACAACTTAATTCCAATTCACTTTTCTGGGTTTAACATACATCATTCTCTTCCTGCATTCTAGGGCTCACTCAGACTGTCTTTCTTATTGTAGTGGGCCACCTCTAGTCATCCTGATCTGTATCTTGCCGCTAGACCCAGATGACTCAGGAGGAGAGAGTGATGGTGGTGATTTTGCAAAGCCCTCCTTCGTTAAATCTAATTCATTTGCAAGTCATGGCATCATCTTTCCGATGTCATGGTGCTTGTTGAGAGCAAAGGACAGACAACAGCCTGTGAATAGTAGTAGCTGCCCCACTGGGGATCCAACTGGCCAGTTCCAATTGGGCAATACAGCTCTTCTTTCTTTCCTTCCTTCCTTCCTTCCTTCCTTCCTTCCTTCCTTCCTTTCCTCTCTCTTTTCTTTCTCTCTGTCAACATAGGGTATCATACCCTTACTTACCAGGGCTCTGCCCAAAGGAGTATAAATCTTGATCTCTGAACCTTGCAAGATATCTTCGCATTTAAGGCTAGATTTCTTTCTTAAGAACCATGACTTAAACCCAAATCACTCTGGCTCTCATTGATTGGCCAATAAAAGGTCCCAGCCCAAGTCTCACTTGGTCATTGTTTGGGCCCTGATGACTCAGAGTGAGTGTAAATAGCAATTGTTTCTGTTCTGGCCAGAAACCCTGAATCCTTCCCAGGTTGATTTTTTTTTTTTTGACTAGGTAAAAGAGGCCATTCTTTACCTCATTTCTTAGTTAGCCTTAATCACTAAATGGGTGTTGCCTCAGTCAGACTGAGACCTGGGAAGGATCTTAACTTAAAAAAGACCAAAGTCTCCCACTGCATTCAGGGCCATCTCCATTCATACTGATCTGTATCTGGCCACTGGACCCAGATGGCTCTGGAGGAGAAAGTGAGGCTGGTGACTTTGCACAGCCCTCCCTCACTAAAATCCAGTTCACTTGCAAGTCACAACATCACCTCCCTGATGTCATGGTCCTCTTTGAGAACAAAGGACAATTTTCTTACTGTTATTCACATAAAACAGGATGTATATTGACTAATTGCATCCACTTTTCATGCACCTTTAGCTTCCCTCAAAGCTCAACTCAAATACTACCTCCATCCTATATAAACCAAAACTATTTGTGAAATGCCTACTATGTACCAAGCACTGTGCAACATGCTGGGGATACAATTGCTGAAAAGAAAAACATTCCATACCCTCAAGGAGTTTACAATCTAAAAGGGAAGATAGCACACAAAAGGAGACAAGGAAAGTGAGGGAATGGACACCAGGGAGCACTTGGTTTGTGGGTTTCTTGTTCCATTGAGTTGAAGCCAGGCAGGGCAGGAGATGCAAAATGGAGTGAGCTGAGTCTACCTTCTGCCCTCTATAAAGGAAAGCATTGGGAAGAGTTTGGTTCTCCATCCTCCAACCTTCCATTCAGAGTGGAGAGGAGGCTTCAGGAGGTAACATCAATCAATATTTGAGTTACTAACATGATGGTGAGTTTAAAATTAATGAACTTAACCTGGGAGGAGCATCTTTTTCCTGGAGTTGAAACCAGGCAGAGCAGCAAAAGTAATAGACATCTCTGTAATAGTTATGGGATTTGAAGATCTTCCATGACTCTTGAACTTCTTGACATAGCAGGAAGGGGTGGGGCAAGAGGAAGTTGGAGCCAAGCTAGAATTAGTGCAGTGATTGGAAGCAGTGGCTGTGGCTACAGCGTGAACTCCTATTTTTGAGCCAGCCAGAATTTCTGCTAAGGACACTGCCAGGAATGGGAACTATGTGTGCGTGGTGGGGCTGGAGCTGCTGGGAGCAAGCTGTGTGGACGCTGAGCAGTTGCCATTGAGTGAGGAGAGGAGGATCTTTGCCTGAGGTAGCCTGTTCTGTTTTGAAGGCTTGAGAATGTTGGTGTTTACTACATTAACTACATGTGCCAACTTCATAACTACTGTGATGGTTTTGGGACTCAGTTTTCTGATATTTGAATAAATGTTCTGGATATTCCCCCATGTAGAGAGCCTGTTATATTTTGTGATTACTAACCATATCAGCATATTTATAGTTACTGTAGGCATTGTCAATACTGCATTGTTGATACAATCTCATAGGAGGCCTTTTCTGATTCACTCTTCTGCTTGTGGTTCCCTGCCTCCTCTTACCTCCATTAAATTTCCATGTATTTACTTAATATGTATTTAGATGTGTATGTATATGTATATTATATATATATGAGAAAGACCTCCAATGATGTTGGGTGGCTTCTCTCCCTTCCTGTTTCCTCACCCCAATAGTAAACTTTTGGGAGAACACAGATGAGAATCATACAGGATGGACAGGTATGGATTGGTCGTGATCTTGATCGTTGAAGGGAATACTTGAATTGGTTAGATAAAGATCCTTTTAAGTAACTAAATGAAAATCTGAATTCTATTATTATTGTTGCTATTGCTATTAAGATGAAATATGTGTTAAAAGCTTTTTCTACAAATTAGAAATAGCTTAAGTACTCAGTGGTTGGAGAATTGCTAATCAGACTGTTGTGTCATTTTGACCTAAAGAATGACAAATATTAGGAAAATACGAACATATGGAAGGACCATTATTAAACAGTATCAATTGAGAACAGTAAGAGTACAGTATATATATTTACAACCATGTATATAGTACATATGTATATATGTATGTATGTTATATGAGATGTCTCTCTCTCTTCCCATGTAAAATTCCTGCGAGAAGAAAGTGTTTCATTTTTGTTTTTGCATCTGCAGTGTTCAGCATACAGAAAGTACTTAATAAGTGCTTGTTAATTCCTTTTTTCTTTGTCTCTGTGTACATTTTTGGCTCTACTGATTTCTCTTTGCATAGTTTCTTTTAGTTTTTTTCTTTCATATTTCCATATATGCTTCATACTTCTTTTAATATACTATAATATTCTATTACACTAATATACCATGATTTGTTTAGTCAATCTCTTATTGTTAAACTTTGATCTACTAAGGTCCAGGCTTCAAGTTCTGCTTTAGTACTTACTAGCTGTAGGTCCTGGTGCAAGTCACTTAATCTCTTGAGCCTTAATTTCTTCATCTGTAAAATAAGAGGGTTGGGCCCGGTCATCTCCAAACTCTAAATGTGTGATCCTGCTATCTTCAAATCTATGACATGTGTGTTGTTCCCTTTTTTTCTAATAAAAATACAATAGATATGATTATTTTTGTTTTAGAGATAAAAATGGCATTTTTATGGCATACTTTCTTAGCAAAAGAATTGTTTGGTTGAAAAGTGTGACTAGTTTTTTGACTCAGGGCATATTACTCCCCAAAATATTTGTACCAGTCTACAGTCCAAGCAACATACATATGTGTTGTTTACATGGTTGTAATTATATACAGCATATATATAATGTTTTTACTTGGTACTGTTTAGTAGTGGTTCTTCCATATTTTAGTATTTCCCAATATTTGTCATTCTTTAGTCAGTATGGTACAAAGTCTGATTAGCAATTCTCCAACCACTGAATATTTAAGTTATTTCTAATTTGTAAATTTTTAACACATCTTGCATTTTAATAAACCAACAACAATAAGAACTGAGATTTGTACAGTTTTAGGATCTGCAAGATTATTGTTATTCAATCATTTTCAGTCATATGTGACTCTTTGTGATCCCATTTGGAATTTTCTTGGCAGAGATATGGGAGTGGTTTGCCATTTCCTTCTCCAGCTCATTTTATAGATAGGGAAACTGAGGCAAACAAGTGACTTGCCCAGGGTCAAATATCTAGTATGTGAGACCAGACTGGAATTCAGGAAGATGAGTCTGCCTGACTCTAGGCCAGGGACTCTCTCCACTGCGCCATCTAGCTGCCCAAAATCTGCAGTGTACTTTTTGCCAAAAGAAATCCTAATGAATTGAACATTGCAGGTATTATTATGCCCACTTTCCAGTTTAAGGAAATGGAAGTTCAGAGAAATGAACTCATTTGCTCAGTTTTATACTGATAATAAGTTGTCTGAGGCAGATCTCAAAGCTAGGTATCCATACTCCTAATCCATAAATGACTGTTGTCCATTTTAGCAATATCCTTCAGTCATTTTGTGTTTAGAAGCACTCTGTTCTTTCATTTTCCCTCCTTCAGATCAAAGGAACTTACGTACAAAGGAACGATCTTGACTGAAGTCATACATTATGGGGATATTTGAGTAGAATGCTATGACATCCCAGCTTTTTCATATGACTAGTTTACATAGTATCATTCACGCTGAGAACTTTTGCCTATCTTTCTATCAGTTGTGTATAAATTGAAGACATACGCACTAGTCACTAGGAAGTATTTTAAAATGCAAACTTTGATAATAGGAAATATCAGACAGTAATGGAATAGGTATTGCAAAATTGGACAGCAGATATTCATTAATAAATTAAAACTTTGTGTTTTTAGTTGAATGGTTTTCACATATAATTGACATTATCCCTAATGTATATTTTTAATGTATTTTTTCCTACATTTTAAACTTATTTTCTTTGTGAGATTTTTGAATAATAGACTGAATAATAGGTTTTTTATGTTTGTTGTTTTCCTTTTTTTTTTTTGGAGCATATTGGTAAAAAGTGCCTTAGTCTTCTCAGCTGAATCTCAGCCAGGGAAAAGTTATGAAGAAGTCTCTAGGATGATAATAACTTGTATTATTAGATGGGGTGTGTGCAAATGTTGCTTTTCTTCCTTGACACTGAATTTGGGTAGCTGCCTCCTTTTTTTTTTCACCAAGTGGCACTAATTGCACCATTGCTCCTGTAGAGCTAAAAAAACTGCCTAGCAGGGCGATTTTCTATAGTTCCTGGGGTCTCGGGGGCACCATTTCTATTTATTGCTGGTTGAATGACTAGGGAGCAGAATTGTAGCACATGCTGCTGAAGTGAAATGAGTCTGGAAGCCTCCATGGGATTTTTCTAGCACCGGTATGGTGATTTAGAGGACCTGGTAGGGGGATGAAACTTCTTCCACCCCCATCTTTTTCTAATTTTTTTCCCCCTTGCTCCAAGTACCACCCAGCTCTCCATAGTGATGCTTTCAACTTAAAGCTGTTTAGAGCTGCTGGAATGAAGGGCCACCCAGGGCTTGGAAGAGCAGCTGTAGCAGCAGGTCGCTTATTGGCCAGAGCAGTGAGTGTTCTCACTTATCTGCATTGAACATGGGTGGCCCTAGATCCCTTAGGATAATGCAATTTCTCACTGTCTGGAGGTGGAAGCTATTGTCCTCCTTTCTGGCTTGTTGTATGAAATCGTTTCTTATGGCTTCCGGCTTCTGCTGACTCACACGCATTTGTTCAGTGGTCTTGAAATGGCACATGGGGGTAAGGAATCTTTCCTCTCCTAGTGTGGGGTGGTGGCGTAGCTTAAATGAGAGAGACTTTACACAGCCCCACACAGTCTGGGAAGCTTAGCAGGCTCTTCCTCCCTTGCCTTTTCCATTTTCCCCTCTTCCTGCCCCTCCTCTGTGTGATACTCTTTCTCCATCTGCACCACACACTTCCATCCAGAGAGAGGGGCTGTTCAGATGATCAGGTTGAAGGTTGCCATCTCTTGTTTCCCCAGTATAAAATTGCCATTTCTGATGAAAATTTTATGAATGGGGCTTATTAACCTGCCTTTCATTTCCCGTAAACTGTAATTAAAATGTATGAAGAACTTGATTCATGGTGGGTGCACCTGGGCTCATTGTTGGGTCTGCATTCGCAGTGTGCTTTGAGAGGAGGCTAGTATTTGATAGATGTTGAAACAGAAAAGAAAACTGCAACAAAAAGCTAAGGAAGATCTGGAATTGTGAATGGCAGGATTATTGCTTTGCTGCAATAATAATACTAATAAACCTTATCATTATCTTACTATTATTATTATTATTATTCTGAAAGAATAAGGCAGCCAGAGGTGGGCAAAGGAGCCACAGCTGACTGAGACTGAAAATGTGGTAAATTAAGTTAAATCCATCAGTTTCAACTACATCAGCAAATTCTCAGTGTCACAGCTAGAATAACAATTGATTATCTTTTATATTTAATAAAGAAAATGATATTTTTATAGAATGGAACTTGAAAACTTAAATTACAAAAGACTATTGTAAATGACTTTCCTCCTATTATCATGGTTACTTTTATCTGATAGTTCTCTGTAGACTGAAGTCTGCCTAGATTTTATGGACCACTGTTGCCTCTCTAAGAAAAGTTTAATGGACATATTTTTGTTTTTTACATTACCATAGTTTCTTCTAGTATCTCCCCCTATCCCCCGCCCCTTCCAGATGGTTGAGAACTGCATTTTAAGGAAGATGTCAAAAATTTCCTGTCCTTTGATTTTATTCTCTTCATTGTGAAGGGCTATTATACAGAGCATAGAAAATATTTTTTTTTCTCATGCTGTTCTACATAGTTCCGGTCCCTGAAGCTTCATTGGTCCTTATAGAATTTCCAAAAAGGAACCTTTGTGCTCCTCATATTTCATAGGGTGCTAGGCCATCAAAGTACGTGATATAAACATATATATGTGTATATATGAATATACATGCACATACACATATACATACATATACATATACACACATAAAAAAATATATATGAGAGAGAGGGAGAGAGAATGTGTGTGTATGTGTGTGTGTGTGTGTGTGTGTGTGTGTGTGTGTGTGTGTGTGTGTATTTCCTTTTTGAAAGCAGACTTTTGTTTTCCTAAGGCAGGGAGAGGCAGAACCTTCTGATGTGGGTTCTTTTAACATGTCTATATATAGCTCATAGGATAAACTCTGAAACATTTCTATTTTCCTAAAGACAGGTCTCAACATTTCCTATACCTTGGATACATTATATAAACAAATACAGTCTTTCTGTCTTTGTAGATAGGGTCAGTCTTATCTCAAGGTAAAATAGAATAATTGCTGCAAGATTTGTTAGAGCGAGATTTAATTCAGCTTATTTCAATTAAATTTAACATTCGGTATTATCTTCTTGTCAGTGTGGAGACAGAATTGTAGTGTGGAGAGAGAACTAGATATGGAGGCAGAAGAGCTGGGTTCAAATTCTGCCTCTTCCTCTTACTATCTGTGTGATCTTTAGCAGGTACCTTAATATCTCTGGACCTCAGTTTCCTCATCTGTAAAATGAGGGAGTGACCTGTGAGCTCTAAATCTATTAACTTATAATTTTTTTATGTGCCTAATGTGTGCTGGTGCTCTGGTAGGTTATGGAGATAGAAAGCCAAATCAACAGTTATTTGTTAAACATCTACTATGTGCTAGGCACTATGGTAATGAATGGGAGAAAGAAGAAAAGCACACAAAACGAACAGAAACAGGCCAAGGACAGTTTATGCCCTCAATGAATTTGCCGTATACTGGGGAGGAGCAGGGCACACCTATTGTGTCTCTGGTGCTGTGTTAAGTGACCGGCCTGGGAAATGGAACTCTTACCTCTCTTATTATTGACCCATTCTTTCTAACAAAGTCACTGGCTTTCACAACAGAGGAAAGAGTGGATATTCCTACTTCTCCTTCAGCCTGTGTCATGGCTACATGTCTTTCTTTTTCTTCTTTCCATGTCAGCCTGTATTTTGGCAGATTTCCTGTTCTTCTAATACAGTCCAGTTATCTGTAGTTTGGAGTTTGGATTTGAAGTGCTCTGGGAGAGTAATACTACCGTTTATTTCTTCACTTGCCAGCACATACCTTATTCAGGGGACATCTTAGAGCTCTGTAGACAACCATTCATCGTCCCAGATTATAAAATGCTAAGGCTAAATTTGGATGTGGATGATGGCTTTGTAACCATCATTTAGAACCCAGTCCAAGTACATTCTTCTGCAAAAAGCCTTCCCTCATCCTGTTAGCAACCACCTTCTACTTTTATGATATAACTTCCTAATTTACCTAGTATGGATTATTATAAATGCATTTCTGATTTCTTTATTAGATTGTAAACTCCCTGAGGGCAAGAACCATATCTTAGGGAAAGCTCTGCAGTCTCAATGCCTACCATAGTGATCTGTACACAATAGATGTTTTATAAATACTTCCTTATTACTCTTCTTCCTATATCCTCCTCTTCCCAGTTGGATTATAATGGTACCTTTGGTTACCCAGTAATTTTCTGGGAAGACTGCTTAAGAAATTCTTTTTTTTTTTTTTGGAGGGGGGAAGGCAAGGCAATTGGGGTTAAGTGACTTGCCCTAGATTACACAGCTAGTAAGTGTCAAGTGTCTGAGGCTGGATTTCAACTCAGATCCTCCTGACTCCAGGGCCGGTGCTCTATTCACTGTGCCACCTAGATGCCCTGACTGCCTAATACATTCCTATTGACTTCCTCAGTTGTTTATCCACAGCCTATCATTCCTTCAGGTTCTCTTTCAGAAATCCCTTCCTAAAGCTTTCCTTAATCTCCCTAGTATTCTTCCTGGCTTCCCCTCTCCCATAGCATTTATAATCTTGTAATGCAGTTGAATACTTAATTGTATTTTGTGGTTAAGCATATACTATCTTATATTGTTCTCTAATTATTTTTTTTTAATTCTTGTTGACCCAATAGAATGGTAAGTTCATCAAGGCAAGGACTGTCACTAGTTTTGCTCATAGCATCTTGTACAACGTTGGGCATATGCACAGGTGCGAAATACTTCTGGAATGGAATGGAGTAGAAATGAACGTTCTCAACAAGTGGCTTCAGAATCTTCCTGCTTCTTTCCGCTTATCCCAAGCACAAGCCAGAGCACTGCAATCCTTTCCATGATGCTGGGAGTGTTGGTTTACCAGTAGGCTGTTGAGCTAATGGGGGAGGGCAGAGCAGTTGGGGCTTGTTTCTCCAAATAGATAGTTATTACTCTGATTTTCAAGTCCAAGCTTGTGTCCCTTTCCATCTCTGACATCTTTCCACCGTTGTGTACTGAGCAGATGGTTTCAAGGGACTTAGGCTTTCTTTGAATCTTTTCTACAGCTCATACTTTTATTCTAAGAGATGTTGTTATCGATGGAATAGTTGCAAGTTAATAGCTGTGGTGGCCTGGGACTGTGAAGTCTCAGCCAAACCAGCCTGGAAAATAGAAGTGACATTTTCTCTCACCCCTGTTTAATTCACCTGAAGCCATATATTCTTATCTTGTTTTGGAGGAGAGACTTTAGGTACCTTATGAACATTGTCCAGGCTCTTAAAAAAAATATATACCAGCTGTAACAGAGGTTAAGGACACACAGAGAGAGCACTATTAATAGAATGTGTGTGTGTGTGTGTGTGTGTGTGTGTGTGCGCGCATGTGATCATAGCTTATTTTATTTTCAAACTGGAAATGTTTCTTTGGGCTTTTGGCATGTTCTTTGATATGCTGAAGGATGAGAAAACATCATTTGGGAAACTCGGCACATAAACCGTATTTGGAAATTTACAGAGCCTCAGATTTCACATTTTAATGTTTTAATTGCCTGGTTTGGTAATACAACATTTTCAAGCTTCTCTCTTTCATTTACAGTTATGACCACATTTTTCCCATTTACAGTGGTGGGTGCTTGCCAACACTTACTTCCTGCTTTCGTACAGGCAGCCCCAGCATGGACTGATTATTGGCTCTGAGAAGGCAGTTCATCACATGTCACTCATAATGAGTATCATATTGACTTCTGAAGTGTTTATTTTTTTTGTTTGTTTGTTCTAGATACCACACATGCAGGCTAGGAAATTGTATGCGTTTGCTATGTTGCTTGTTAAATGATTTCAGTAGAATTAAAATTAAGTCATGCAAGGCACAAGGCAGATTTCAGTGGTGCTTGAGATTCTAAGATGATCACAATTTCTTTGCACCCTGGTCCTTAATCTAAACATAGAATACAGGAAAACCAAAGGAAATGCCCCCTTCTTGATGTGGGAGGTAATTCATAATGGAAAGCCTGCACAATATAAAGCAAAATGGCATACTATAGTACACTCAGGTTTTCTGGGAAAATGAACAAACAAACAAAAAGATACAAGCTAAATAAAGTCTCCAGGGAGAGCTAAATGCCTCTAAGACTTTTGTTTTGTTGTTCTTGTTTAATCATGTCCGATTCTTCACGCCTCTTTTATGGGGTTTTCTTAGCAAAGATACTGGAGTGGTTTGCCATTTCTTTCTCTGGTGGATTAAGGCAAACAGAGGGTAAGTGACTTGTCCAGGGTCGCATATCTAGTAAGTATCTGAGGCCAAATTTGAACTCAGGTCTGATTCCAGGCCCACTTCTCTATCTACTGAGCCACCTAGCCGTAGCTTATTTGTAATGTGCCATGCAGACGAGTGAACAACAGTGTTTAAACATGTCTAATCCTGTAGAAGGAGCCATCACTGGCTTTTCAGTTCATTTGAATGAACATGTATTAAGCCCTTAGTAGATGAAAGGCACTGTTCTAGGCATTGCAGATACAAGGACAAAACAAAAAGCAGACCACATCCCTAAAGAACTTGAATTCAATCAATCACATTCATCAGTGGTAACAATAAAAGTCACTGCTGGTGCTATCAAGAACAAAGTAAAGCTTGGTTATAACTACACTGGAATATTTCCCCATTTCAGGATTTTTGTCTCCTCCCCCCCCCCCAAAGTTCTGCTCCCTTCCCATTGCTTACAATATGTCACATAATTCAACAGTACCTGCTGTTGGCTATTTCCATATCAACTTTGCATTTTCACACTATTCCTGGGGAACTTCTTGAGTTGACTCAGAAGTCGAGTTTTCTGGCATTTTTCTTTCTCCTATCACTGGTTGACTGCTTTGGCATTTGGCATCAGGCTAGCCAGCAACCAATTAAAATCATTTTTAGCTGGTCTGGTGCTGATTGATATTTCAGGCATCAAATGGCATCGAGATGTCACATACCTATTTGCCCCATGACTATATTGTACTTGTTGTTCAGGAGTTTCAATCACATCTGACTCTTTGTGACCCCATTTGAGGTTTTCTTGGCAAAGAGAGTGGAGTTATTTGCTAGTTTCTTCTCTAGCTCATTTTACGGACAAGGAAACTATGGTAGACAGGGTTAAGTGACAGGGTCACACAGCTAGTAAGTGTGAACCCATAATTATCAAACCCCTCAATTGTGGTACAAGAGGAAGTCACTGACTTTGAGTCAAAGGGTGTGGATTCAGATTCCACTCCTGATGTTTATTATTTGTATGATCTTGGGCAAATCACTTAATTTCCTGGCCCTTATGTTCAAAAAGAGAGGGTTAGACATAATGCCTTCTGAGATTACTTTCCATGCTAGCTCTTTGATCCTATGCTATGTGAACTCTGAAGTGAAGATTTGGACCTTATCTGGCAATTTTACATTGAGTTAATAACCTGTTAAAAGTGGGGGATATTTTGGTGTTTATAGAATAGACTTTATAAATTATTGTTTTAGCTCAGATAATACACTTCCTTGAATTCTTCACTTTAGTCAAAATGGGGCAGCAAGGAGGCACAGCATAATAGAATGCCTGGCCTGGAAGACTCCTCTTCCTAAGTTCAAATCTGACCTCAGACACTTACTAGCTATGTGACTCTGGGCTAGTCACTCAATCCCATCTGCCTCAGTTCACTCATCTATAAAATGAGCTGGAGAAGGAAATGGCAAACCACTCTAGTATCTATGCCAAGAAAACCCCAAATGGGGTCATGGAGAGTTAGTCACAATTGAACAAAGACAACCATTCACTATATCTGGAAGGTTCTACTTCTTCTGCTCCTATCCCTTTTAACTAAGATATTCCCTGACCCAACTTGGTCCATTTGTTTGGTAGTTATCATGTTCTCCTTTCTGTTGCTATTTTATTTTCATATTATTTATACATATGTACAGATGTGCATATATGTGTATATACAGTTATACATATTTATATATACACATATAATTATATTGTATATTTGTATATGTATATATGTAAACATATACACATGTGTCTTGTTGCTTGCTATTTTTCTTTTATGTACATACACACCTTTTCTTGACTTTAGAGTTGTATTGTAGGAGTTTTATAGTTGTAGGGCCCCAGCAATAGTCATAGGGCATCCCAAAGGCACTAGAAAGCTAAAATATCGGTCAGTACCAACAACCTCCAGTGACTTTAATCAATTGCATACTGGACCGATGCCAGTTAACCAGTGATTGGGGATAAATGTTGGAAAACACTAAACTTAAGGCCATAGTTTAGAGATAGAGGGGCCCTCTGAGGACATCTAGTCCAACACTCTCATTTTATATGAGAAGGAAATTGAAGCCCTGAAAGATAAAGTGCTTTGCCTAAGGTCACATAGGTAGTAGGTAAAAGAGACAGGATTTGAACTTAGACCAGATTCCATGTGTGAATCCAGAGATTTCTCCTTACTTCTTATATTCCACTGATTCAACACAAGAAGGTCTCAGGGCACGTTATGAGAATTCACAGTATCAGCAATTACCCTGGAAATGATAAGGCTGTAGCAGGTACTTGTAAGTAACTGCAGGGCAACAGGACTTCCAGCTGAGGTCCCGGCATCCCCAAATGGGACCAATTCCTTGAGGGTAAGAACCAAACTATTTTTTTCTTTTTCCTCTGGTACAATTCTCTATATGTCTGGACAGCAAATATTTACCTGATTTGAAATGGGGGTCATTTTCCTGTCCCTTCTTCCTCTCTTTTTCCTTCTTCAATTTCCTTCTCTATTAATACTCCTTCATTTTTCCCCTTGACTCTCTTGTTCAGGGTATGAGATCACTCCCTTTACTATACCTACTTAGGTCTTTTGCTTCGAAAAATCTCTTGTGGTCTTTCCCAGTGTAATATGTTGGCCTAACACAAAGACATGTGGTAGCACTCACCCGAGACTACACAGCCAGCTACACTCTCTCATATATCGTTTCATTCCTGCACTGTGTATTTATGTTGACCGAGTTGCTTGGCATTCTCTGTTTCCCGGATCATAAGATACTCTTTTTACTTTTCTCCCTTAAAAAAAGTTGCCTAAAACTGTTTGGTGTCCTAAATGAAATGTTATCTCTCATTGCTAGGCCTACATCTCCTGGGGGGAGCCCTCCCAACTTGGCTTCTCCTTTTGCCTGAACCAAATGGCCCATTAAAGAGAAGCATTAACACTCTTCCTTCCATACTCAACAGGAATATGTTGGACCACCAAAGGCATCATGGTCACTGAGTCCAGTGACATATGCACACTTGAGAGTCTAGGCAAGGATTAGAAGGTGTTGATAGGATTGCAGTCATGGATGACTTTGTGAAACATTCGTCACTTCCCAGCCCTTTGGTGGTTTCTGTTCCCAATCTCTCCAGCAGTTTACAGTATAGTCCAATGCATGAGACCTTCCCCAAGGACACACACACATATACACACAAGGAAAGGGAAAACAAATACCAGCACCACAAAAGCCACCCAGGTAACCACACTCCCAAAGCTCTGACACAGCAACATCTCACACGGCTTTCATGCATTCTCTCCTATCAACAATAAGGTCCCATTTAGAAAACACTTTCATCAGAGGACCCTGGGATCTTTCTGATTTTATAAACTGCCTACAGGCTGTCTCAGCATGGAAGAGAGCCTGATAGGTTCATCTGAGGTGCTGGCTGCAGCTGCTGTCTTTCTGTCCACAGATCGATTGCCTTGCCTTCCTGATCCTGCTTAGGCCAGGATGCCTTAGGTAATTCCTCTGGGATCTGCCCTCTGCAGAGGCACATGCCATCACTTCTACATTCTAATTAGAACCTTCTGACTGGTTAATTCTACCTGACTACATTAACCAGTTTTGCCTACTTGATACTCCCAATGGCTAACATGACCCTCTAGCTTTTCTCCCAAACTCTTATTCCTTTAATATTTGTCATTTGGAACTGCCACCTTGGGAGAAATTCTTTCCTCTACTATCTTTTTTTGTACTCACATCTCAATTTTTTACCTTAGCCCTAAAGTTCCCTAACCCTTATCCTCCTTCTGTGATGCTGAGGGCAATAGATATTGTATTAAAAGCAAATTCCTTTTATTAGCAAATTCCCCTTCAGCCTCAGTCTTTCTCTTATCCTTCTTTAATCTGGAATATCCTTCTGGGATGAATGAATAAATGAATGACCAATACCCCCTACCTCCAATAGCGTTACATTCTACTGGGTTAGGGTGATCCTGTTCACATCCCCCTTCTTCTTTTCCTTCAGTTACACAGTTACACACTAATGTCAGCATACATAGAGCATGGACTGGCTATACTGGAATACTGGCTTATAATCTTTGCATGGTTATGCATAGGAAAAATTACTGCCATCACTATAACTACTACTCTGACAGGGTTTGCACTGCATGTCAATTGTTGCGAGCCATAGTAGACAATCAGCCAAGCAGCACATGAGGAGGAATATAAGCTATTGCCACTCTTACCTTCTTGGGAAGCAGCAATATTAGTTAAGGAACTGGAAGAGGAGCCTTCTGGGAGAGAGCTAGGGACTAAATGAGCCTGGTGCAAGGATTCCACAGACCCCTTCCTTAACCACTGGGGCAAAACTAGTAACTCAACACCTTCCCTGTAGTAGGTGTATCCCCACCCTTCTCCATATGCCACCTACCACACCTACCACCTCTTGCTCAGGTCAAGGATGGATAATCAAGTAGACATGATCAAGACTCTGAAGAACATGATGATCTACTTCCCTGTGTCCCTATTGTGATTCTGAGTAATAGGCTTTTACATTGAAGTTTCCTTTTCTGGACTTCACTCATTACTTCCTCAAATCCATTCACATCAGCTTTATGCCTTCCATGTTCCTCTTTCATCCTTACCTACCTTCCTTTGTAACCTCTGGGGTCCCCTTTCTATTGCTAACAAATTACTTTTAAATAAATCTATGCCCTCCCCCAATTACTTTGTTTATATTCTGTATTTGATTTTCTACATTCACTCTATCCCACAGAGCCCTCCCTCCCATAGAATGTAGTTCCTCAAGGGTGTATTACATCCCAAAGTTTAATACTCCATCCTCTTGCCTTTTGAAGTTATCAGTGTTCTAATAATGAGAAAGCGGCTTTAAAAACCAATATGACCAGCCAAGCTTGGCAGCCTTAAAAATATGAGTTTAGCTTTCTTACCATATTTTTGGGAAACTGTCAAATTCATTTAGTTTTATTTAAGTAATATATTCTATCTTTTTGGATGCTATTATTCCTTTCTAAACCTTAAATCCAGTTCCCACCCAATTGAGATGTCATCCTCATTATGGCATTGGTGGTCTTCAAAGAATGAAGGATCAACAACAACAACAACCACAACCATTCCTTTCTGAGTTGAGAATAACCTCTAAAGCAGCAGTTCTCAACCTGTGGGTCGCGACCCCTTTGGGGGTCGGATGACCCTTTCACAGGGGTCACAGGGGTCACTTAAGGCCATCAGAAAACATGTATTTCCAATGGTTGTAGGAACCAAGACACCGCTCCTCTATCCATCTCCAGGCGGGTCTGCCCACGTGTAGATACGTCCACATACGAGTATTAAAGGGTTGTGGCATTAGGAAGGTTGAGAACCACTGCTCTAAAGGTAGATTTTGCATTTTTCCTTAATGTTTAGAATTATTTTAAAATGTTCATTTACATTTAATTTTACAAAGAGCACTTTCCTTACATAATACATATCTCATGGCTATTCTCAAGGAGGTGATGTTAGAAATGGGTCAGAAATCAAAGGTAATCGTTGCCTGGTAAGGCAGAAAAGCTTGATGAGAATTCAAGTGATTTTTGAAAAACAAGGGAGAAAAGAATCAAATTTGGCACATTTGGTGAACCTTTTGACCAACACCACCTTTTCCCCCCTCTTACGACCTTCTCTTATAATCAGCCTCTCTTCCCCCTCTTGTTTTTCCATCAGCAAATCCCTTTAGGAAATATGTATTTCTTTATTTAAGCCAATAAGGGACAGTATGAGTTATTGGGAGAAAGGGGGGAAAGGAAAAGAAAAGGGTGAAGAAAAAGACAGTGGAAGAAAAGGATCTAATAACCCTTTAGAGATCTGTGGCCCTGAACTTTGCTGTCTCCTCTTCAGCATTCTGTAGGTGGCCCCACTGCTTCTGTTACCCCTACTGAAAACAATCTCTAACTTCCCTTCATTCTTTTGTCATCTGGTTGCCTTGGAAACCTCCGTGCCACACACCTGATTCATGCATTTCATCTGGCTAAGTCCAGACTTAGGTCACAGGCTGGCATTTGCCCCATGTTTCTCTTTCTTATATTTTCCAGGCATTTGTAAACTGAAGATAGTATGAGATGGTGACTAGTATTATACATAACGAGAAAGGTTTTGAGAACTTTAGAAGTTTAAAAAAAAAACAAGGGGGGGAAGGGAAATGAAGAGTGAACGGAAAATGTTATAGGTTAAGCTTTTCATGTAAGGAAATGCTGGGGTCTCATAACATGTCTGAAAGTGATGTACTGGGTTTCTGAGTGAGATAGGAAATCAGTACGATTTAGGCAGGAGGCTTGCTTGTGGCCTTTAAGATGAACCTTATTCCTTTGTCGTAAGCAGAGCTATTTCGCAATCTGAGCTCAGCCTGGGTAAGCCCCTGGGTAAGCAACAAGCTGCAGAAATCAACTAGGGCCCTGCCCAGCACGTTGGAAATCAAGTTTTCTGATTAAACTCACTCAAGTTACTGTTTTACTTTTAAATTAAAAAGGAGAATTAAAATATAAATGGGTTTGGGGAGAGAGCCTTTCATTAAGTCTGAATACATTTGCTGAGGTGGGGTGACTGCAGGTGTATGTATGTTTCTCTCTAATTACTTTTTCTAATCAAACTCCTTTAATATAATGTTCATTGAAGGGGACAGAGTAGAAAAGCAGATTATTAATTTTCTTCACCAAACCCAACTTTTCTTTCATTTGTAGATTCAAATTCTTTGACTCTGCCACTCCAGAGGTCTTGTTTATTAGCATATAAGGACCTGAAGTTTAAAACAAGACTCCAAAATCTTCGTGGTTAACATTATAATTTGCTTCCTGTGAATGGATGTAACTGTAGTGTTTCTACCCAGATATGTCTCCTTGATGTTTCAACACACACCCTTATTCATCTGACATGACTAGAGTGCCTGGTTTGGCCTGGGCACCATAGGGAGTACTGACCAATCAATATAAAAATTGCATTTTGATCTCCTAAAAAATAGACAAGTTTCTTAATTGTTAGGCTTGCTAATTATAAAAAGAAAATTTGGTTGTTGACATTGGCTCAGGAAAGAATAGCTTAGGGCTGAATATAGAGTACTAGACAAAAAAGAGGTGAGAATCCAGTTTATTTCCACAAGAATTTACTAAACCTCTCTTATGGACAGTGTACTGGGTTGGATTCAAAAATGGAGGAGTTAAATAATGGTCTCAAGGAACTGACGATCTTTGTGAGGGGGGTGAGGTAAGGGCAGATATGTTAACGCATAGCCATGATACAAGGAAAAGCAATGTTCTATGACAAATTTGAAGAGAGTGGGGTTTTTTTTTGGTATGTGTTTCTTTATGGAAGTGTTGGTAGCTGAGTTGGGCCTTGGAATATGACCTAGAAGAGATATACATACCTGACCTGCCATGTTATTTTGAAGTCTTATTAAATAAATATTAAGGGACAAAGAAAAAGATGTTGGGCAGTCATCCAAAGATCATATTATATCATTTGAGAGGTCAGCAATGTCCTTGCACAGAGTTTAGCTTGACCATTGGTTCTTGTTTGTCTTTTGTTCTCGAAGAGGACCATGATATCAGAAGGATGTTGCCATGACACGCAAGTGATTGGATTTAAGTAAGGGAGGGCTGTGCAAGGTCACCAGCCTCACTTTCTCCTCTGAGGCCATCTGGGTCCAGTGGTAAGATATATATCAGGACGACTAGAGATGGCCCCCAGTTTGGTCATTTCCATACACTCTCAAATACCCAAAAGCCTGTAATCTCACCAGTTTCAGTATTCTATTGATGTGGATTATACCCTATCTGTTCCTGCCCATCCTGTGCAACTCACGTCCATGTCCCCTTCAAAGTTCACAGGGGAATCTACCTAGCATGCCAGAGTTCACCTTTGAATTCTACTCACCTTGGGAAGATATCCAAAAGCATGAAGATTGTTACCGTTTGCTCTTGCCATGTGATCAGCCATTATTTTTCCCCCACTCACATGTTCTTTGATGACCTCCTTTACTCATGCCCATCATGCACCCTTCTGTTCTTCTTTGAGTGATTTCCAATTTTAGTTCTTTGGACACTAGTGTTTCATTGCTCTGGTTCTTCACTTCCCTTCACATGAACAAACTGATTCAAAACAAACTGACATTCTGATAATTCTACTGTCTTTTGCTTCCCTTTTCCACTTACGCCCTGCCTCATTCCTAACAGCATTTTGCCATAATACTTTTAAAGATGGTAGGAAGTTGTACTGTAAAATTAGCTCCGTTGGCAAGTTCAGTAATAATGAATGGTATTGAGTATTGTGTTAGTAGCTCCTCCTTCTTTTCCACCCAGAAGCAAACCAAACCCAAACAATACAGCTTTAAGGACTATATTAGCTATATGATTAGTCCCAGAGAATGGCTGTAATACCTCATATGAATAGAAACATTAGATAAGAGGACCCTATTAGGTTCCAGAATGAAGCTCTCAAATCAAATGAAGTTGTAAGTATAAAGTGCTCTATGAATTTTGAAACAACATATAAATTAAGCCATCATTATTATTATTATCTCCTTCCATGAGCCCTCCTTCCATGCTTCATCATGGTGTAGAGGTAGCCTTGTGTTTTCAAAAGCTATGTCAGCAAAGTGCAAGCTTTGGCAACTGCTACCAAGCTGGAAAGGTTTCAAGTTCAGATCCAGCCATGGCCTGTATACTTGTCATCTATTTTCCAGCCTTTCTAAATTTAAGGAGGTTCCTTGCCAGGAGGTTGGTCACCAGGTGGGTTGTTTGTTGTTGTTGTTTTAAATAACAACAATAAGGCAGCCTACTAAATTGTACAGAAGTTGAGATATGTTGATAGTGAGAGTTTCCACACCGATGATATCATGGCTGGTGGAAATATTGGAGTGTTCCAGGGGTACGTTGGAACGAGCTCCAGTAGGAAGTTGATTGTTAAATTTTCAGTGGGAGCATTTCACTTCAGCAATTGCTGAATTGCTACAAATCATGACTTGATTTACTCTTTTTTTTTTGATTGACTAGACTTAGAAAAGTGTTAAAAATTGCAGATTACTCTTAAAAGAGAGAGTGTGGGGGGTTTTTGTGTGTTATTTTCTTTTGTTTATCTTTTTTGCCTTTCCCTGGAAGAGCCTGGTTGTATTCCCAGCACATCACTCTATTACTGTCTAAATATTGCTTGAGCTTAGCAAGAATGCAGTAGAGGAAGACTTGGGGAATGAAGTCATCCCCAGACTGGAGGCTTGTTGACTGGTGATTAATAACATTAGTGATAAAAACTGGTATTTCCTATGTGGTGTTTTAAGTTTGCATCCATTATCTCATTTGAGCCTTACAACACTCTTCCCCCAAATTTAGATCATCACACAAGAGAGGATAGCCCTGGTCAGTCCTCTGAGAATGAAGCTGCTGCCTAGATGATACTGCTGGCCACCTGAGCTCATTGCTCAGGATGAGCTCACTTCCAGGGATGTCACTGAGCTGGAGTTTGGCATTGGTCCTATTCCCTCAGATTCAAACTCTATGCCTCGAGTGCTGAGAAATCCATTGCCAAGTTCACATATAATTACTGACGCTGCCCAGGACACAGGTCTGTGCCCTAGGATTATAGCACATTTAAGTCACTCTCACTTCTGACTTTCTCTTCTCCCTTCCTGCCTAGAGGCAGAGAACCTCACCTCTTCTTACAGTGTCTTTTAGGCCTCCCTCCTTCTAGCTGCTCTCAGTTTCACCATTTCCCCCCTTCTGTCAGAGATACTTGATACCTTGTAGTAGGAGGTGTTTAAGAGAGTATATAGATGGGGGAGAGGAGAAGGAAGCCCACTTTTACTCTCTTCTTTCTAAAGGCACCCCCTCTTGGATCTTTGTGATGTAAAACTAAGGCCTGTGGTTGCAGATGGAAAGTGTGTCGCCACTGACCTGGTTGCTGTGTGATCTCCCCCATGCCACACCCTCCACCACCCACACACACCCGGCCTCTCAGGGCAGCTCCAGAGGTACCTATTTATGGATGGGCAGGGCTCCTCCAATTAAGCAAGTCTCTGCAAGAAACCTGTCTCCCTGCAGTGGGCAACAAGAAGGGATGGGGGGTGGGGGGAAATATTTACTGACATCTTGCCAGAAAGAATAAGGGAAGGGGCGGAGCAGCTTCCATACACCCTCCCATCCCATTTTAATTTCCTCACCAGCTTGGCACCACCTGTAGCTAAGGGGTGGGAATTTGGCAAAGTCAAAGTGTCTCATTTTGGTCCCCACCCTTCAACCTCACCTTTTTAAGCTGGCATACAGTCCTTATTTTTTTTTAAATCTAAGTCATCTGTTATAGTATTTAGACCTGGAAGAGGACTGAGAGATTACCTCCTTGTAGCCCAACCCCCTCATTATCCCTATGAGGAACTGTGGCCCCAAGAGATAAAATTGCTTGCTTTACTAAGGTCTCAAAGCCAGTAAATGACAGCTGAGATGTTATCCCAAGGCCTCTCCTGTTTAAATCCAATGCTCTTTCCCTACAATGTTCTTTAATTTTAAGGGACTCTAGATTCTTTTCTTACTGTTGGTGAAGGAGAATTGGCAGAATTATCTTCTTTAGGAGATGACTAACAGAAGCAGGAAGAAGGGTCATATGAGGCTAAGGAATTAGAACCAGGGCTGGAGCCAAACTTGACCAAACTTGCAGAATGTGTATCAACCTTTGTATGATATTCTGAATGTTCTGTGGGTGCAGAAAGAAAGAACTTGGGAATCCACATTATATTGAATGCCTTGCTTAGGATCATAGCTCAAGTCGAGATATCATGTTCATGATATCATTGGTCCTCTTCAAGAGTGAAGGATGAATAACAAGAGATAGGAGAGACCTCTGAAGCTATATCATCCTTCCCCTTACTTTATAGATGAGGAAACTGAGCCTTATGGAAGTTAAGGTACTTGTTCAAGGTCACACAGGTAGTAAGCAGCAGAGATGGGATTTGAACCTGGGTTTCTCATTCTGTTTTTAGTTCTGTTGCCAGTGTACTATGCTGCCAATTTCAATATGGATTGATTCATGGTGAGTCTGAAGAAGGAGAAGCAAGGTTACCTGTTGTGGAAACAAGGATTCATGAAACATCTTGTACAGTATAGTACTTATTAGTATATTGACTACAAGAGACCTTCAAAGTTCATCTACTTCAAGGGGTCTTGATCTTCTTTGTGGACCCCTTTGTCAATCTGGTGACAGCTATGCATCCCTTTTCAGAATAATGTTTTGAAATGCACAAAATAAAGTTCATAGCATTATGAAGGAAACCAAAGGTTAGTAGAAAAAATATATGAGTATATATGTGTGTATGTGTATGTATATATGTATATGTGTATGTGTGTGTGTGTGTGTGTGTGTGTGTGTGTGTGTGTGTGTGTGTGTATTATATAGTCCAAGTTCATGGACCTCCTGAAACTCATCAACAGATCTCTTGGAGTTTTGTGGACCCAAGGTTAAGAATCCCTATGTAGTATATCTCCTATCTTTTTGAAGTGATGACTCCTAATGAGTTTTATGCAGATAAAACCTGATCCTGTTTAGAAAGCCTGCTTTGGAAGGTGATTGCATGACCTTCTCCCTCCTTTCCTTCCTGGTCACTTGATCTAGCATTCTATATGTTCTCCTGCCACACAGTATGAAGGAAACAGTCAAACTCTAGAGTACAAAACAAATCTTCCTCTCTTCCTTCTTCATCATCCTGAGTCTTAAAGCAAAACAAAACAAAAATTCCTCAGGACAACATGTCCTCAGCTTTCAACTCCGCCCTCATTATAATTTGATATTGTGATATGATCCAAAGACATTAGTAGAAAACATGGCTGTCGGTGGGAAGAAGAGAGATGTAGTGGAAAGAGCCCTGTACATATGATTATAGATTGAGAGCTAGCAAGTCCCTTAATCTTAGAAACCATTGAGTTCAAGAAAGAGACAAAAGATGATTTTATATTCCCAGTTCTGCTGCCAATTGTGTGATGGTGGGCAAGGAACTTCATCTCTTTGGCCCTCAGTTTCCCCATATGAAAATTGAGGGACCTGGACAAAATAATTTCTCTAAGGTTTTCTAGCACTAACATTCAGTGGCCCGATAGAAAACTACCCATCATATTGAATTAACTAAGTAAATTGATACTGATGGTAAAAATGGAAAAAGTCACCAAGAAATTCCCCAATGGACAATTATTTTGTATTATAGATAATGAAGCTAGATCATTGTCATTATTGCTGCTGTGCCCATATGTTCTTTTCTACACTTAGGAATGAAGTACATTTTTCTTGGTAAGGAGAGAGGGTATATGTGATGGGGTGGAGGTGGGCATTGCAATCTGGGAAGCAAAATGAATCTAGATCTTTTTTTGTTGCCAGGTAAATATGTTTGCCTTCAATACCTGTCCCATGGATGGACTAGAGCCAAGTGGCCTACTTTTAGTTTAAAATGTTAACTTCCTGACAATAAAGTTATCTTTGTGCTTTTCTTTGTTAATTTACCAGGTAATTGGCCTGTTAACACCTTAGCTTATAGTGATAGAATTTTTGCCTGATCCTTTTGCACCGTTCCTGAGCTATGTGTGTAGCTCTTTATGGCATTTTTTTTTTAGGGCTAGCAATTACTTCTTGCATTTGAAGCTATAAAAACAGACCTTCCCACGGCAACTGAAAAAATAAAAGCAGAAATTTTGAGGTTAAATAATTGTAGTTGTCAGAGTAGAAGGATTATGAAAATCGCGGAGTTTTGTGTGGATTTGGCTTTTCTTTTTTTTGGAGGTATTGGTTAGAGGTATAGGGGTCACCCTGAGTAACTAAACTGTGTGCTGATTTTTGCTTTGAAGCAGGGAAATGCTCCCCCTGAGTATGTTTGGGAAAGGAAGCCAAGGTTTAATGAAGGAGGATCATTATTAATGTTTCCATGGTTTGGGCAGTTTAAAGGCCCAGAGTTTAAGAAAGTTTGTTAGTTGTGGGGAGAAGAACCCACAGTTAGTCAGACAAGGTTAAAGTTTAGTCTCTCAAACTTCACTTGGATATGAAAATCGAGTGCCTAGGCCCAGGAAAATTGTGGTGAGTGATCACTTAGTGACTTTTATATCCTGAAATGTCAGCTATGGCATGTTATGTAATGGTAGAAAGGATGGAAGTCGTGTGACCATTTTCAAGGGCCAAGTACCCTAGCATTCTCAATAGAAGAAATAAGCTCATTATTTTAGATTAAGAGCTTCTAATTTTGAAAGGTTATGCCCTTACACAACTTCTTATTCCCCAATACCTGTTCTCTCCCCATTCCTAGGAAATAAAACCTATAAACATTTTTACTTTGCTTTCTTCTACTTAGAAATTAACAAGGGAGGACAGAAAACCCTAGAATTAGGTGTGTGTGTGTGGGGAAGTCTCAATAATATACTTTTTTTCTTTTTTTTTTTTCTGAAAGGGCAGTTTTCATTGTCCATTAAAGCTATAGCTCTCCTATTTCTCTCTTGGCTCTTGGATTAAGACCCATATTGAATGTTTTTCCCTATTTGCTTTCCCTAAATGTATATCACTTACAGCAGGGTTGCCATTTTTGCCATTGTTCAGCATTGTCATCATCATCATCATCATCATTATTATTCTTTTACCAATGCCTTTCTCCCAAAGTGACAGTCTGTGCTATGTAATGAGCAAAGAAATAGTCATTGAAAGAGAACCCAGAAAGTGAAGATGTAAGGGCCAGCCAAAGGTACAATATGAACTGACACACTATTTTCTCCCCTCCCCCCCCTTTATTAGGAGGCAGTATGGTGCTAAAGAAAGAATGCTGACTTGGAGAGCTCTTCTTGAAGTTGCAGGACCTGAGTCTGAATGTTTGTTCTTTCCCATACTATTTGTGTGAACTTGGGCAAAATCAGGCAGTTTTTGTGGGCTTCAGTTCCAACTTCTGTAAAATGAAGGAGTTAGATTCAGTCTTGGAAGCGCCTCCAACTCCAAAGTCAAGATCCTCTAATCTTCCCTGTGCTGCTAGCAAAGACCAGTCCTTTCATAAAAGAGAATCAGTTGGAAAATCAATAACCATAATTGTCTGCCTTTCATAAGCAATGTAATTGTTCAAGACTGTACTTTGGCATTCAAAGCCTTCCATACTCTGACTCACACCTACTTTTCTATTCTTATTATTTTTTTATTTTTAAAATTTTATTTATATATATTAGATATTACAGAATAAGTAATATTTATTTATTTATTTTTCTTTCTTTTATTTTCTCTCTGTCCCTGGCAAAATGACCTTCCAGCTATTTCCCGCGTATGATGTCCCATCTTTCACACCACCCCGTTCCTATTTACAAGTGGTCCTCAATGCATGGAATGCACTCCCACCTCACCTCAAACCTCATAGCATCTCTAGCTTTCTTCCCAACACAGGTGATATGGTACTTCTTTTAACAGGACTTTCATTGCCCTCTTAATTATTGCCACTCTCTCCCTCTTGATTTCCCCTTGTGTTGCCCTGTATGTGTTGTAGACACTCAGTAATCTCCCAGAGAGCAAGTGTTGACCTACTGTTTCAGTTTGGGCTTTTTATTTCTAGTATTTAGAACAGTGTCTTGAATTCAGGAAGCACTTACTACTTATTTATTGTACTGAATTGAACAGGGCTTCCAGTAACCAACTGGGAAGGGCAACTCATGAA
Source organism: Pseudochirops cupreus (assembly GCA_028627135.1). Classification (NCBI taxonomy): domain Eukaryota; kingdom Metazoa; phylum Chordata; class Mammalia; order Diprotodontia; family Pseudocheiridae; genus Pseudochirops; species Pseudochirops cupreus. The sequence goes on along the minus strand of CM053580.1, from coordinate 438,177,805 downwards.
AATCAAAGAAGAGTCCCATCTAACTTAATTTTCTTTGTTTCTTTTTTCTTCTGTCTTTCCTTCCTTCCTTCCTTTCTATCTTTCTTTTTAAAAATGGTAGCATGGTCTTGCTTCTTTAGTTTAGCATGAGTAAGGAGATGTATTATTATTTGAAGTGTTAATAGAATGCTGAATAATCAAGAATAATCAACAGCCTTCCTCTGGTTTCTATGTGGCCCCCATATTGTCCACATCATTCCATACAGGCTATGAGGCACAGTGGCACCTCATACTCCAGCACAGCGGTTCGCAACTTGTGGGTCGCAACCCGTTTAGGGGTCAAATGACCTTTTCACAGGGGTCGCCTAACACGTTTTGCTGATGATCTCAGGAACCGAGACACCACTCCTCTATCCATCTCCAGGTGGGTCCACCCACACGCAGATATGCCCACATACAAGTATTAAAGGGTCACAGCGTTAGGAAGGTTGAGAACCACTGCACTAGTAAAAGCCTTCATTATACTTCCCACTGATAGAGGAAAATCTGGAAATATGCAAGAGGAGAAAGAGATTAGTATCAGAGTAACCTTAATGAATGATCACCTAGAAGACCTGGTTAATTCAAAGCAAAATCATTTCCTGAAATGAAATGATAAAAAAAAATGGCAATATTTTCTCTATAAACCTATGGCACACTTCCCCACAAATATACAAATATACACCATCAGTAGGAAGACTGGGCACACTTAGGGAACACACTTGGAAAGGCACTCATGTAGGGTATACTTATTGACCCAGGAATGAAAGGCACAGAACTCATGCATCCCACCCTTTAGGGTTGCTAATATCTTCCAGTGATATTCTAAAATAGTATCTTCTATCTAGACAGTGCCCTCTGAATGTAGAGTCTCTTCTAGATGGTGTAACAGTGAATGCCCAGCCTCTTGTGGACCTCTAATCTCCATCAGAAGTTGCTTCACTAGGTGCTGCTACAGCAGACACTATTTTACTATCAAACATGGGCCTATTTGGCCTATTTCCATTTTGTGTGGAATTTCTCTGTGTTTCCAGATTCTGGATTCACTTGGAATCTATGACTAAAATACTATATCCTAAAAGCTCTTGGGAAAAAAAAAGTATCCCCACTATGAATGCAAAAAAAGTCTTGTTTCTTAGCCTTATCCTTTATAGAATTACCTATATTCTTCCCTTCAGATTCTTTCATCTCCAAGAATTGGTTCTTTACCCCCCAGGTAAAGACGCTCAGTGGTGTCAGGCAGAAGTCTTGTCTCTTTTGGAACAACTCCAAGGCTCTTTGGGCATAGGTCTCACTCTAGTTTATGGTAAACATTCCATATACCTCATGATTATCATCTCTATAGGCAAGACTGCACCTGGTTCTCATCCATATGAAGGATTACTCACTCAATGTCTATCAAACACCCTGTGATTTCAGGGTTCCCAGTTTCTCAACTCCCCGTGTTTTGCTCTCCCACATAGATGAGTAGGCATGGCACAGAGACAAATCTAAGCCTTGGGGGTAAGATTGTTTTGTTCTTTTCTATCTGTCTAGTCATATTCTTGGCATTTCCTATATAAATATGGTCATCCAAAGCCCAAAGGTGTTTTGAGTTTACATTTAAAACTCTCTTAATTCCTGACCTTCCTTGTGCAGAAAAGGGGAGAGAGTGCTTCTAGTTTGGGGTGCTTTTTTCTGTAACAATCACCTTTGCTCTATCTGCTTAGTAAATGCCCCCTTCTAAAAGCTAATTAACTCTGTCTAGCTAATTCTTCATAAGCCAGAACACAACATATGGGGGCTTGTGAATGACAGAACTAGGGGGAAAAAAGTAACCCAATCACGCAGGATTACCACTAGAACTCTGAAGGGAGCAGTAATCAGCTACCTTCTGTTGCCCCAGCATATCAATGGGAGTGGGAATTGGGAGCGTGTGACTGGAGAGGATGCTGTACTTAATTGACTGCATAGGTAGAACAGCTAATATTTCATTCATTCAGTTGCTCTAAAGTTCTCTCTTTTGTTTTCTAATTGTCCCTACCCCTGAGTACTTACAGCAAGATACCTAGCTGAATCTCCGAGGCCAGTGGTTAGAAGCCAGCCACAGGCAGGGTGGAAATTGGTGGTCTGTGGTTAATCCTACAGAAGCAAGACCTATTAGCAAGCAGTATGAAGTTCTCATGTAGAATATTTTGTTCCATGTAGTCCTGTATTTCTGTTTTTTCTGTCATCATAAACCATTTTTTTGTGGTCTAACATCATATTATTGTCTTTTCTTGGTTCTCTAGTTTCTTAATCAAATGAGATTATAGTTGAAAAGTGCTTAGTATAATGATACGTAGTAAGTGCTTGATAAATCCTTTTTCCTTGATTTTCTTAGAAACAAATACAATAGAAAGAAACATAATACAACAGAAAGAGCACTGGAAAAGGAGTCAGGAAATGTAGGTTCCAGTTCTCCTAACTACATGTGTGGTGACCTTGGGCCCCACATTTAAAATTTTAGGAACACTAGTTCCTTATTTCTCAGAAAGGATGCTGGACTAGAGTTATATCTATCTTCTTCCTTTAAATATAATTAGTTTAGGGCATTAGTTTGGGTTCAAAGTACATTTCTGATTACTCTTCATTATTGGGGGAAGCAAGACACCAGTTTTATCTTCAAGGCTTGACTCCTTTCCCACCAAATACGAGTTCCACAGAAAACACACATAGCAAATAGCAACAAAACCTATTTGTCCAAGTTGATAGCAGAACAGATAAAGTGTACATAGGAGACTTAGTACCAGACAATACAGAATGAAAGAATTCTCCCTTTGGGGAGGGAGGAAGAGGAGAGAGAAAAAGACAGAGAGAGAGGGAGAGAGAGAGAGAGAAACAGAGAGAGAGACAGAGAGAGACAGAGAGGGAGACAGACAATGAACTAGATCTTCAGAGGGGAAGTCCCCTGGACTCTCTAATATATCAGTCTGGGGGACAGGGATGTGATAGATACTGCCAGCTTCTCTTGTATTGGCTTCTTCCCAGAGTCTTTTCCTTCAGTGACCTAAAGTGGGGTTTACATTGCCCTTCTCCTGTCTTTCAAAGCTGGAAACCAGCTTGAAGAAACTCAAGACACTTGAAGAGACTCTTGAAACAAATGAAGAGATTCAGAGAGCCTGGTAATCTCCTTCTCTGGCAACTCCTTCCTGCCTCCCAATGCAGGTTCAGAATATCGATCTTTACCAGTGAGGAGAGAATCTCATACCAATGAACTTTGAGACTCAGGTTGCATATTATTTATCCTACAGACAGTAAGGAGCTACTGTAGTTGATTGACTAAGGAAGTCACATAGTTAGATCTGTACTGAAAGAACATTTCTTTGGCAGCAGTATGTAGGATAGACTTGGAGTGGTGAAAGACTTGATATGCAATTATTTTTCTATGTACAAGTAGTCAAAATTTTTATCTATTTCACTTCAAACTTCCTTAATTGCCTTTTATTTCAGGGGTATTCTATACTCCCCACCTCTGCATCTTGGACCAACATTTTATGGGTTTTATCAATACACTCCAGTCCCAAACTGTTCATTTTCTGTTGTTCAGTCATTTCATTTGTGTCTGACTCTTTGTGATCCTATTTGGTATTTTCTTGGCAAAGATACTGGAGCAGTTTTCCATTTCCTTCTCCAAAACTATTCATAGGATCATATATTCATAGGTAGAAAGGACCTGGTGGGTCATCCAGTCCAGTGCTTCATTTTACAGGTAAGGAGATTGGGACCTAGAAAGGTTAAGGTCTCCCAAGTACTGAGTAGTAGAGCTAACATTCAAACCCATTCAAATCTTTTGACTTAAGATCATGTGCTCTTCCCATTGCTTTTCTGTAGCCAAATTAACTTAGGAAATACTATTCTACTGTGTTTTAAAGAGGAGAGTGGTAATTTCTCCCTCTCAGAGAAGGGAGAAATGAGTCTGTCCTTGGTCCTCTTTTCAGTATATATTCTTCCCCTTTGCAAACTCATTCATTCCTATACCTTCAGTTACCACTGCAGGCAGATCAACCTCAAATGATCCTGGGGTGAGCTGGAAACAGCTAGGACTGGCTCCTGCATGATTGTTAAATTTCTTTGTGATTACTTACACCTCTGAAAGCTTCAAATGCTACAAATCAGAGCTTGATTTGTTTTGTTGGTTTTCGAGTCCTAAGAAAATGATGTAGAAAATGTTAAATAATGCAAATTAAACTTAAAAGTGTGTCATGAACATCTCCTCCTCCCCTTCTTCCCCCTCCCTTTTGTGGGGGTGGGATGGGGGAGATTTGAGTGTTAAGCATTTTCCAGCACATTCCTACTCAAATTTCTTTTTAAAGCCCTAAAATATCTCTTGAGCTCTGAACCTGTTTCTCTGTGTCTTAATTCCTTCTTAGAATTAGGCTCAATGTTGTAGAATGAATGAACAAAAGTCTAGAGGTGAATAATAAATGAAAAATATTTCATTAAGTGCCTTCTATTGTATTAAATGCCCCAAAGTTTATATCCTGATGTTCCTCAGCATGACCATGTAATTGAGGGCACCTGAGCCCCTGGAAACCTTGAGAGGCACCACTATTTCTTTAAGCTCCACAGAATCTCTACCTCCTGAGAGGAGCTGGTCTAGAGATGAGAGGTTGGTTGGCTTAGACACAACATCTTTGAATACATGCTTGAAATGAAAGAATAAATGAATGAACTAACAGTTTAAAAAATGATTGCCAAATGATGCATACCTATCAATCAAGGCCGTAGGAAGAGTAACAGATTGAACTGTGCAGGGTGATAAATAAACTAACACCAAAGTAATTTACTCAACAGAAAATGTTTATGTTGGAAAGGTATACAAGGCCATAAACAGCTTTTATACCACTAGTTAAACACCAAAAGGACTGCTACACTGGTCTTAAACTATTTAAAAACAAATAAACAGAAGGCCTTTATTATGCTCTCACTGTATTTCTAGCTCTGAGCTAAGCATGGTAGATACAAATATAAAAACCAAGATAGTTCCTGCCCTCAAGGAGCTTACATTCTAATGAAGGGAAAACAATACTAGTAGAAGAGGGGTAGCAAGAGGGACGAGTGGATCAGCAGAGAAGTGCCCTAGGACAAAAATTTCCTGTAGTATGTTCTCTAGTGAGGACTATTTGGCTCTTTGGCTGGGAGGCTGTGGAAGAGGTGGCCAGAGGAGGGGCATATAACTCCTTGTTAATTGAAGGTCTTGGAAAAGGATCAGCTTAGTCATTGGTTCTCTTCAAGAAAAAAGGACTAACGACAGCAGTTTTCTTAGATTATATTAATGAAAACATGCTGTTTGTAAAACAAATTAAAAAAAAAACCCAACAATGAAACATCTAATGGAATACCATTTTTTTTTTAACAAGGATATTATTTGTAGGGTTCTGGTGAGCCATTGCTGGAGCTGTCTATTGCATGAGGTTCCTATGGGTGTTTAACTAGAGGCATAAAAACTATTTATGGCCCTATATACCTTTCCAACATAAACATTATCTCTTGAATAAGTCACTTTGGTGTTAGCTGATATATTACCAGAAGCAGGTTTCTCTTTGACACTTCCTGTGCCCTGGATAATAGGTAGGCATATATATCATTTTTTTTCCAGTTTTTATTTTGCCTTCGAAATGAATATAAAATCACTTTTTTGTATTTTGCCTTTCAAAAGTTTAGAATAATATTTGTTGTCATTCAGTTGTGTCTGGCCCTTCATGACCCTTTCTTGAGGTTTTCTTGGCAAAGATACAGAAGTAGTTTGCCATTTCTTTCTCCAGCTCATTTTATAGATGAGGAAACTGAGGCAAACATGGTTAAGTGACTTGCCCAAGTTCACATAGCTAGTAAGTGTCTGAGGCCAGATTTAAACTTATGAAGATGTCTTCCCTGACTTCAAACCTGGAGCTCTATCCACTGCACCACCTAGCCACCCTTTAGAATATACTGTTCCACAATTATATAATCATAGGATCCATATCTTTAGAGCCAGAAAAGATTTATTTAGAAGTTAGTTATTCCAACTCCCTTTTGCATATGAAAAAACTGAGATCCTGAATGGTTGCCCAAGATCACAAAAGTAAAAAGAAAGAAAAAAAAAGTGCTAGAAAGTGCAGGTCAGGGACTTGGACTTCTCATTCTAATCCAAGGACTTTCCCACTAGGCCATATTACCTCCACTTGCACCAATCAATGGGTAGGTTTAATGTGGAACCCAGTGCATACCTCCAATTTGCTCTTCCCAAGTAATTTGGGCAGTTCAGCTGTCAAATCCTCAAAGGCCAAGGCTATATTTCTTTTAAATGTGGTTACTCACAAATGTCTAGCATAGACTCTGCAAGTAATAGGTACTTAATATATATTGATTGAATCATATAAACTGGGAAATGGGGGTTGAATATGTTATTTCATTGGTCTAGGGAACATTTGAGAGAAGAAACTCATAAAAATTCAGGGTGGCACTTTCTCTGCAATTTCTAGTCTTAAGAGAGCGATCGTGAACACGATGATGTTGAGTGACTTACTTACCCAGGGTCACACAGCCAGTTTGTGTTGGAGGTAGTACATGAGGCTGAGTCTGGCATCAACTCCAGAGCTCTTTGTCCTATCCATTATATCACGTTGTCTCTCAATGTATTTAATCATGTAAAAATGAATGGTACAGGTCGGTTTTTCCTACTCCCAGTGCTTTGAATTCACTTTTATACTTCAGTTTCTTAAAAGAGTTTCTGGGAACTTAGCATTATTGAGAAACCCCAATCTCTGCTGCATAGAACTAAGATAGTAAGACGTCTGCTTCTTGTTACGAGTCTCACAGCTATTGAGTTTAATGATCTATTTCCTATCTTCATGACTTGGCACTAGCCATTTCCCATTCATGTAATGTGCTCCCTCCCCACTACCACCTGTTGAAGATCCTTATTTCCTTCAAATTTTAGCTCAAGGATCACCTTCTTCATAAAGGCTTTCCAGATTCAGCTACTAATGCCCTCCCAAATTACTGTAATATATGTGTGTGTGTGTGTGTGTGTGTGTATGTATACATACGTATGTGTATATATGTGTGTGTGTGTGCATGTGCATATATACACATACATACATTTAAAAATTATTTCCCCCAATAGAATGTGAATTCCTTGAGGACAGGAACTGTTTCATTTTTGTCTTTGTATTCTCATCGCCTAGCACAGTGCCTAGCATGTGGTAACTTCTAACCAAATAGATATTCACTGATTTATTAAATTCAGATATTGTAATATCTGAATAAATGTATTGTTCTTCAGGGTATATTTAGGAGAGCTCATAAATGATGACTGTAGATTTTTTGACAATTTAGGCACATCCCAGATGTATTATTGATATATTTTTATATGTTTTCTGTCTTTCAGCAGTAGGTCTAGAGCACCATCTAGTCTGCACACTCATTTCTTTTGTTTTCCTTTGAGGGATATGGAACGTAGCCTGATTGACAGTGTTTAAAGATAATTTAAAACAATCAGTAAAGAAATCCCCTTCATAGCCATGATGGACGAGAAAGACCATTTAGAATAAGATAGATGTCAGGTAATTCTTCAAGCTCGCTTCAAAAATGAGTAAAGTTGCTTAAATAAATGTGATTTTTGTTGAGAATTTCTATTAAAAAAAGGCTATTTCAAGTAACAAAACTTTGGGCTTAGAATCAGGGAGACCTGTGTTCAGATCCCACCTTGGACACTTGATGACTGTGTTACCCTGGGTAATTCAGTTAGCCTGTCTGGGCCTCAGTTTCCTCATTTGCAAAATGAGGGGGTCTGAAATGGATAGTTTCTAATTTCCCTGCCAGCTCTAAATATATGATCTTATAATATTTCTGTTCAATAGTGGGAGTAACTTAAGATATTTATGCTACTTCTCCTAAGTATATTAATTTTTCATTATTAATTTTTCTTATGTGAATTTGTGATACAATCAGTACAGATACTCTTTGTAAGTATGTAGATAACTGCCTTTAAATCCTGTCCATACTATTTGATTCTTATCTATGGCCTTCAGTATAATCTTCCATAGAGGACCCACAGAATAACTTTTTCTGCTTTTAATAACTTGAGGAGCAGTCCAGCAATCAGGCCGTCCATCTTCTGTCTCTCTCTATATTTCTGGCACATTTCTTTTTTCATTCATTCCTATCTATCTATCTATCTATCTATCTATCTATCTATCTATCTATCTGTCTATCTACCTATCATTTATCTATCTATCCATCTCTCTCTCTCTCTCATCTATCTATCCATCCATCTATCCATCATCTATCTACTTATCTATCTGTCTATCTATCTGTCTGTCTATTTGCTGTCTATCTTTTTATTTACAGTCTCTATTGTCTCCCTTAACTTTATATTCTATCTATACTTGTAAAGCCATTTCCCACATGCAATTCATCATTAGTAATACTGGTATACCTTCCAAACATCAATTCATCATTATTCTTTCAATCACCTGTTATGTAGGGTGTCATTAGTTTCTTCCTGAAAAATATTATCTGACCTTCAACTTTAAAGTTTTATTACATTTGAGCTAATTTCTTTCCCCAAGTCATCAAAAAGGAGAATTTGACATAGAAATATTTATTGTTCTTTATCAAGACCCTGGCACTTTACTTTAGCTGTTGTTTAAATACCTTTGTTCAAATAGGAACTAAATCCTTAACTTGTGTTGTTTAATTGGATGCTGAATTATGCAAAGTATTCTCTAACTTTTAATACATGTTGAAGTTGCATGAATTATGGTTAAAGGTGAAAGTGAGTAAAATCTAAAATCAGTCTTCACTAGAATCCTTGTGGTGACATGGAAGTGATGCTGTGTTCTCAATGGCTTCACCATAACAAAACTGGAAAGACGTGGAGGACTGCTAACAGACTACTTTTTTGTGTGTGATTTTTGTCCAGCCTTAAAAGTTTAGTGGTCTTTCAGTGGAGTTAGATTCAGAGTGCTATTTTTTCTCCCCGGAATTTATTTATTTTTATTTTTAATATTCATTTCTACAAGATTTTGAGTTACAAATTTTCTCCCCATCTCTCCCCTACCCCCACCCCAAGATAGCAAGAATGTTGAATACCCCTTCTTCCAGTCTGCCCTCTCTTATATGTCTCCATCCCTTCCCCCTTACTTTCTTGTAGGGCCAGATGGATTTCTATATCCCATTACTTGTATATCTTATTTCTTGGTTGCTATTTTTTTAAACTAACTTTTGTGTAACAAGGTACCTAAACTAGGCAGATTAGAGACTAAGTTATGACGACACGATAACTATCAGAGAAGGGAGAACCTACAGCTTGAAAATGACAGACCCCCAAATTATTGACATATTTTAGTTATTTTAAAGTATTCTTTTAGAAAAAAAAGGAGACTCCTCACAGAAGCTCAGAATTTGTCCATTGCCCTCCTATGTATTGCTTTGTTGATCAGAGATTTAGATCCAGAAGAGACCTTAGAACTTATCAAATCCAGCCTCTTCATTTCACAGAAGAGATAATGGAGGCATTATGTTTAATTGAGCATTTATCTGTCACCCTTTTATTCTGTTACTCTATTATTTAAAAAAATCCTTACATTTCATTTTCTATACTTCTAGTTCTTTAATTTCTAGTTATTTTGGTCACAGATAAAGGCAATTTTAGCTGTAGGTTTTTAGAGAAACTTCTGAAGTTAATTTTATATTATTGCAAAGCAGGCAGGGGATGGGAGATAAGCCTTTCATTCCTTAGATCTTTGATGTCAAGAAGAAAAGTTCCTATACTAACTGGCCTTTGTTGTGCATTATGTTTCTAGTCCCCAGTAGACATATAAGTGACCAGGCTCTGGCAGAGGCAATGTTGGAGCACAAGAGTTTTCTCTCTTCAGGTTATTTATAGCTTCAGAATCTGTCACCAGATACTTAAACAAATCAAGACAAAACAAAACTGTTTTCTTGATGTTTTTGTTCATTGCCATCTCTTCACAATGACCACACCCAATAGCCCTCCAAAAGAATTTGTCCTTGTAATGAAAAAGTATAGTTAAGCAAAGCAAACTAACATAATATCCATGTCTGACAAGCCAGTCCACACCTATTGTCTATCATCTCTCTGCCAAGAGGAGGGAGGTATGTTTCAACATCAGTCCTCTGAAGTTTGAATTATTCATTATCTATCTAGAGCTCCTTTGGTGTTTTGAAAAGAAAACTAGACTTGGAGTCAGGAAAGTCAGGCAGGCCCAAATTAAATTCCACCAAGGACAATTGCTAGCTGTGTGACCTTGGTCAAGTCCCTTAACTTTTCTGGGTCTCAGTTTCCTCATCTGTAAAATGAAGGTGTGGGGAAAGGTGGGAGGACTTGATGACTTCTAGGGTCCCTTCTAGTTTTAAACCTGTGATTGTGTCTATGGTTGGGTAGGTAGATGGGTGGAGGATTGGAGGAAAGTAATTTTGCTTTCCTTTGGTTCTGGATTTAACAAAATGTCAGACAGTAGTATAATTATTGCACATATGCAACCTATATAAAGTTGCTTACTATCTTGTGGGGGACAGGGGAGGTGAGGAAGGGAAGGAGAAAATTGGAACTCACATTAAAAAAAAAAGAATGTTAAAAATTGCATTTACATGTAATTGGAAAAAATATTATTAAAAAAACACAGTAGTGTAGCTAGAACTTAAACCAATCAAAATCACCACTTTTGCATCCCTTTAGTATTTTCCTACTCCTTCTAATGTTATACTTCATCTGGAATTCTTACTTCATGGTACTTCACTCACTTCTTAAAGAAGCCTATTCACTGAATTCGAATTCCCTCACTCTGAGTATCTGAAAAGGCCTTAACCTAAAAGGGCCAGGGTCTCCCTTTGCATCCTGAGTCATCTCCAATCATTCTGATGAATATCTTGTCACTGGATCCAGATGGCTCTGGAGGAGAAAGTGTGCCTGGTGACCTTGCACAGCCCTCCCTCACTTAAATCAAAGTCAACTGCAAGTCATGTCATCATTTCTATGATGCCATGGTCCTCTTCGAAAACAAAAGACAATCACAACAACAACTTCATGGTAGTGAATTTCATAAGGAAGATATTAAGAAAGATCACCTAACCTCTGGGTACATGATGCCAGTAAATGAAAAAGCTTCTGTTTTCCCTTGGGACTTTGCTCAAGTGCCCCTTCTCTAGGAGGCTTTTGCTAATTCTCCTTCCCAACCCCCAAACTATCTTGTATTTATTTATGTATGTACTCATATGGCATGTTGTCTTCCATGATAGAATGGAAATTCCTGGAGGATCAAGACTATTTCACAGTTTTGTCTTGCTATCCCTATATATATATATATATATATATATATATATATATATATATATACATATACATACATATACACACACATGCATATATGTACACACATATACTTATACATATATACAGAAACAAATGAATGTTTGCTGATCAGCTGTTTGGGAATCTTCATCTTTGTTAAGTTTGAATTGTGATTGTATGTGTGTGTGTGTGTGTGTGCATTCCTAAATTTATCATATTTTTCCATTAATTATTATCCAGTAAGTCATGGTCAATTTTGAGGGCTGAACTTATAAAGTGTATTATGTATTATCAAAAAAAAGACTAGGGGATAATGTAGTAAATTGAATCAGAAGATGTGGGGATGGGGAAGGGAGTAATATTTGCCAGTGGCTTCTTCAGGAAAACAAGGTTTAAATTGGGCATAGTTGCCATAAAAAATTTGGAGTGTGTGAGGGTCCTTAGGCTTGTGTGTATAGGGACACATTTGTAATCTTGGACCTTAGTCTGAATGTAGGATGATAGGAAGGTAGGGATATAGGGACGATTAAATAGTACAACTAAAGGAAATGCCTTATGTAGTAGGTTGAAAGTGGCTAGAGCTCCATGGTTGTGATTTATGATGCATCTATGCTCCCTCTGATGATTTATAAAAGCTCATTTATCTTTTCTATTTGGTCATCTGTACTCCTCCACATTTGAAGTTAACTCTTCCTCAGAATCTTTCACTCTCTAAGGCTAGGACATGGTAAGGAAGCCCAACCAGCTACCCATCTTCTTTTCTCCTTTTTAAAATTCTTGGTCTGAGGAAAAAAAAATTAAGCCTGTGACTTGTTAATAAAAACTACCATGATGATGCCTGATGCCATATAATGACCATTTTCTCAAGGTTACAAAACTTCTTTTGTATCTTATTTCATCAGTATTGTTTAGTGTAAGTTGTTAGGGCCTGGGGGTATAGAGATCTCAGCTCTGTTCCTCCTATAACCACTGAACAGTGTTGTGACCTCAGATAAGTGATTTTCCTCATCAGGATCTCAGTTTCCTCATTTGTGAAATAAAAGGATTGAACTAAATGACTTCTAATGTCCTTTCCAATTATAATTTCTATAGTAAGAGGAGCTGAATCCTTTTATTATGAATAGGGAAGTAGGGACAAGAAAATTAAATTAAATATTACCCAAAGATTTCTCACCTAGTCTGCCTTCTAGTTTCTGAGTGGGTGGTATTTTTTTTCCTAGTCCATCTAGGTGTCTCAGTGGATAGAGTTCTGGGTCTGGAGTCAGAAAGATTCATCTTTCTAAATTCAAATCTGACCTCAGATACTTAACTAGCTGTGTGACCCTGGGAAAGTCATTTGATGCTGTTTGCCTCAGTTTCCTCATCTGTAAAGTGATCTGGGGAAGGAAAGGCAAACCATTCCAATACCTTTGCAGAGAAGACCCCAAATGGGGTCATGAAGAGTCAGAAATGAATGGAAAAGAACTGATCTCTCCTCTTCTTTTTCTGAGTAACACTCTTCATACTCAATTGATGGTACCAACAATGAGATAGAAGTGAAGATGCTTGTTTGTGGCATCTTCTTTTAATTTTTCTAAAGGTGATACTACTGTTTCCAAATCTTACTTTGGAGAAAGCATACACTCTTCCGATGTTCCAGTCCACATTAACACACCATCACTAGTCACCTATCCATAATACTTCTTCATTCCAGATTCCTCACCAGTCTTTCTCCATAAGGACTATATGTCAAGGTGACTCTTCCTTTTAAAGAGAACCCAAATTGCTTAATTAGGTATTATGTATTGGGATGTTACGGTGCACACACTTAAATCACTTGCTGGTCCTGAGGAGCTCATAAAATTGTACGATATGATAACAAAAAAGTTTGTTGCTGTATGAGAGAGCTAAGTATGAAAGATATTTTATGATTTTGATTTACTGTCCTTCCAATTACATTACACAAAATTCAGCAGAATTTTCCACCATCATTAGGGGAATCAATGTTTTTCCTGTAGTAAATCACAAATACCACAACCAGCATAAGGTCTATAATTGACAGGTAACTGCTGATAAATAGTGTTCGTTATTTTTCTAGTAGGACAAACTGGAAAGTCAGTGCCCATCATATTTACTTGGAAAATACGTTCCTAACCTTACAAAATATATCTAGTCTCCAAATGTTAGAACTAAAATTACTGGATCTTTCTGTTTCTGAAGTGTTGAAGTGCACAGGTGTGGGTTTATGGCCTTAACGAACTCTAACTTGAGGTCTCATTCCTCTCAATTTGGTAAATGAGGAGCTTCATGAGGCAGAGTGAGCTTAACAACTTTCTATTTTCTGTCACAAAAGAAACACACTCAGACTGATGATGAGATATTGCTCTGATACCAATGACTAGAACGGAGTTACCAAAGGCCAGTGCTAACCTTGTTTACCCAAACAAATTGGTTCCCTAAACATGACAGTGAGCTGTAGAAAAGAAACACGTCAGGCCACTTAAAAAAAAATACAACAGTGGCAGAACTGAAACTGGAAAAGAGTGTTCACAGTTTTCTGATTCAGGGAGATTAGAGGGTGGTTCAGAACTACGATGATCAGCTCTATCACTGGTCCCAAAAAAATCACTTAAGGAGCACATTGTTCTTGGTAGGCAAAGAAAAATATCTAACAAAAACCCCATTTACTCTTATTTTATTATTTAATGTTTTTTTCTTTTTTTCATTTTTGGGATAAAAATTGGAACTGCAAAAACCAGCATTCATTATATATAGTAGTTGTAGGTGGTGGCAAGATTTTATCTCTTGGGAACAAATATGTGCTTGAATGATCTGCCTTTTCCCAACATGTACTGTTCAATCCTGTAAATGGTATCCTTTTGAAATCCTCTCTCTCTTTCTGGGTCATTTTTGCTCTTCAATTCTTCTCCTCAGCCATTCTGATGATTATTTTTCTTCTCTTATTCACTCCTAAGAAATATTCAGGGTCATAAGAGAGTTAATATCTTTAGCATGAAATTGCTGTTCAATGTATTATCTTTATTTAGTAGATTTGGTTATTTTCTGCTCTTGGGGTTGGCAATTCAGGACTAGGAAAAACATCTGCAGTTGACCAGGAAGGAATGAAGATGATTGAATATCTTTTCCTCATTCCTTTCCCCATGACCTTTTCCCTCACCCCCACCTTAAATTAATGTCCCTACCTTATCTTTTCCCCTCACTCCAAAGAAGAAAATGTACTGGCATTGATTCACAAAACTATAAGAGATTTTTTTAGTTAAATGATAATTTATATAACAATAAATGACTAAGAAACAACTTTGCCACTGATACCCTGAATTTCGTTCATGTAGAGTTAAGTGGAGGAAGGAATTAGCATAATAAAGTGCCTACTGTGTCCCGGGCTCTATGCTAAAGGCTTTGCAGATATCTCATTTGATCCTCCCAACAGCTCTTTGAGGTAGGTACAACCCCTATTTTACAGTTGAGCAAGTTGAGGCAGAAGTTAAATGATTTGGCCAAGGTCACACAGCTAGTAAGTGTCTGAAGCTGGATTTGAACTCAGGTCTTCCTGATTCCAGGCCCAGTGTTTATCCTTAAACCACCTAGCTAACCATCAGAATAGGCTCAGATAGAAAGATAGAAAGATGAATGTATGTGCATGGGTATATATGTGTCTATTTATATGTGTGTACATATTTTGCCATGAGATGGTAGCACTCTCAGAATCTACTCTCATCTCAGTACATTCAGCTTTGATTAAGTGCCTTCTATGTGTAGAATACTTCTAAAAGAGATACAGTTTGGCCAGGACACAACCCCTGCTCTCATAAAGTTTCATGATGTTCCTTTGTTGTTTTACACCAACATTCAATAAATGTAATTGATATGGTTCACTGTTTACACTGGGTTGGGATGAGTCTAGGATGGTGAGACCTGGTCTAGACTTCAAAGACTATTTCTACTCTTCTGATAGGGTAGGCCATATTTATTCTGGCTGAGAAGTCACAGATCTATCCCTGCCTGCTGAATATTGCACTTTAAAGCCCTGTATAAATGTTAGCTATTACTATTTTTTTTTCTTTTTCTTCCCAGGAGCTCTCGAGGCCAAGTGTGACTGCCAGGAAGGAGCTGGGAGCAGCCAAAGAGGCTGAGCATGTCAGACTTCTCTCCCAGCCTGCCACACACACTTAAAACCTAAAGGAAATAAGCAGGGATCAATGGGAGGAAGGGAGCCAACCAGGTGAGCAACCACATCTGTCTGAAGTCTGAAGGCAACAGGAAAGGATCCCTGGCATTTAGATTCGTTTGGCAAGATTGAGACATGACCTGAGCTTACACTAAATTACCTCACAATGAATTATTTTTACCTTGCACTTTAAATGTCAGGATGACTCCACTGAGCTTTTTGGCTAGGGAAAGAGGGAACACATCAAAGGCTGGTAATTAGTCTGCAGGTGTGGCTGATGGGATTGCCAGTCTTTTCTTTCCTTTTAGCAAAGGGTTAATTTCTGACTTTTTCTCAAACTGACCTCTGTTGATTCGGGGAAGGAGCAAGAGATTTTCCATAGAGTTATTTGTTTCCATGGTTTGCATGTGTGTGTCTGTGCGTGTGCACGCATGCACGTGTGTGCATATGTTTCCTTAGGTGCAGCCAGGGCTAGTATTTCACTGATTTATTCAGTGGAGAGGGTGGAGGAAGTCTCACTATACCAGTCATTGGGGTTCATACCATGGCGCCACTGTGCAAATGAACTCCTTCATAATGTGTACTTTTGCTACTTAAGTAAGTAAATTCCCTTGGATAGGCTCCATGGCTGCCTTGACTTATAATGAATTCTGATCGGTAGTCAAGTGGTACTAAGGCAAGGTTCCAGTGTGATATATGATTTAGCCTTCACTCCCCTCCTTACCCAGATTTTTCAGTTAAATCTTATCACTAAGTGGAGCAGGAATAATTATGGTAATTGCAACATGAAAGGGTTTTCAAGTCTGAATGGCATTTTAGAAATCTTGGCTTGGCTTCTACTCCATAAGCAACATAGATTATATAAGTGATGCTATTTATTCAAAATAGCATTAAATGCAGTCTGGGATATCTTCAAAGACTACTTTCTGAATGAAATGGGGTGAAAGGAAAAGAATTAGTTATGTGTAGAATGCAAATCAATTGTCTTTGCTTTCTAGTACTTTTCCTAGTGTGTTTAGAAGCTTTTCTTCTATCTTTAGAAGCCATCTGAACCCCAAGATGTCTCAGAGGTATTTTGCTGCCTGACCATAAGCTGTTTAAAATTTGGAAGTTTCTGATTTTTGGAGCAATTAGTGTTAAAAAAAAAATTAAAGTAGATTACACAAAATTATAGGGGTATATATTCTTGAATTATCATGGTGCCTGTGTCTTGAAGACTTATGTCTCCATATCACCCCAAATGTTTAATTTTTGTGGTTGTTCCAAGAAACACAGGTGATAGAGATTAAAAAAGGGGGCCAGTGATAAGTATCTGGCTCCAACTTGCTAGTTGGTGTTTGCCAATCTCTTGGGGAGACGGGATGAGGAAAAATGACAAAATGCGAAAATGATACTGCCAGGTTGGGTTGAAAAAAAATTCACATGTATGTCAAAAAAGGGGAAGGAAACAACAGGAAGTAAGCTAATGGAGGTGTGAAGCAGAGTGAAGCAAAGGCACCATTCTCTTGAACCATGTTACCAAAGAGCCTTGTACATGGGAGGCCAGGCACGTTCCTAGAGGCAGAAGTGAATCTCCAGAAGGGTCAAAATAAAATTTCCCCAAGTTCTTGCACGGGATTATGCTTTAGTTTTAATAGTTTAATAGTTCTCATTATATATTGCAAAGTTTCTTTCCTTCTCTGTGTCAGAATTGTAAAGATAATGGACATGTTGATTCACGCCAACCCCTGCAACACTGTGGCAAAATACTTGTTATCTTGGTTACCACTTTTGCTTCTCCTATTCCTTTCTTTCCTTCTATCCCTCTTGTATGCACAAGTGGGTTTGCCCCTCATCAATTTTTCATTTTTCTCCTAATTCTCCCTTCCCCTCCCTCCTTCCTCTCCTTCTCTTTCTACACCACCTCAGCTTATTTTCTTCTTCCCTCGCTGGCTAGAGAACATGTCAGGTGAATGCGTTGGCACAATTTTGCCTTTTTTGAGCAGAGACTTCTATTTATTCTGCCTCGGGCACACACTCTTTTTAGTACCATTCCTCTCAGAGGGATGGGGAGTGATCTTTGCAGCAAAGGAAGGTGAAGTTGTAGCTGCATTATTGTTATAACATAGCCAAGTGTAAGGAACAGATTGGGCTGAGATTGGAACAGCTGGGGCTGGCGCAGTGAATCTTGACTCTTCTCAGAAGAGTTTGGGCAGTGCCAAATCATCACACTTGAAGGGGAAAGACAGGCAAGGAAGGTTAAGGGGATAGTGGCTCCTCCCAGAGACACTGTAGTTTCTGTGATTTACCTTTGCCAAATAGACAGTAGTTTGTATAGCTGATGAATTGTGGGCCTATTTTACTCAAGACCTCTCCTGGTGTCTCTCTCACTCTGTCTCTCTTTGTTTCTGTCTCACTTTCTGTCTTTCTCTATGTCTCAGTTTCTCTCTCACTTTCTTAATGCCTCTCTTTGTCTGTTATTCTGTCTCTCACTCTGTCTCACTCACTTACTCTCTACTTCTTTATCTCATTCACTCACTTTCTATATCTTCATGTCTCTTTTGTACTCTGTCTATCTCTGTCTCCCTCTCACTCACTCTCTTTCACTCACGTTTTTCCTATTACAGTTAGTATTGTTTCTCATCTACTGTGTTAGATATTGCTCAGTCGTACGTTTCAAAGTGCAGAATGAGATGATTTTTAATGTCATCACATGTGGTTGTTTGACTGACATCATCTTCTGATGCCTCATCTCAGCATGGAGGTGAGCCTGGGTTCAGGAGAGCTATGCTAGTGGAGCTCGAGTTCTGGCAGGTCCTGACAATCTGGAGGGCCTTTGATTGCATGCCTACTGACAGGCTGCATTCAGAGCACTTTGTTACTAGGGAGGCCACCAGGTGAAGAATTCTTCAGCAAAAGGTACTTGAAACCACTGAGATGTAGAAGGCTTGTAATACACAACAGGGCAGGGCATGCCTGCACTAAGGAAGCCACAGATTTTCAAAGCATTGAAATATTTTTTTGAAAAAGACCAAAATTATTTCTCTGAGATTTTTTTCAAGTGTGGGTGACACTAATCAGAGTTTTAGAAGGGTGCTAGAATTTTAGTGCTACAGGAAGGCTTTGATATGAATATTGTTAATATGAACACAAACCAT
This sequence comes from Pseudochirops cupreus, assembly GCA_028627135.1. NCBI lineage: Eukaryota > Metazoa > Chordata > Mammalia > Diprotodontia > Pseudocheiridae > Pseudochirops > Pseudochirops cupreus. Next base: position 438,159,162 of record CM053580.1, on the reverse strand, counting down.
CTTTGAATCTGAATCATGGACTTAGAGCTGGGAGGGGCCCGAGAGGCTGTTGAATACAAGCCGCTCATTTTACACATGAGGAAACTGAGTCTCAGAGGGGTTAAGTGCATAGCTGAAGGATTCAGAGGTACTAAGTGACAGAGGTGGGATTTTAACCCAAGTCCTTTCACTTCAAAATCAATGTTCTTTGGGATTTTTATACAATTAGTTTGTGATAATTCATATTCAAATAGCAATTTCAAGGCTACAAAGCATTTTTCTTGAAACAACCCTCTGAGGTGAGCATTGGACATATCCCTATTCTTTGCCTTTTCCTGATGATTCATAGTGAATGCACAAGAGAGAAATAAGAAAATTGCTGTGTGAGGTCTGAGTTGGGGCAAGTTCATTACCCAGTGGAAAAGGCTTTATGACAAAGGTGAAATCTGTGTTAGGCATTGAATAAAATGTAAGAATTCAACAAGAATGATGGAGGAGACATTCCAGGCATAGGGAAGAAAATGAACCAAAGCACATAGAGAGGAAGATATGGGGGTAGGGGTGGTGAGTAGTTCTAATTAGTTGGAACATTGAAGGGGAATCGTATGAGAAGAGTTTAGAAATGTAGGGCAGAACCAAATTTTGTAGGGTCTTGAATGACAAATTTGTGAGTTTTTATTTTAATCAACTGTCAAAAAGGGAGCCATTGAAAGTTTTTATGCAAAAAATATGAATGACCTGATTTAAATGTAAAGAATGTGATCTTAGGAGGGATTTGAAGAAAAGTTTGATGAGCAGATGAGAAGCTGCTATTCATGCCCCAGTAGGACATATTTGAAATCAAAGTGGGAGTAAACCTGTGGAGTAAAATGAATGAGAATACTTTGTAAAAGAAATACTAACCTAAGTAGTCTCTTTTTAATTTTTCCTTTAAATGATGTTAAATTTAGTTTTCATTGAGCTTGCAATCCTGTCTTGTGTATGAGAGCCTATCAATAATTTGTGCATGCAGATTCACTGAAATTTCAAAGGACATTATTTCTGTATTTACATACTCAAGTGGCATCTTTCTGCCTCCTCATGCCCAACCTCTGACTTCCATCCAAAGACTGCCAGCTTCCATTTGGCTGCCTTTCCAGATCAAGTTGCTTCTTAAATTTTACAGATGGAATTATGAAATATAGTTCTTTCCATATATTTTCATTTACTCTACTTGTGGTTAAGCATAAGATTTGTTTGCTTTAGGAGTATAAGTTAACTAAATCCCACAATTTTGTTTTGTTGTGTCAAAGTATAACCATTTTTTAAAAAGTGAGGTTGGATGTCGTATACAATTTAGCTCACTTTTCTCAGGATAATTTTTATTTGTTAACTAGGAAACTTACTGGGAAGCATGTGTGTGTGTGTGTGTGAGTCCTTAAATTCTTCTTCGAAGGGGGAAAAGACGACTCAAAAATGTTATGAACTGAAGACATTTTGGGGGACGAGAGAATAAGGGAAGAGATATGAAAGGTGAGAAGTGGTTTTAAAATGTTGCTTATCGAGCAGGAAATCAAACTAGATGTTTGTATGCTACCAAGTATGTGTTTTAACATTATAATCTTGTCTTTCATTAAATCCACCTTGGGTGAATGAGTGTGACCATTAGGGAGGGAGATTCTTGAATAGAGGAAATTCAATAAAAACTAGAGATAGTTTTAGAAACTGAATTTCTTTTGCTTCATGTTTGGAAGTATAAATCCTTGGCCAATGCTGGCCTTACCAGTACACAGGTGTGGTATGATTTAAAGGGTGGCAGGAGGGAATCCATTTTACTAAAAAGTCTCATTCCACTGTTCTGTGACTTAACTATTAAGGAATTATTACTTTGAATTACATGCTTTGCCTTCAGAAATAAAATATTAAATACAGATATTCCTGGGAGAGAGAACACACTTATGTGCCAGGATAAAAATGCTTTATGAGACTGCTTTTATTCTAGAAGAGAGGGCTGAGACAATGATGAAAAGTTGCATTTAAATGGGGGCTACATGGACACTTCCAGAGTGGAAGACCAGTTGGAGTAAATTAGAAGGCAGGTTCCGGTTGAAACCATAGTAGAGTACAAGTCATCAGAAATTGGCCCAAAAGTAAGGAGAAGGAGATCACAGTAGGCAGGCATGATGATATGAAAGCCAAAGTGGTCTGCTTTATGGTACTGCAAAAATCACTTTAACTCAGTCTTACATTCAAATCTATGCAAAAAGAATTGTTAGGTCTTGCTCTCTATGAGAATTTCTCCAAGTGTCATAGTAGATATATGGACTAATTTATAAGAGCTGCAAGTGATTTCATATAAGGCATGTCTTTACTTTACATGTATACTTATTTTCAAGGTGAAGTTTTAGGAATGTTCCCTTTAAAATTGTTGGTTCATTTTTTTTTTTTTTTACCATTTTTTTAAACTCTAGTCATTATCAGGAACTTTTATTAGCAAACATTTCAAGCGCTTACATGTCCATGTATTAGACATTGTTGTAGTAACTACATATATTGAAGGTATGTGAGACACAGTTTTTGGCCTTGAGGGGGAAATAACCATCTAGTTGGAGAGATAGGATTCATGTGAACAAAAGGTAAATCATACTAATCATAGACTTTGTTTCAAGGACTTGATTCTAAGGTAAGGCAAGGCAAAGCAAGTTTGGTGACTTACTTGAAGATATGAGGCTATATACATTGTGTCTTTTACTAAATCAAAATAATTCTGAAATTGTTTTGCATCTTGAGTGAGAAGAAAATTTGCCTGGTCAAGAAAAATCAAAAGGATTTAACAAAATCTTAAGGCAATGTAATAAGCAGTTATTTGCAATTTTCTATTTGCCTGTGATCAGTCTAGGTAGGTCTGTCTGATAGGCCACTGACAGATGCTTCCTTCTTTGGTGGATTTCTTGGTTCTAAAAGGTTTTTTTTCTGGTTTTGTTTCATTTTATTTTAAGGTTGGGTACTTTTTCTGAGTCAATGTGGGTACAGGGTATCTTCATATGCATACATCTCTCTGTACCTTGCTATTCCTTATGTGATATGAGGTGGAAGTACTAGGGCCACAAACTGCTTTAAGTTGAGCCCACTTCCCTTTACCCCTAGAGACTGTGAAGCAGTTAGACCAACATCAATCAAGGAAAAGCCACAGGCTGTACTCCCACCGTTGGAGCAGGTGCATGGGCATTCATAGCTTGTTCACATGATCAGTGCACACCTCCATGTCCCAGCTCATAGTGTTAAGTTACCCTCGTCTAGACAGACCTCTGCACTCACTATAGAGCAGTAAGAGAAACTGGTTTCTTTCTTTCTACCTCTCTCTCTCTCTCTCACTCTCTCTCTCTCTCTCTTTCTCCATCTCTCTCTCTCCCTAACTTTGAACAGGTTTAGACTCAGGTTGACTCTATCAGATCAAGTAATCTTGAGCTGCTCTCCTTTTTCCTTTCCTTGTTGCAAGCCATGTTTTGTGATCACCCTGCAATGGGAGCAGCTAGGTTATACCTTTCAGATAGTAAACAGGAAAACACTAGCTGGTTTCCTGGGGGCAGGGGAGAAAAAAGTAAGTTTCTAGAAAATGTAAAAAGGAGAAAAAGTTTAAATGAAGACCAAAGAAGGAATAAAAAAGAAGAAAATGTGAATACTTAAGGCAATTAAGGTAAAGAAGGAACTAACACTGCAAAGAAAGACCCTCTCCCTCCATCTCAATAAAAAGTTGCTGTTGTAGCTAGCAAGTTGTGTTGGACTGATGTTTCTTGGAATTCAGGGGGTTTCTCTTGAAGCTCCAAGTAATTTGGGCTTTTAAAATACAAGGTACCAACCAATAGTAAGGTGTTAATTTATATGTTGACTTTTGATAAAAATGTTATTGATAGATATCCAAAATTTTTGGTAGCTCTGAAGCATCTACATTGAGGTAATGTTTCAGAATGTCAAAAAATTTGAGTGATTGATTGTAGAGAGTAACTAGGGTGGTGCAGTGATTAGAGTATCAGGCTTAAAGTCAGGAAGACTCTTCTTTCTGATTTGAATTCTGGACAGTTACTAGCTGTGGGATCCTGGGCAAATCACTTAATGCTGTTTGCCTCAATTTCCTAAAATGAGCTGGAGAAGAAAATGGCAAACCATTTCAAGAAAACCTCAGATGTGGTCATGAAGAGTCAGACATGACTGAAAGGAATGAACAACAACGGTATAGGAGATCATACAGTATAGTAAAAAGAACATTGAATTTTGGAAACCTGTAGGAACTTAGATAAATTCCATCTCATTTTCCTTAAAGGTAAACTGAGGGGGCTAACTAGCAGTCTTTTCTTAATGGTCCCTTCCAACTCTAAATCCTACGAACCTGTGACTTTTTTTTTTGTGGGCAGAGTTTGACAATTTTATCCTCTTCCATTTGATTTCTGTTATTCCTGTGTGTTAGCTATGCCTACTGGAAAGCATTGAGTCAGGATTTACTGGAGTGATCACATTGGCTTATCACAAAATAAATCACTAAATGCCATGGGGAGTGGAATTTTGTAGATTAAAATAGGTGTATTTATTTCCAAAGTAATATTTTTAAAATCCCATTAAAGAAAAAAAAATCCAGGTAACTGTATATCTTGCCTACCTCTAGTTCTGACTCTGTGGTTATATACTCTTTTAAGTGAAATGTCCAAGACATTCATTTGAAAGCAAGCAAAATACAAACAGTAAAATTTATTTTTCTAAGTTTGAGAATTTTGAGGTAGGAGCAACATTTGTCAGTGGGTGGGCAAACCTGACCTTAGTCTGTTGAATGAAACCATTCATTCCTTTATTCAGCAAACATTAATGAAGCATTGCAACCAAGAGATAGAAAGAGAAGAAATAAAATATAATCTTTGCCCTCATTTTTATGCAAAAAGGGAAATGACACATATACACTAATTAAAATTCAAATTAGGATATTACGAGTCATACAGAGTTCTAGGTGTAAAAAAAATCACTTTTGAGTAGAGGGGATCAGGGAAGGCTTCCTAGAGCAGGGAGCCTCCAGAGCTGGCCCTTGAAGCATGGGCAGTATTTTCAACAAGTTAAGATAGAATGAGTCAGTGAGAGTCCTTTTCTTATGTGGCCTATACTAAGTAAGAGCAAGATATGGTGGTATAAATGGGAGAATGGGGCAAAAAGGAATACATGGAAGTAACTCCCTCTCCTAACAAGTTGTGTAATTATTGTGGAAGTTATTTCATCTTTCTGACTTTATTTCGCATAGGGAAAATAACATCACAGGGCTATTTGGAGCCTGAGATAAGGTAAAGTCAGTGTCAGAATAATGACACTATCAGAAAACTTTGGTTTTTGACCTAGTTCACACAGAGAATAGGTATCTGACCTGGGAATGAAACTCACTCCTTGTGACTCCAGATACAAAGTTCATTTGTTCCTTTTTTAAAAAAATTTTTGGAGGGGGAAAGGTAGGGCAATTGGAGTTAAGTGACTTGCCCAAGGTCACACGGCTAGTTTTTTTTTGTGTGTGTGTGTTTAAGTGTCTGAGGCCAGATTTGGACTCAGGTTCTCCTGACTTCAGGGCCTATGCTCTATTCACTGCGCCACCTAGCAGTCCCTCCAAAATTCTTCCTATTGAGATATTTTGGAGGCAAATTGGGCAACAATTTTTTAAAAATCCACAAACATTTGTCATGTCTTTCAATTTTACCTGTTTTTAAACAAACATTCCTTTTAAATTGCTTCTTTGTTTAATTAGTCACCAACCACTGATTAAACTCTTACTGTTTGTGGAATTTTCGCCTCACTTAGTCTGCATATAGTATACATTTACAGGAATCTACATATATTTGGCACATAGGTAGATTCTTTTCGTCACTAAATTTGCTACTCAGCTATCATTGTTACATTTTAAAGACCCAAAGAAGGCAAAATATGAACTTCCAACAGAAATAAACAGTGCAGCCGACTTGCAAAAGTCTTGGGCATTGTATCTTACTGTACTTTCAAAGCCTCTCACAATTGTGTTTCTTTAAGATAGAACTAAAGAAGAAAAAACTAGCTAACATTAAAGTGCATTTGTTTTCTCAAAATCACTGATTTGCAGAATTTCTGAGGTGGAGGGGACTTGTGGGGCCATCTTGCCCAACCCCATATCTAAGTAAGAATCCGCTTTACTCAGTTAGTGGTTTTCTGCAAACAAGTTGTTTTTGAACATTGAAATCTTTATCCTTAAATCTAATAATAATGCGGTTGGATCAGTCAAAGATCAAAGGTTCTCAACCTTTTAACCTTGATTACCACCAATGTGACTGAAGAGTGAATGTGTGTACAGATCTTTCATCCCAGTGTGCCAGGGACACTAGGTGCTATCACCTTTTGGCAGGTCTTACCAAACCAGAAATTCATTGATGATGGTTTTGGTGATGATTTACTCCATTGTTTCAGTCATGTCTGACTCTTCATGACCCCATTTGGGGTTTTCTTGGCAAAGATACTGTAGTGGTTTGCCATTTCCTTCTCCAGTTCATTTTGCAGATGAGGAAACAGAAGCAAACAGGATTAAATGACTTGCCCAGGGTCACACAGCTAATAAGTATCTGAGGCCAGATTTGAACTCATGAAGATGAATCTTCCTGACTCCAGACCTGGCACTTTATCTACTGTGCCACCTAGCTGCCTATAGTGATGACAGCCAGCATTTATATAGTGCCTATTATTGCTTTACAAATATTATCATGTTTGATCTTTTTAACAACCCTAGTATATGTAGGATATATATACTCAGTAATATACTGAGTGTGGGGTGTGAGGACAGCCTAGATTGCTCTGAAAAGTTCCATTAGCAGGTTGGTTGCCATTTCCACTTCAAAAGCTGCTACAGACACTAACTGTGTGATCTTCGGCAAGTCACTTAACCTCTGCTAGCCTCAGTTTCCCCATCTATTCACCATCAGAACAGGAGAGATTACTTCAGAGGCCAATGAAACCAAAGGCAGAGAAGACAAATCATTTGGAAGTGTTAATGGCATTAAGAGAAACTTGATATAACAAAATTTTTTCTTTTTTAATCCTATCTTTAATCCTATCTAATAAAAGTATCCAACTCCCAGGGTTACTATGAGGATCATAAGAGATAATATGTGTAAAGCATGTTGCAAACCTTAAAGTTCTCCATAAATCCTATAGTTGTTTATTAATGTATTATATATTTATATTATTAAGATATAATATATTTGTTATTACAATTAATTATATTTTAATATAATTATAACATTGCTTATAATTAATGTATTTATTTGTATTATAGATGTGCATATTAGTATATTATATATCATGTATTATATTCTATATTTTATAATTTTAAACATTAATTAAATTAATTAATGCATGTTACATGATATTTTACAATGTAATAATATTAATTATGATTATTCCTAACTTATACGAGGCTTGTGATTTGTGTTGTTTAAAGGAGGACCCATACCTCTCAAGAATCTCTGATGTATTGAAGAAGTAAGACTTTTTAAAATATTATGGGAATTTTGTAAAGACCAAATGAGGAAATAATTGATTTTTCTTGGTGAAAGTTTGTCCATAGTTGACAAAAAGTATCACTGTTTACTCAACAGCTTTGTGAATATAGACTGAGTGACTTCACTTTCTTAATATTGTTACTGCTGATAGAGAAGTAATTTTGGTGGAAAGAATATGGCACAATCCTGATAATTTCATAATAGTGGATTAGAGGGCCATACTGTTTCTAGATTCTATAATCTGTAATAGTTACATTGCTTGATGAGGTTAAACACTGGATCTCTTTCCTCCTTTTATCATGGTGTGTCACCTAGACATGTTTTTCTACACCATCAGAACAGGAGAGATTACTCCAGAGGCCAGTGAAACCAAAGGCAGAGAAGACAAATCATTTGGAAGTATTAATGGCATTAAGAGAAACTTGAAAGAACAATACTTTTTCTTTTTAATCCTATCTTGAAAATTCTTTTTTTTACTACTTTCTTCATGAGTCCTTGGCTTTGAAATCAAATCTGGTGTTAATACACGGCAGGTGTCATTAGGATGCCTAGATCAGGAGCTGAAGGAAAGCTGAGATGGGAGTGGGAGGGGATTAGTTTGATTACTTCATGGCATGGCACATCTGTGAATATTAGAATATTGAAGGAGATGGATATTCAGGTTTAGATCAGAAGCATCTGAATGGAGGAGGCCTGGAGTTTAGGTTAAGGATGGCTGTTCATCTATAAGTTCAGATGCTCATCTTCCAGCATCTGCCAAAAGGGTTGTCAGCCTCATGAGGGCAGTCTGTTTCTATTTGTGAAGGTCTGGTTCTTCCTGGAGCAGTAATAATTTCAGAAGCATAGATTCTTGTGTAATATCTCAACACTTCTTTTTCTGATACTGGTACAAAATTAGAAGTGACCTAAACTTCTAAGGGTATCAAAATGAAAAGCTTTGTAAGGCATTCAATTATTATTTTTTTAATAGCAAGGATCCTGAAAAGTGAGAGTTTTTCATTAGAATGAAATTCATATAAATTTTTCAATTCTTTGTCATATATATAATATAATTTTAAATATTATACATATAATACACCCATCTATATGTGTTTTTGTATGTATATATGTCAATACATAGACACGCTTGTGAGACACATGTATGCTACATATGCATATGTGTACATGTTATATAAGAGACTATATTGTGTATGCATATACATATAGATTGTATGTATTGTGTTGTGTATATAATATGTAAATATATGCCACATGTATGTATGCAAATATGTCTCAGATATGCTCTGTATATATCTCTGAATAATATGTATATAATATATAATATGTGTGTATATAATATGTCTCTGTATATGTGTGGATGTCTTTATGTGTGGATGTATATAAACCTACATGTCTATATCTATATTTCAATCTCTATATCTGACTCTACTATATGTAGGATACCATGCTACTCCTTGGTGATCCAAAGACAAAATAAAACAGTTCTTACTGGAACTTACATTCTACTGCAAGGATATACTATATGCATGCTTAAATATACAGTAGCACCATGGAGGTTGAAGAGGGAGAGGGTATTGATAACACCTGAGCTATGGATCTAAGAGGAAGAGGGAGTACATTCCAGAAACTGAGACCCATTAGTGTAGACAGACATTGAAAGGGGAGTACGGGGTGGGTTTAGAGCATCACAAATAGGAAACAGTGGGCTAGTTTGACAAGAACAAAAAGCACAGGAAGGGGAATACTATGAAATGACTGGGAAGGTAGGTGTGAGCCAGATTGAGGAGGGCTTTAAATTCAAAGCTCAAGGTTTTATGTTTTATTTTAGAGGTAATAGGGAGATGTTGCTTCTTTGTTGTTGTTGGGGATTGTAGCACGGGGGAGGTAGGGGAGAGGGTGTTGACATAGTTTTTAAGAATCTGTCAATTGTGTGGAATGCATATAGAAGAGGGAAGGAAGGGAATGGAGGTGAGGAGACCAAATACAGATTAGAACTTTGTCGTGTGCTTTTGTTCCCTTCTTTTTTCACAGGTAAGTACTTTTTGAATTTAGTTTTTTCCCCCTTCCTTTTGTATATAAGAGAGGAAAATAAAACTTCTTTATGTTGATTTAATTTAAAATGACCAAATTTAAATCTGGTCAGTTGTTCATGAAATAATGATGAGCAGGGCAGTTAGGTGGTGTGCTAGAGAGAGCGCTGGCCTGGGAATCAGGAAGACTCATCTTCCTGAGTTCAAATCTGACTTCAGATACTTAATAGCCGCATGACTTTGGGCAAGTCACTTAACCTTGTTTGTCTCAGTTCTTCATCTGTAAAATGAGCTGGAGAAGGAAATGGCAAATCACTCCAGTATCTTTGCCAAGAAAACCGCAAATGGGGTCATGAAGAGTTGGACACAATTGAAATGACTGAACAAAATAATAAGTCAAGGACCTTTCTGGGCTCTCTCTGTGACTCTGCTATTGTTTTCTTGGGACCCTGTGAGAAAAATCATTTCCCTCTCTCAGCCAGGCAAAACAGGGACACTGCCATTTACCAGCTGCTTAAGGAGAGTTTGAGTTTTAATGAGAAAATAAAAGGAAAGTGTCTAGCCTATTGGAGAGATCGGCACAGAATAGTGTAATCAATAAGACAGTGGATTGCTTTTTTTTTTTAAAAGTGTCTGTGTATTAGCATAGTATAGTGTTGAGTAATGTGTATCTTTAGGCAGTCTGATCTAATCCTCCTTATTGGATCACTTCCATTTTACACTCTCCCAGGGAACAATATATTAAATACAGTATTTTGAATTATCTGTTGAATCCTACTGTCTGGTTTTGGCAAGTCTCAAGGAAAATGAGAATATTCCTTAGAATTGTTTGGAACTTTCCCAGGGAGGCCTGCTTCATACTGTGGGAAACACTGGTTTAGAAGATAACACTCACAGAACTCCTGGTTCAGAGGACACTGAGAGTTTTAAAAAGACTTCACATTCTGAAAGTTTGGGAGACACAGAAGTCAGACATGGATGATTTTGCCTATCACAGGGGCTGGAGAAGTCCAAATTGTGTGCTGCCCTTTCCATATGTTGGTATAAGTCATTTCCTTTTAAACTACTCCCTATTTATCAGGCCCTCATCCTGTTTTGTTAACATGCTGAACTTGGAGCAGCCGATGTAGTCACGAAATGTGAAAAGAGAGAAAATGTGGATGGTAGAAAATGGAGAGGATTTGGAGTGGCTGTGATGTCTGCAGTGCAGCTCCTCCTGGTCCCCCTGGTCAGGTGGTAGAGAAAGACTAGACTAAGCTTCCAAACATCAGGCTATTTTTAAATATAAGAATAACAATAGCGTGCATTTATAAGGTTTTAAGGTTTCCAAAGCACTTCTTGTGTGACCTCATTCACAAGACCCTGTGAGGATTGTAGTCATTACTGAAGCCATTTCACAATTGAGGCTGTTAAAATAATTGTCAGTCAATAAGCATTTATTAAGTACCTACTATATACCAGCACTGTGCTAAGCACTCTAGATACAAAGAAAGGTAAAAGACAGTTTAAATGATTTGCTTAGGGTCAGTAAGCATCTGAAGCAAGATTCAATCTCAGGTTTTCCTTTCTCCAGAACTATTCACTGTGTCACATAACTGCCAATCAGTTATCAATGACTTTAGAGAACTTCAGCTTTGAGATAAAAGAGTAAATCAAATGTAAAACTCAAGGGATGAGTAGCAACACAAATGAAAAATAAGACTTGGGGAAGGCCCTTTGAAAACTTGTGTACTGTAATAAAAAATAATAAAGTTTACCAAAGACTCCTCTCAAGACTCAGATTGTTAGATAACATTCAGCTGTCATCTTGTGTCTTAAGAATGTCACAGATGGGTTTTTGGCAACTATAAAATGTATAAAATATAATACTGTCACTATTCATCTTGATACTAATATGGAACTGAATCTTCAAGGGCTGAAATGTACCCCTGTTATATCTTATCAGATGAACTTTTCACAAATTTAAGGTCTTCCAAAAAGGCATTGTTATCCTTAGATATGTAAAAACAAAACTTACAGAATATATTTTATTCAATACCAGTCGTTAATCATATTGCTCAGGTGAAGTTTATTGAGTGAGTGGATATTGGCAGATAGTATTGGTGAAAGTGACAAGAATACTGTATATTAAATAGTCCATTGTGGTCTAGGGTACCATTTTTTTTTTCAGAGCCATAACTTTTATCCAAGGGAAGGAAAGGAAAGGAAAGGGAAGGGAAAGAAGGAAGGAAAAAAGGAAGAAAGGGAGGGAGGGAGGGATGAAAGGAAAGAAGGAAAGACAGAAAGGAAGAAAAAAAAGAAGAAAGAAAGAATTTATTAAATGCTTACTATATGTCTAGCACTAAGCTATTTGCCAGACATGCAAATATAAGCAAAACAAAATATGGTCCCTGAAGGAGCTCACATTCTAAAGGGGGAAGATAATACACAAAAAACAGCTAAAAATGGTTGGGGAGAGGGAGGGGAGGAAGAAATGAAGGTACTCTTCCCAGCTTGGGGTATGGTTTTGAAATCCAAAAAGTCAGGAATAGGGCTAGGAGGAGAACAAAGGTAGGCCAACTTGAGTCATTCCACAAAATAGAGGCTCCTGGAGGTACTCTTCAATGGGAGAAGTGGGATGAGCCTTAAGAAGGGAGATTTTAGAGTGAATAGGCCAAAGGGGTAGTAGGTTATTCCAGGGCAAGGAGGCTCCAGGCTTTAGAAGTTCTAGAATGAGCCAGGAATAGAGAAGGCATGATTTTGAAATCCAGAAAGTCAGGAACAGGGCCAGGAGTAGAATCACTCAATGAATTTCTCCATTGTACTTGTCTCACACATGAACAAATTTTGATTAAAAAAAAAGTTTCTTGGAATCATTTATTAGATCCAGAACACATTGTAGGACTGAGAGTCCTTAATTCATTTAAATTCAACTCCTGAAAATTTATGCTAGGACTTATACATCAACATCTGCTCACATTTCATGTCATGCCATCATTATGGGGTAGAGATGGAGATGGGATGGAGAGCTGGAGGGAGAAAGGAATGGAAATCTGATATTTGAGCCTGCTTTATGGTAAGATGTTATTTTCTTGGTCAGATTTGATAGCTTTCAGGAATAAATTAGAGCTCTTATTTGAATAAGCAATCTTTAGCCCAGCATGTTGCCTTGAAAAGAGTTTGGTTTAGATCTCAACTCTTCCACTACACCTGTGTGTTTTGGGCAAATCCCCTAAACTCTTTGGGCCTCAATGGCTTTGTTTGTAAAATGAAGAAGTTGAGTGCAGTAGCTCTAAATAAATCGTCCTTTGTAAAATTCAGGTTTTGTTCAGTGAATTGAATTGTAACAAAAATCCCTCAGTTCTTACCAAGGTAATTGACCAATCTATGAACTGAAGCCTGAAGATCTCTGTCACCATGTTTAAATGGATAAGTACAGCTAGTCTTTTCTGCAGATAGTATTCTTGGCATGCATTTTTGTATTTAAGTCACTGTTCAAGTATCTGGTAAACAGTAAACAGTCCCCTGATGTCACTAACCATTTCTGCCTTCAATCCTCATCTTCTCTCAGCAGCATCCCTTTTCCCTGATGGAAGTTCAGAGCTCATGACAGGGATAATGGGCAAGAGAAGGAATGCTAGAAAAGAATGTGAATGTTAGAGGCAATCAGGTTCCTGTGCCATGTTATCCTTTCCCATTTCTGACCTTCAGCTTCTCTCTTCAATAACACATATTTGAAATGTTTCTTGAGAGAGCAGCATTTATGCAGACATTCATTTCATATTTTTTATGCTAAGGGAGAGAGAACCTTATTTATATTAAAATGGAATATTCTATCCCAAAGCCCATAATGGGAAGAAAACTTGCATTTCTTTCAGGGGCAGATTCTTAGTGAAACAGGTTAGAGTTAGTTGTATGTAACAACTGGGGCTCCCTTCTCAGAAGTAGGTGTGTGTGTGTGTGTGTGTGTGTGTGTGTGTGTGTGTGTGTGTGTGTGTGCATGTAAGAGAGAGAGAGAGAAAGAGAGAGAGAGAGAGGGAGAGAGAGAGCGAGAGAGAGAGAGCGCTTCTCTGTCTCGTCAAACTTATTAGACAGTAGTCCCCTAAGGATAGAGATTATGTCTTTCTTTGCTACAGGTAGCACCTGGTGAGCCCTTAGAGAACCACATTCTTGCAAGGCTGAAATGATTCTTCATGCACTTCAGGGGCCATATTAACTTGTCCAGACTTTACAGAAGCACTGTTAAGAATGATCAGCATTACTTCCAATTTAACAGGTAAAGAACTGAGACCCAGCTGAGTGCCTGGGTGGTGTTAGCAGACTCAGAGTGGTGGCAGTGGTGAAAACACTCAATATTTAAGGTGATACGGTATCCCAGCATGTCATAGGCCATTTTCTAGAAGCATATCCTATTTCCCAATGCATTAGATCTTATCGAATTGGATGTTTGCTGTGGCATGAGGGCAAATAGCAATTAATACTCCCACCTTGATGCAAAATGACTCTAAACAAGACAGGTATAGGAGACTGAGTCATCATTTTGCTATGACAGTCACACTCAAAGTGAATATGAACATGGTCAATGTAGAATGATCTCTGTATTATCAGAAAAATTTAGGTGGGGACAAAATATTATTTAATTTTGTTATTTGTAAGACTGGATCTTCCTGTCTCAACTGATCAGAAAGTACAGGGGTTACTCAAGGACCTGGTTCTATTTTGATCAGTGCAGGAGATTTGACCTATTGTGTTTCTGTACTTGGCTGACTTATACCTCCAGGAGGCAACCTGGTGACCTTCCCATTCCTGGGAAATTCCTCATATTAATCAGAAACTTCATCAGCTTAGCCTACTGAATAAAAGAACTCCAGAACTCAAGACATTCCTCAGCTTCAGCCTCTGGTAGCTGGAATTATAGGCATGCTCCACAAGGCCCAGCAGGGAGACAAAATAGTAAACTTGTTTCTTAGTGGAATTTTTACCTCTAAGTCACAAAGCATGGACAATACTGTACTAATAGGATGGAAATACTGGGATGGTACTCGATGCATATGAAAAAGGAGGAATGAGAGGGAGAAAAAGTGAGAGGATCTAGGGACTTGGTTGAAAAATTTTCCTTTTAATTTCAAGTCACCTGAAGCCTTTAAGAAGCAGAAAAGCAACCTGATCCCCATATGGTTTCCGTTCTTTCAGGGTAAGAGGCATCTACTTTTAGCTCTGGCTTCTGCTTGCCTCTTTGTGAGTCTGAGAACACTTCCTGTCTGCTTGGAGATAGGAAATGTAACCAAAGCAGACTTAGCAAGAGGGGCCATTCTCATGTTTTGCCTTCCATTTTGGCAAACTAAGTAATCTGGTGGAGGGAATCCCCTTTTATGGGACATTATATTTTTCTGTGCCATGAATGTAAGAATCAGAGGACAAGCCAAAAAAAAAAAACAACAAAAACAAGACCAAAAACAACTTTAAGGCTGCCTGAAAGAGTGGCTGCTTATTTTTAATTATTTTGTTTTCTGACTTTCTAGAGAGCCTTGTTATATACAATTCTGCCTTCTAGCCCTTTTCTTCCATTCTAGCTTGTAATTCTGCTTATCATATCATTTCTTATGAGGAACAGTTCTGTATTGTCAATTCATTTGGTTTTTGGTTTTTGCCCCTGAAAGAAGTTTTTGTAGTCTACAGCATCATCAGAAGGGCACATATTCCATCAATCCAGCAACTTGAATATGCAGCTATTTTCATCTCTTGGTGCTTTCATCACCAAAATCTCATCTGAAAACCTCTTCACTCTTTTGCTGAAATCAACTAATTCCCTTTCTCCCTTTGCTGTTATTATTTAATATTTTAATTGAAGCATTTAACTTTGTGATGTTCTCTGGGAATTTGTGAGAAAACAATGTAAGGAATAAAGTTGAGTTGTTGGGCAGTCCTCAAATGCTCCATCTTCCTCTTCCTTCTCCTCTTTACTTTTAGGCCTGATTCCAATGCCTTTTCAATTTCATATGTTAAAGAAAATTAGAATAGCTTTCTTTTATGAAAGAATAAAGGAAAGGAGAATTGTTTTCTTTGAACTTACAACAGAGAGACCCTTTGCTTTCCCCCCAAATATATTAGATCAAAACCATCACAGAAACAGTAATCTATAATGACAACGCCCCTAGGTTGGTTGTGACCTTCCTGAATTTGTGAATTGGTAAACTAGAAGGAAACAAGATTTAATGAGGCAGCAGAGGAACATGTGCAGTCTGGGCTTTTCTAGCATGCTGGGTTTGTCTAACATGGAAACTGCTATGTCACCTACCAAGTGGGTGGGAGAAGAGTCTTTTGATGGGCAACCTGTAGCCTAACAAGTCTCTTTATCTGTTCTTTTTTCAGTGGCTCCTATTAGCAACTCTGCTGCCAATGTAGGTGCCGGGAACTGAATCAATAAGAGGGGAAGAACTTGTCTTCCCCTGCTTGCTCTCCTTTATCCACGCTTCAGAAAGGGGCATTGGGTTATTTGTTTCTGTTTTGTGTGGCTTGTTCTCCTCAGTTTCAGGTGCCAAAGCTGATCCCCACAGGACCAGGAGTTTGAGCCATGGCAACATTGGAGACAGGATTGTAGGAGGAATGGTACAGCCAAGTCTGCCTGCCATGGAAACCCTGTGAAGCTGAGGTACCTAGGACTTTAGCCTGGGGAAGGGGTTGGACTTGGATCTATAGGAACCAAGCTAAGCTATGAACCTAATTCCCCTTCCCTGAATGTGAGCTACTTGTAAATTTAAAGCACAGACTTTCTTACCCTATATAATTGTAGGTGATTTTGTTTTTATAAAAGGCAAGAATATGTGTATCCTTAAATGCAAAAAGAATATGAACATTTCTACCAGATAGTAGCAGTCTAATGAGTCCAAATTTCTCACAGTAAACTTAATACTAGTACTTTTATAGGACTCAATCTGTAGAAGACACCTGCGTACCAATCCTATGCAGAATTCAATAAAACCCAAAACATCAGTACTTAACAGTCAAGAAAAGTTCATAGAATTATACCCATGAAACTGACTTGTGAGGGAACACTCTTGGAGTCTTGGAGGCAGGGGGAGCAACTCTACATTTAGAGCCTAAAAAAATCCATTTATTTCTAGGATTTTGCAGTCTAGGGTATCTGAAAAATCAAAGTCCTAGGCAGAGAATCTCTCTAGGGATTCCCACAAAAGCAAATAGCTCAATTTTATCCCAGACAAGGCTCCACATGTAACAAAGGACCTTTTACAAAGGGTTGGTTAGGGAACAGCTAGGCAGCACAATGGATAAAGCACTGGCCCTTGGATTCACACGGACCTGAGTTCAAATCTAGTCTCAGACAATTGACACTTACTATGTGACCCTGGGCAAGTCACTTAACCCCACTTACTTCAAATCTTATATTAATAAATATATAAACCAATACATAAACTTAATCCCCCCAAGACATGGGAGGCACAGTCTTATTCCCTTCAGTCTCTGGGGAAGGGAAGAGTATTAGATTCATAGCTCAGCTCAGTCCCTATAGAACACAGCTCCAAATCTTAATCTTTCCCTAGATTTGATTCCATGCCAGCCTGGCTAGGTATATGACCCTGCCTGCAATCTTGCCTCCAAGTTTCCAATGTGTGGAGATCAACTCTGGCACCTGAAACTGAGGACAAATATCACTGAACAGAAACAAACACTGTGAGGCTTATTTCTCAGAGCTGGGAGGAAAAGAAGAAAAGTGGGGAAGAACTTTCCTCCTAATATTCATGCTGGCCCCATCAGATAGTATTATCTGAAAAGAACATGACCAAAATAATTGTGCAAAAGAGCAACCAATGAGGTCTCTGTAGTTTTAAAGATGTAGAAAATCAAAAGAGGTTATCCCTACACATGTTGCAGAGAGGATAGAGCAAGCTCCGTCTTATACAAACTGAGCATGTTCTGGGTGTGCCAAGAAACAAGGTTACGTGTAAGAAGTTCTGAGTTCGAGCTATCATTCCTTGTGATTATGTGTTCATCTTTTAATCACTTTGTCTCATCTATAAAATAAAGACAGTTATGCCTCATCCTTCTTATTTCATGGAGTTCCTGTAACTAATTTTAAAATGGATATGAAAATGCTTCCAACTCTTATGAAGAAAGGTGTTTTATAAGCCAAGGTGGCAGAAACAGCAAGTGGACAACCTTTACTGAAGAGAAAGAGCAGACTTGAAAAAACTAATGAGGCTACTTGTCATTTTAGTAGACTTGAGAAATACTGAGTGTTTAAAAACTCTGTTTATTTTCTATGGGAGCTAGCATTTGGAAAAAAAGATGCATATGCAACCAGTTATTGCATCAGCCATTTTTCCTCTTAACCACATGTGTGGAGCACATCTGGAACACAGCAGTCTAAAGATGAGGTCAAATCAACATGAGCTTACCCTCAGGGTCCAGGTCTATATACAAGTGTTGTAATTCTTTTGCTACCTTTCCTCTCTGTCTCTCTATGTGTTTTTATATTAATTTTTTTTCAATTAATAAGCATTACTTTTTTTTCTCTTTCATCTCCCTACTCCCCCATGGTAGGGTGGGTGGGAACTCTTTTAACAATTATGAATAGTCAAATTAAACAAATTCCTTATCTGACCATGTCCAAAACTATATGTTTCATTCTACATCTTGAGTCCATCTCCTTTTGGTTGGGAGGTGATGTAGTCTTCTGAATTGTGATCAGTCATGCATTGACCAGGGTTTTTAAGTCTTTCAAAGTTGTTTGTCTTTCCAATGTTGTTGCTATTGGATAAATTTTTCTCCTGGTACAGCTCACTTCATTTTGCTTTAGTTCACACCAGCCCTCTCAGGTTTCTCTGAAACTATCCTTTTCAAAATAGAATAATATTCCTGTCTGTTCATATGTCATAATTTGTTCAGCTATCCCCCAGTGTTAATGTTTGTGTATTTTTAAGAAAGCTTCCTAAAAGTCATAGCAACCCTAAAAGGGAATATTCTTCCTCAGCAAGTAGCAAATTTTCCTAACTTGAAGTTTTCAGAAACTAGATGACTTGTTGACCACTTATGGGGTACATTTTAGACAGGAATCATATTCAGCACAGATTGGTCTAGATAGCTTTTGAGACCTTTTCCAATTTTGAGATTTTTTGATATAAAACATATCAAAATGCCTCAGGTAAATCTCGCTCCCTCCTGTAACCCTACTGTTACTCCTCAGATGACTGTATATATCCCATCACATGAACTTTATTGTTCTGTATTTGGAATATTTATTCATTCATTCATTCATTTATTTTTATGATTTAATATTAGTATATAAAATCCATTTTTAATATTCCAGGCAAGTGATTAGAAATACAGTAAAACTCATTTATTCACTTACTTTGCCATGGATTCAGTCTTACTAAGTATGTATGTGTGTGTGTGTGTACAGCCACACATACACACACTTAAATACATGCTAGGTTATATTCTTTGTGTACCTGAACAGTGGTGACAAAATCCTGTAACACAAGTGCCCCCCTTGTCTTCCTATCAGTATCTAAGAGCTATTCTATACTGCCCCTATCATTTTACCTTTAAACTATTATAGATTCCTAGTGCTCTAAGAGGTCCAGCTGGTCAAAGTTCTTCAGTTGCTGAGATTACAGATTTTAATTGGCATGTTGATCAATCTATATTTTTTTTCAGCTCCTGCTCTATATTCCCAGAATATACAAGGAATTGTTATGGAAGTAAAACAAAAAAGATAAACCACAGTCTGTGGTTTTGACACGTGAAATAATTGGAGAATTAAGTGTGGGATTGTACGTAGGTGCTCTAGGAATTCAGAGAAGGCATGATCAGTGATGATCGGTATCAGTAAAGGAACACATCATGAAGGAGATGAGACTTGAGTTGGACCTTCAAAGTTTAGTATGATTTTTATAAATAGAGTTAATTGGGGATGCCATTTCAGGACGGAAAAAGCTTCATGAGTACAAAAAATGTACGGGTATATATGATTGAAGGCACAAAAGAGAGAAATGGATTTCATTATAGGCAACATCAAGGATATTAGCCATGGTGGAGCAAAGGGTGTATGTTGGGGAATAGTGGGAAATGAGCTTGATTTATAGAGTTGTGATGGGGCTAGGATATGGAAAGTCTTGAAACCTAGGCAGAAATATCTCAGTTTCTACAATTATTTTAACTGCTAAATAGTTCGTGTTTATTTTGTATACCTTTTTGTGCATTTCTATGAAGTGTAACAACTCCTGAATTTTATCAATATAATTTTATCATAGCAGTGTTGGCCATGATTTATTGGTCCATTATACTTCTGAATACGTGCTACAAGATTCTTTGAATCGTCTTATATTGTATTCACTTACTCTTCTTTACCAACTTACCTCTGAAGGCTTATTGGTAGTATACAATATTAACAATGTCTCCGTGCCTTTGAGGCTAGCCTGACTGCCAAACCACAAAACAGCCAATCCAGTCATTTTCAGTCTTCATGATTTATACTGATTACTGCTGTAGATCAGTTATATAAAAATCATTTTCATGACTCAAAATTATTAGATGACCTTCGCTGTTAGATGACCTTCACTTATTTTAAACTTATTTACATTGTCAAAGACAACATCTTCTAAATCACACTTCCATTGCTTATTATCAGGGACATGTGACACTGGGGAAAAAAAGTAGGCCTATCATTTGGCAAGAATTAGAGAGATAAGATAAACAACTCAAGTGCCTTGTTGATATTCTTGACATACTAAAATACATCTAACCTGATCATTCCTAGGGGAAAGTGGTCCTTCTTTGTTCATATTCCAAATAATCCTCCATCTAGACCAGTGTTGTCAAACTCAGATAAGAATAAGACCATTAAATCTTAAATAAGGATCTGTGGGGGTCCATATGTTGACTTAGAAAACCACATAGTAACATTATCTATGTTCTATTGTATTTTTACTTACTTTGTTAAATATTTCCCAATTACATTTTAACCTGGTTTGGGCAGCATTCCCAAGTGTTTCAGGTAACATTGTAGCCTGTGAGGCATATGTTTGATGCTTCTGATCTAGACCATTCCTTTGACTTTATCACAGTCAACTTTGTTGTCTACTTGTCTCCATGTGTCTCTTGGAAAGATGTGAACAAAGATTATAATAGATGTGAAGGCTTGGAGGGGTTATAATCTCTTTGAAGGGAGGTCTAGGGAGTGCACACACATAATGCAATCCCAAATCTGTCCAAATATAAAGGCACAAGCCTGAATCTTTTGATTTCTCTGTACTATGTATTGGGCATTTTGGATGCTTAATAATATAGAAAAATAACACAGATATCCCATTAAAATTTTTTCATGTAAAGAATGAAGGGGAATCAATACATTTTTCTCTGTCTTCAGTCATTAAATATCAGTTGCTACTTAAATGTGAGGTTCACATTGCAAGCGGTTGTGTCATGCCACAGTGAAGTGTTTGAGGCCCGGGAATTAGTTGGGTCCTGTGGAGGTCAGAGCATGTTGCGCTGTCCCCAGCCAAGGGATACTGCATTGCTCAGGACTCTCTTGTGTGGGGTTACCTGCTGTTCCTGACTGGCGTGTCCACACCGTGGGGCCTTCATACCCTTGTAATTGCACTCCCCCTCTCACAATTCTGTTCTGCTGGGCTCTATCACGTGTGGTATGTGGATCTGGGGTCTATTTAAGACCTAGGCCTTGGAGATATCTGGGAAGCCTGCCTTAGTATATGGCTTTAAGGCTTCCCCATAGAGAGACCTTAATAAACTTTTCTGTTTGGACCTCAGAGCTGTGACTTTTCTGTCCTGAAAGGTACACTAGCGTCATTGAGTTGGGTGTGTAACTGGTTGCCTCTGCTGGTAAGTTAGGGCACTCTAAGAGAGAACCCTGACAAAGCACTTCTTGATTAGTGTGAAAATTGGGTGGCCTACAAGTCTAGTTAGTTCTCTGATGTCAACCTTTCTGTTACTGTTGATTACCTGTCCTTCAGCATTAAATACCTCTCTGAGTTGATGGTTCATACTAGCATAGTTATAGAAAAATAAAAGTTAAAAATAAGAATATATTATGTACTTCTCTTTCTGTCTCATTGCTGTAATAGCATTTTCTTCAAACCTTTCCTATACAACTTAATCACATTCTACCTTGTATTATAAGGAATTAAGGGCCACTATTTTTTATAAGTGAAGAGAGAGAAAGAATCAAGGATAACTCTTAAAGTTTAATTTGCAGATTTGTCTTAATGAACTATAGTTCTGTGAGATAACAGGGCTCTTCTTGGGTCTATATTGAAATACATTCACTTATTCATGGTATAGCTGCCTCTCATACACACACATACACACACATATGCACACCAATAAATACACGCATATATACGTATATATACACATATGTATATGTTTTCTCATATTTGCAAACCAAACAGCAGGCCTTGAAGAACAGGTATATAAGGGGTTTGGTAAGAGGTAATAAACTGTTCTTTGGATATTTTGCCTTGCCTCTGTAGGCATAAGTGAAGTTATTTCAATATAGAACAAAAAATGACTGGGTTACTGGCTCCAGTAGATGAATTTTACTTATTTTGTTACGAGCTGGGCCTCCCCATCATCTTTTACCCTCCAAGGGAGAGTACTAGAGCCCTCTTTTCAAATCCACTTTAAGTCTTTTCTTCCTCCATTAAAATTTGAGGGCATAGATTATCTTGATAACTTGTATCTGTATTACATAGTTGTTGTCAATCTTTTGTTTTCAAAGAAGTCCAGTAGCATCATGGGGTGGTGTCTTGACTCACATGGGTATTGGATTTAAGGGAGACAGAGTTGTATGGAGTCATCAGCCCCACTCTCTCTTCCATGGTAAGACAAAAGTCAGGATGACTGGTGATGGACCAGAATGCAGCGGACGACCTTGGTGTTTTCCATGTCTGACCAAGCTCTATGAATTCCATAGCACTTGCTTCAGCCGCCTTCATGGCTTTTGGAACAGATTGATCTCATCCACCCATTCCTCTAGGGCAGTGGTTCTCAACCTTCCTAATGCCGAAACCCTTTAATACAGTTCTTCATGTTGAGGTGACGCCCACCATAAAATTGTTTTCGTTGCTACTTCATAACTGTAATTTTGCTACTGTTATGAATCGTAATGTAAATATCTGACATGCAGGATGTATTTTCATTGTTACAAATTGAACATAACCCACAGGTTGAGAACTGCTGCTCTAGGGGAAGTCTTCTCATGCTTAGGGTAGATATCCCTTAACTCACCAAAGAGTTTGAGGCATGTCTGTTACTCTCAATGTACATTAGCCGGTTTGCCCAGACAGTTTTACTAGTTTGTGGCCACTAACATGAGAGTTGGGTGAAGGTGGACACCAAATGTGGATGAATAGCTCTGAAAAAGGCTCAACAGCCCTCATACCAGAGGTGCTAGTCCTCCATGAACACTCCATACACCCCAAACTGATATGTCAGATATCTCTTTCTCTTTATCTATCATTTCTCTATCTGACAATAAGGAGAAGAAGAGAAAATTGGCTCATTCACTCAAAGAACTTATATTCCACAGAGGGAGACATGTACATATGTAAGTAATGTAGTGTGTGTGTGTGTGTATGTGTATAAATTCAAGATAATCTTAGAAGACCTCATGTTGAAGAAGATGATACTTCAATTGAGCTTTGAAGAAAACTAAGGATTCTAAGAGGTAGAAATGAGGAAGAGGTGGATTGCAAGCGCAGGGTGCAGTTTGGACAAAGTTAAGGAAAAAAGAGATGGAAGGTCATGTGTGAGGAATTGCAGGGTCAATTTGATTGGATTGTAGAGTGAAGGGGAGGAAGGTACCATAAGGCCAGAATGGTGAATGAGTTGCATTGTGAAGGCAATTGAAGAGTGAAAGAGTTTGTGTTTCATCCCAGAGCTAATTAGAGAACCACTGGAACAAGAGAGTGATGTGGTCAGATAAATGTTTTAGGAATATCATTTTGGTAGCTGAATGGAGGATTAGAGAGGGGTTATATGGGAGGCAGGGACACCAATTAGGGAGCTATTTCAGTAACCAGGAAAGAGGGAATAAGTTCCTGAATTAAGGTGGTGGCTGTGTGAGTGGAGAGAAAAGGATACAAGGGATATTGCATTGGTAGAAATAACAAGATTTGATAAATGATTGGATCTGAATTTGAGATGCCTGTAATATATCCACTTAGAAATGCTCAATAGGAATTGGTGTTGTAGGATTGTATCACAGGAGAGAAAAAAGACTTAGATAAATAGATTTTGGAGTCATTTGCAGAGAGATGATGATTGAAGTGATGAGAGAGACAGAGACAGAGACAGAGAATAAGGAGGAGGAGGATGTGGTGCTAGTGGAGGAGGAGAGATGGAGGGGGAAGAGGAGCCTTCAACGGGACAAAAAAGGGGATGAAAGGGAAAAGAGATATGAAGAGGACCCAAGAGAAAACCGAGGGGCTCACCCATAATTAGGGACCACAATATGGATGGTGATCCAGCAAAAGATACTGAACATGGTTAGTCAGAGATATAGGATAATGACCACATAGTAGAGTATCACAAAACCCCAGAGAGGAAGGAGAATCCTGGAAGAGAGGGAGGTATAGTAATAATAATAATAATAATAATAATAATAATAATGATGATGATGATGATGATGATGATAGTTAGCATTTATATAATGCTTTAAAGTTTACAAAGTACTTTGTAAATACTGTAATTACTATCTCATTTTATTCTAACAACAACCCTGGGAGGTAGGTACTATTATTATCCTCATCTGTAGAAAACAGGCTGAGAAAGACTAAATGATTTGTCCAGGAGAACACAGGTAGTAAGTTTCTGAGGCAGAATTTGAACTCAGATCTTCCTGTTTTTAGGTCCATTGCTCCATGAACTCTGGCACATAGCTATATCCTTTAAGCTTTTTTTTTTTCTTTTTGGAGGGGGCAATTGGGATTAAGTGAGTTGCCCAAAGTCACACAGCTAGTTTTGTGTTAAGTGTCTGAGGCCGGATTTGAACTCAGGTCCTCCTGACTTCGGGGTCAGTGCTCTCTATTCACCGCGCCACCTACCCACCCCTCCTTTAAGCTTTAAATGTTACAGAGAGGTCAAGAAGACTTAAAAAGGCTATCAAATATGGCAGTAAAGAGATCATTGGTAACTTTGGGGAAAACATATTTATTTGAGTGATGAGATTGGGAGTGAGACCACAGAGAGTTGAAATGAATGTGAAGACATTCTCTGAGCCAAAGAAGAGTTTAGTAGAGGACAGAGGTCAACTGAGAATATGACGTTATGAGGAATTATGTAGTCTTGCCTACCCCCATCCAAACCCTTATGTCAGCATAACCCTAAAAGGCTTTGAACAAACATTTAACAGAACTATTCCTTGAAAGAATTATAGGACTCCATTAAGCTACAAGTAAGCTCAGAAGGGACACTAAGTCACTTTCCAGAGCAGAGGTGTTAAGCACATGGCGGGCTGCATGCAGCCTACGATACTCCCAAGTGTTGACCAAATCAGATTAAAATGTAGTTCCTATCTGATTTTAATGTGTTGATATATTAATAAAAAAGAAATATATAAATATGTGGTTTTCTAAGTCAACATACAGTCCACAGGGATCCTTATGTATGATTTAATGACCTTGTTTCTCTTTGACATCACTGTTGTAAAGTCAATAAACATTTATTAAGGTATTACTATGTGCTGGGCACTGTGCTAAGTGCTGAAAATATCATACAAGAAAGAAAAACAGTGACTACCTTCAAGGAGTTTACAATCTATTGGGAGAAGACAACACATAAAAGGAAGGTGAAAATTGGGGTGGAATGGGAGAGGAGGTGCCAAACACAGGAGCATAATGTCTGTTGATTAGAAAGTCAGGTTATTAATTTTCTCATTTTGACCTTTTGAAATTTAGTTGGATGGTGTCAGTGACCTGAACAGAGCATCCACAGAGTGTGTGATCCATTGAGTGTTTTGTTTGGCATGTCAGAAGGAAATGAATTCACCAAGATCAGACTCAGTCTGGAGAGGCAGCCCTGGTTTTTGTGGGGCATCTGGAACCACCGAAGACAGGAGACACTGAGGCCTGAATTTTCTACTACTCTGGAAAAAGAGCATCTACTGAATAGAAAATTGGTGGCTCCTGTGACACCAAAGTGTGTGTGTGTGTGTGTGTGTGTGTGTGTGTGTGTGTGTGTGTGTGTGTGTGTATGGGGGATGGGTACATCTTTTGGCCCTAATGTATGATTTCATCAGTCTATTGAATACTTGGAATGGAAACTCCACCTATTAATTCCAATCTTGTAAAACTACTTGTCCATGGTCACACTAATAGTATGTGTCAGAGAAAGAACTTGGATCTTTCTAACTCCAAAGCTGGCAATCTAGCCACTCTCTTTTCAGCTGGACAATGAGTCCCCAAGATGTTCAGATTCCAGAGGCATAGATGGTGATTACATAGTAATTCAGGGAACAGTAAACATGAGAAGCCATTGATGAGGTTTTAGCCCCTCAGCCATTTGCAACTCATTTGTATCCCTTGTGATGCAAGATCAAAATGTCTTTTGCTTCTGATGATTTTGAAACTTAGCACCTTACTTCTAGAGGAAGTTGAAACAAGTTCTTGTGCTCATGGCAGTTCAAACATCTATCTCTGCTCATATTTTTTTCGTTTGTATGAAATCGTATAGGTCCCTTGGGTTTTCTCCAAGGAAATTTGTTGATGTTGTTGTTGTCTTTTTGGTCATGTCTGACTCTTTGTGACGCCATTTGGGGTTTTCTTGGCAAAGATACTGGAGTGATCTGCTATTTCCTTTTCTACCTTACTTTACAGATGAGGAAACTGAGGCAAACAGGGTTAAGTGACTTGCCCACAGTCACACAACTAGTAAATGTCTGAGACTGGATTTGAATTCAGGGCTGGCACTCTATGCACTGCACTATTTAGCTGTCCCCCTTCAAGTAAATGGAATTTGGAATTTAGGGGTTAATTTCATCCTGTGTTTATTCTGGATGGAAATGATGGTTGCGGATCTATTTCTCTTGTCTGTCTATATATAGTAAGGCAAATGTAGGCCTTCACCATGAATTCCAAGATGATAGCAAGAGTAATATGAGATATAACCTCAGGCTTTGTGGGTATAGTGTATACCTGGGAAGTAAAGGTATATAGTGTTCTTTCCCATTATTATGTAGTTATAATACCAAGTCCTTGAAATGTGGCTTCTGGTCTGTTTATTCAATATCTGGTCATGAGAGTTTTTTGTTTATTTGTTTTCAATATTGGCCTTCCTCTAAGACACTGAATGTCTATTATAGGTTGGGAATTGAATGGGCCAAGTCTTAGGACTTAGATTTTTTATTTGAAATCATAGTGGGACCTCGCTGGGTCACATGATGTTGATGGCATTTTTGTCTTGAAACTTATCTATGAAAATGTGCAGTAGTTAAGCACATTCAATAAAGAAGATGAAGTTGTAGACCTTAGGAAAGCTAAGTTTCCACCAGGAAAAATGCATTTTGATTTGGAAACATGGCTAGCTAGGCATTTTACCTCAATAAAAGAAACAAACAAACAAAAAAGAAATTTGATTCTAGGTAGAATTATGGCTTGTTTTTGGTCAGTTTATCATCAATGAAAACTCTTATACTCTAAGTGAGTAGATTTTAGAAACATAAATCCATCACATATGAAGTTAGGAATAGAGCTATTTCAAATAGATTTTTCAAATTGAGAAATCTGGACCTCATACCATAGAAGTGAGAATAGTTATTTGGACTTATGCTCTTTACAACTATTATTTTATTAGAACTTAGTATTTAAATGACTAATTAGAATGATGTAGATGAGTGTGTATATTGTGCTACATTTTAACACATTCTAAGTATTTTCACATTTAAAGGGTGGAAACAGTTTCTCATCTTTAACCCCAATATAATCATCTTAACCTTCATGGCAATCAATACTGTGACACTTACCCAACATTCCACTCTCAAGGTTAAAAGGATGCTATTGAATTTAGTGTTTTAGTCCAGCAGCATGCACAGAGCATGGCAATGAGAAGTCATTGAGAGAGGCTTTATAATCCAATTAGGTTTTAAGAGGAAACTACAAGGTTATGCTTGTATTTATTATATGTAGGTAGGTTTGTGATATAATATATCCCCATAGCGCTGTGTAAATATTTATTTAGACCACATGTCACAGAGCATTTGTAGGTTGATATTGTTAATTGCAGTATCATTCCCCCCTCCTAATATATGGTAATAAACAACAATGACATGATATGCTATTCAGCTGTGAAAGGGGCTCAAAGGATGATGATGATGATGAACATCCTTTCAGCATAAGGGTGTGCCATGTTGTGTCCTAGAAGGCATATGGCCAAGCTGTTATAATTACTCTCATTATTCATGATCTGCAGCATGCTTATTGAGATGCTAAGAGGGGAAGGTGAGTTTTTTCTAAGAATGCTTTTGAATGGATTCCATATAATCAAGTCACAATGCTGAATGAACAGATTGTTTCTATGGTTGGCCCAATATCTGATCTGTTCTGTCAGCAGCAACATAAGCTTGATCTTTATCATATATCTGTTGCAGATATTTTATTTTTAATTTACTTTGGCTATTTAAAAATGAGTAGAAAAAAAGAAGAAAGAAAAGAAAAGGACGTGGCAAAGAACAAAGATGTAATAGAGTCATTGATTTAAAGCTGGAAGGGACCTTGGTGGAGATCTAATCCAATTTATTTTATGGCTAAGGTAACAATGGTTAAGCATGCTCCTTGAAGGCACACTTTTTTCTTTTTTTTTTCTGTTTCTTTACTAAACTCTTTTCTAAGAGGTTAAGTGAGCTCCTTGAAGTTCAGGGACTATTAATTTTTTTTCTCTTTGTATCCATAAGGCTTAACACAGTGCCTAACACAGAAGAAGCAATTAATAACTGCTTGTTGATTGATTAAGTGACTTGTGCAAGGTCAGACAAGTAGTAAATGGCAGAGCCAACCTTTGAATTCATCTTCTACACTCCAAATTCAGAAATCTTTGGGCTGCACCACAGTGCCCCCATAGGGCACCTTATTATTGTGATAGGGGCATGTTGTCTTTCAAATGTGGGATGTTATGTTTTGGCCTTTGGGAAAACAGATTTTTATATACACATAAACAAAGATACAATGTACACACGTGTGTATATGCATTAATGCATATGTGCATATACATATGTACTGTATATTTATATGACCGTACATGTATATATATTAATGTGCATGTGTATGTATTTGTGTATTGTATATGTATGTGTGTGCATATATGTGTTTTGGATGTACATGCACTGTACATGCATATTGTGTAGCACATGTGTATACCTGTATATGTGTATTTACATGCAAATGAGTATGTATATTTGTATGTATGTGTGTGTATATGTGTATATGTGTATATATATATATGCTAGGATGACGAAAGTGATGGGAATCTTGGGGTCTTACCTTTATACTCTGTTGTATAGTCATCTCACTTTCCAGGAACTTTCTCTCATAACATGCAAACTTTCTTTTGCACATTTTCCAATTACATTTAAAGCAATTTTTTTCTATGGAGCATTCTGTGATTTGATCCCAGTGTATCAGTAGGACCTATAAGGTCTTTTTTTTTTTTTAATTAAATTCTTTATTAAATTTTTTTGAGTTACATCTTTTCCCCCCGTCTTTCCCCCGCCCACCACCCCAAAACAGCCATCCCAGTGTTTCCCCCCTCCCCCAGTCTATTCTCTCCTATGTCAC
>CM053580.1:438112592-438129337 GCA_028627135.1 Pseudochirops cupreus | reverse complement strand
TGGGAAGTATCTTTGTGTGCGTTTTGGAGTTCCAGGATTGGTTTAGAGTCCTATTTTATGGGTATTTTGGGGTGGCTATGTGAGAGCTGCGATGTGTTGCTACTTCTACGCCGCCATCTTGGCTCTGCCCCCCCGGCCTGGTGTTCTTAAAGGTAGGGTCCACAGACAACCAAGGAGTTCATAAATGATTTCAGCGAGTCTGTGATTATGGACAGGAGAAAATAATTACATCTTTTTTTCACTAACCTCTAACTGAAATTTAGCATTTCCTTCCATTATGAATGTAGACAACAAACATTATTCTGAGGAATTCATAGGCTTCTCCAAACTAACAAACAGGTCCATGACAGAAAATAGGACACAAGCCTCTACTCTATCCATATGTAGGTATTGCCCACTCCAATAAATAAGTACTATAAAGAAGATGAGACAATAATAGTAGAAAGTTATTTAAGTGAAAACAGATCTAATTTTTAAAAGATTTTGCTAGGAAATCTAATTCTGTCCAGTTTTCAGAAAAATTGTTTTAGTTATGCTGAAAAAATATATCTGACAATGAAAAGACACCATTGTGAATCACCATATTAAATGGGAAAGCGTCATGTTTCAAATACAACCGAAGACTACTAAAAGTCTATATATAACCAATAGATAAAACAACATTTCCTACTACCTTTTTCTGTCTATAATGTACCTTTCAATACTTGATTCTACTCCCAACTCACAAATGGATCGCATTTCAAAATAACATTTATTTCTAATTCTGTTGTATAAAACACACACATACACACACACATATATGTCTATATGTGTATATATTTACTTTCATATATATGGTTATTTCATATATTTTAATATATTTTCTAGGGACCACCATTTTAAATATATATTTAATATACTAAACACATGCATTAAATATATACATATACATACATTTTAAATGGCGGTCCCTAGAAAAATCTACCAGTGATCACATAACTTACAAGTACAATTACACCAGTTACTTTAACTCTTCACAGATGAATAATGCTATTGATAAGAGTACTAACTTCACACAATACAAATTATATCCCACCTCCATGGTTAAAGAAATTCATTACCTAAGGCAACACTAAAGCTCTCAGAACTTATCTCTGCAGATTCTTTGATAACAGAATTGTCCATCTTTCGGCTATTACTTGAAGTCTCTGTGGCTTGGGAGGACTTGTCAAAATTTGTTGTTCAGTCATTTTTCAATTGTGTCTGACTCTTTGTGAACCCATTTGGGGTTTTCTTGGCAAAGATACTGGAGTGGTGTAATGGTTATGGGATTTGAAGACCTTCCATGTCCCTTGAACTTGCTGATGTAGCAGGAAGGGATGAGCAGGAGGAAGCTGGAGCTGAGCTGAAGCCAACACAGTGACTGGAAGCAGCGGTGGTAGTGGCGGTGTCAGTGGCAGTGGTGGCAGTGCAAACTCCTCTTTTTTGATCCAGCCAGAATTTCTGCTAAGGACTCCTGCTGAGGACTGGCGGAGATGGGAGCTGTGGGAGGCTGGAGCTGCTGGGAGCAAGCTGCGGGGACACTGAGCAGTTGTGGTGAGTGAGGAGAGGAGGATCTTTGCCTGAGGTAGCCTGTTCGGTTTTGAAGGCTTGAGAATGTGGGTGTTTAGTGCATTAACTACATATGCCAACTCTGTAGCTACTGTGATGGCTTTGACTTTCTGGTTTTGGGACTCAGTTTTCTGGTATCTGAATAAATGTTCCAGCTTTGTCCCCCACGTAGAGAGCCTGTTACATGATGTGATTAATAACCATATCATATTTATAGTTACCTTATGCATTGTGAATACTGCATTACTGATACAAGTGGTTTGCCATTTACTTCTCCAGTTTACAGGAATAAAGAAACTGAGACCAATAGGGTTAAGTGACTTGCCTAGGGTCAAAGAGCTAGTAAGTATCTGAGGCCAAATTTGAACTCAGGAAGATGAATCTTCCTGACTTTAGGCCCTGAACTCTAAGCACTGTACCACCTAGCTGCCCCTCTTGATCTGAAAGCAATCCCACATTAAAATAAGGTATGAAGTATAGGCTCAGCAGAACACTTCAGTTACATTATTGTTTAACAAGACTTGGGTGGACATGGCCCATCAAAAAGTAGACATCATTATGTGAGGAAAAACTTTCTCCTGATTCAGAAAAATACTTATGGTGTAGCTATGCAAATAACATGGAGCATGCTGTAGGTCTATCTATAAAAGACATCACTTCCAACTCCTGTCCTGCCACCTGGCTGAAAAGGCAATTTCTGCATAGTCACATAGCAAAAGTCCTGAGCACTGTTGAATGAGTGAGAAATTCTGAAGCAATATAAAAAATAGGCAAGGCATTAAATAAATGTTTGAGTTATATGGGATTATTATCTTTTAAAGCTGGAAGATACAGAGTTAGACTAAAAATTTATCTGCTTTATTTTAAGCCTGAAGAAAGAGGCTCAAAGAGAGAAGCAAAGACCTGAAACAACCATATAAGAAGTATGAAAGCCAATTCAAGAATAAAAGGATTGCCACAAAGAAGTGAAGGACCACTCAAGATGAACCAACTTGTGACAGCCCCAGTTGGCATGCTTATGTGATTTACTCTGGCCTATATTTACCAGGATAGAAACAGAGGATTAAGGTGGTTCAGAATTTAGATTTAGCAAAACAAAAGCAGAAGTAGGACAAGGGGACTAAGAATTTATGAGTTGAGCACAGTGTATAACTGATCTTGTTAAATGTAGTATCAAAAATTGGGAAGGAGCAAGGGTGATGGCCTGAGAGAGTAGGGAATTATGGAGTAACTGGAGGTCATATGGTGGACACAAAATATGTTTAGGCAGGTGAGACACAAATAGAAATGGAAAGAGAAGACATTATAGTCTGGAGGAATTTAAAAAGCCCTGGGTCACACAGATGGAACACTTGTGGGTGATGACCATGCCTATGTATGAATGAGGTAGGGACAAAGATGTTGAGTCCAGTAACAAGACACAGGTCAGGATGACCCCTGATGCTGTGTGAGACCTTGGTCTTTTTAAACTAAGGTCTTTCCCAGGTCTCAGATTATTTGAAGTAATTCAGAGATTTAAGATTAGATAAGAAATGAGGCAGAAGGTGACCTAGTGTCAGTGCTAACCTTGAAGCAGGAGAGTTTGATGAGTGAAGGATATATTGCAAAGGTCTGGAAGTGGTAGTGAAAAACAAAGAGTCCAGTTACTTTTTATTCTCTTATGACCTCAATTTGTTATGGACCATGAAAGAAAATATAACTAGAAAGGATACTCAGGAATACAGTGTTCTTTAGGGGTAGCTCAGTGCCCATTAATGAAAGAATATGGAAAGAATATGAAAAGAACAGGGCTAAGATTATAAGAAATTCATTAACATAGAAATGAAACAATAGAAAAGGCAGAGTAGAATAGAGACTTGAGAGGGTAGAAGTAGAGAGGGTAAGGATGAAATATTAAGAAAAGAAGATTCCTGCCTAGTCAGCCAGAGGCCTTGAATCAGAGATCAGCAGGGGAAAAATAATGAATTCTTGATCCATAAAACCAAACGTATGAGACCATTTGACTGGGATTCATTCCCATCCTCTAGGGCCTTGTGATGTCTCGAGGTAACATCTCTTAGTTAACTCTCGAAGAAAGGGAAGTAGGACCAGTGTCAGGGGCCCTACTCTTAGATGAAGTCCTTATGGTAAGAGATATAGAGAGTGAGACTCTAGTCTTGGGCAGGGTCCTGGGAGGTTAAAGGTATGGTGTCTGAAGGCTCTGGTCATGGACTGGATCTGGTCTAGCCATGGCAGCTTTGCTCTAGTCCCAGATGATTATGGTATAACCATTAATCTGGCAAGAGTCAGGTTGGCTTTCTTCTTTACAAGGGAGCCTAAGTCTAAGTCACCAGCCTAGGAGTTATTTTCTTTTCAGTTTAGGAAGAGAGGAAGTTAATACAGTATCAGAAATTGAGGGAGTTTTCTGCTACTTCAGTAATTTTAAATCTGTGTAGAAAGGGATATGGAGAAAAGACATGGAAAGAAGAAGAGAGAATGGAGGGGAAAAGAGACACAGAGAGAGAGTAGGGCCAAGTTATGACAAAAAAGAGAGAGACTAAGAAAAGCCACCAGCCTGACAGGCTTCTCAGGGCAATAGACTTGAGCTAAAGTATTCACATCTTCAAGGACTGAGGGAAGTTACAAGAATAAAGTCAGTTCATTCCTCAATTTCCTATCCTGGTTCCAGTCTATTAACCAATACTATAATATATTCTGTTTGCTTTTTTATCCAAATATTTCCGGCAACTTGAATTTTGCCCCAACCGTAAAGAGACCAGGAATTATCTAGATCTAAACATAAATTTAAATAAAGGCAAAGAGCCAAACCTCTGCTTGGATGTCAGGAATTCTCCTAAGTGAGGGATCTCGGTAATTGTGATTGCACTCTTAAATGTTCATTTAGTATAAGCTTCACAAAAGCAGTAAAGGAAGGGACCAAGTGAACATAAGGGATCATTTGATTGCCTTCTGGCTAATAAACAATCCCAGTTAATTGATTTAACTGACTGAGGCTGGTTAAATCTCCAGAGACCAAAGGAGTGGGGAGATAACAGTTAGTGATTATCTTTGGCCCCCTACACTCCTTATCTACACCCCAAATCCACCAATGTGTATGGTGAATAACAGAGAACTGTAATGTCATATTAAGGGAAGATTAGCTAAAGAATCAGGGTAGCTGGGTGGTGCAGTGGATAGAATGCCTGTCCTGGATTAAGAAAGATTTATCCTCCTGAATTAAAATACAGATTCAGATACTTAGAAGCTGGGTGACCCTGGGAAAATCACCAAATCCTCAATTTTCTCATCTGTAAAAGAAGCTGGAGAAGGAAAGGGAAAACCACTCCAATATCTTTGCCAAGAAAACCCTAAATAGAGTCATGAACCACCAGACAGGCTTGATCAGCAACAAGCTAGAGAACCCCTCCAGATATGGAGTGAGGCAGAGAAGCAGTCCAGGCCTCTGTTTGGAGTAAGAAAAAAGTAAATTACCACCAAAAAAAAAAAGGTGGAGGAGAAACTTTTCCTCCAAATTCTTTTCTGGCTTAGCTTCAAAATAGAACTTAAATTCCTTAAGTCATTTGCTACTTGGACCCATCAAAGTCACATACTTGGATGTACAGGTATGATGACTATAAAGTAATGGGATTAATTTTCTTGTGGAAATTTCTAACACTCCTGAGACTGATGATTTTATGTCAAAAGTCACAAGTAACAACAATGCTGAACTGTTTCTTTGACATCAGTGGTGTTGTTGCTGTAAAAATTCTTCCCAGAGTGTCAAAAAGTCAATCAGACTTACTCATTATGCTGAGATTCTGAAGCCCTCGAGAGATTCTGTGAAGTGATAATGATAAAAACCATCCTGCACTTGGATGGTATTTTACAGCTTACATGGTGCTTTCATGTAAGGTGACTCACTTGACCCTCCCCACCCAAAAAAAAAAGGAAACCTTTTGATATAGCCAAGGCTTGCATTGGAACCCCCCATTTTAGAAATGAGAAGACTGGCTTGGAATGTTGAAGGGTATTGCCTAAAGGCATATAGGAAGCAATTTGGAAAAGCTAAGACTTGAATCTATTGGCTTGTGATTCCAGCATTCTTGTCACTGAACCATGCCTCTTCACTGTGACTGTGCTCCTGCTCAAAGGGCACACTGCAATGTGCTTGTTTTTTTATAATGCACCTTATTTTGCTTTGAATAACTTCTGGCAGTTTAACCACCTGACCCCCATGCACAGAAAGTACAGATATGTCATCATTGAGGCTACTTTAAAAATAGGCATTTTCAAAAAAGAGTTTAAAAGATATCTTAAGCAATGGTAGTATCTTTTGAATCAATGCACAGCTTCAAAAGGTGAATATTTTGGAGCAAAACACACTTTTTTTGTCATTCAGTTATTTCAGTCATGTCTATCTTTTTGTGACCCCATTTGGGGTTTTCTTGGCAAAGATACTATAGTGGTTTGCCATTTCCTTCTCTAGCTTATTTTACAGATGAAGAAACTGAGGCAAACAGGGTTAAGCAACTTGCTCAGGGTCTCACAACTAGTAAGTTTTGAAGGCTGGATTTGAACTTAGGTCTTCCTGAGTCCAGGCCTAGCATTCTATCCATTATACCACCTAGCTGCCCCAGAAACACTTACCCATATGTATAAGTGTAAGTCTGAGTAAACATGCTTCGTTACTTTACACTCATAACAAAGAAGACTGAAATTGGTAACAGGTGATATAATCAGTGGCAAAGAATTAAAGGAATAAACAACTTTATTTCCCCATCCATATTACTCCAAAAGGAATACATAAAGAAAAACAGACAAGTAATATCTTGAGTGTACATCAGTTTACTATATAGCAATGGGAACAAGAAGCGTAAAGAGCAGACTATTAAAATTTTATGCTCCCATGTTTAACCCAGCGAGAGTTGTTCAATTAACATTTATTAATAACCAAGAGAGTTTTAAACAAAATTAAAGTAGGTAACAAATGATGACAAGTTGGTGCATGCAACCAAACCTGAACCTAGAGAAAGGAAAGAGATCAGCTAAAAGAATCTGGTTCCTTGGGGATTAGGTGGTAACAAGATAAGGATAAAAAGGAAGGGACCAGAAGGAGAGTTGTCCTAAGAGAAGAAGAAAAACAAGCTTTCTGGAGGTAAACAAGTAGTTGAGTACAGGAAGGTAAGGGATAAGAGGCAAGAGAGTGAAGGTGGATAAACAAGGTTTTTCAAGGTCCAGCAGTGGTCAGAATCAGAAAGGGTAGCACCAAGAACTATGAGCTCCTTGAGGTCAGGAACTGTCTTTGACCTTTCTTTGAATCCCTAGTTCCCAACAAAGTGCCTGGTGCACAGTAGGCACTTCATAAATGTTCACTGACTGACAGATACTGAGAATGATTGGTGAAATTCTGATTCCCAGAAAGAAGCTATTCACTTTTACCCCTGGTTGGGGGTGGGGAGCGGGGGGAAGGAGGGGATTTGTTTTCTGTCCACTGTTGCCCTGCATCCACTGATGATCCTTAAAACCAGAAAGATACCCAATCACTACAAGGGAATTTTGTCTCTGAATGGGGTAAAGGTAGAGGTCCTGGAATTACTTCATTGAGTCCAGTGAATAAAACTGAGTTTTTTATACCAAAAAGTTAGAGGTGAAAAGGATGAGGTCTGAAAACAAAGAATCTAAGAAAAAAGCAAAGAAGCAAATGAGAAATTCAATGTATCTCTGCAATTTAAAAGACTGGATTTAGATTCACATCTCTGAGAGGAAGAGAAAAGCTTGAAGACAAAAAAAAGCAAGGTCCTTATAAATTCTGAGTAATGAGAAAAACTGAAGAGATGGAAGAACCGACTGTTTCATGTAAAGCTCCCGGTATACAGATCACAGTGGACAGCCACTGGAATAATGTCATCATAATGCCCAATATTATTGAGAATAACTCAATTCAAGGGGAGATTAAGGAAACCAGTGGTAGATAATCTGTCAGGGATAATAGAACTATAATTAGAGAAAAGAACTTCATACTCAGAACAATGAATCATAGTCAATTTTTAATGTCACCCTATAGACTCCTAGTCTGGACTTCTGGTCTCAAAGACATTGCCTTTGAGTTTTCACCAGTTCATCAACCTTGCCTCTTTTCCTCTTCTACTTCCAAAGTAGATACAGTCTTTAACACTATAATCTTTTTGCCTTTTTAAATAATCTTAAGAAATAAATTTAATCAATCACCAAGATTTTTTTTAATAATAATAATACTGGAAATCCCTGTGTGTATACAAATAATGATAAAATGACTTTTTGAATATGTTCTGGGAAAATTCACCTTGAGAAAGTAACATTAAAGAATTTGTAATAACATCAATAGACCACCTAAAATGCCTGATGAAAAATAAAAAAAAGTCTTGATGATAAGCAGACTTTGTTAAAATAGTACTGATTTTGAAACTGGGTCAGTTTGTGAACATATCAAAAGAAGAGGGAATAGAAAGTTTTTCAAGACATTTCTGAAATGTGAATCTGCCCCTTCACACAGCCAAGAAGGACCTGTGGTCTGAGGCAAAGTGATTGGGTCACAGGTCTCCGACAAAGACAGAGGTATTCAGGATTGCCAGAGAAAAGGGTCTGCTTCTTATAGTCATTGGAAGAATTTAATAAGGTGGCTACTCATTTCAATGGGCTCTTCACCAATAATCTACATAGATAATCTCATATAAGTCTACATTTCCTAAATAAAAACTGACAACTGAAAATGCCTGATTGGAATTACAGCCTTAAGCTATGAAGCCTTAAGATATATTATAAATACATACACACATAGATGCAAAAATGTGATGCAACAGGCATGCAAAAAAACATTAATGTGTCCTTGGTCTATTAATGAAAAAAAATCTCTGCCACAATGTTGCTGATTTTAAAAAAACTGTTACAAATGCAGGAAATACTGATGAATTTATGAATATACTTGGGAAAATGTAAATATTCTAGCTATTTGAGGCATATAATGAAACTCTGCACATTCTCTTTCAGCAGAAAATAATTTGAAAGGAGAAAATACAAGCCTTTCTCAAATAAACTCCCACATGCAAACATTTTCAATAGTATAGCAGAGGGTTGGGGGATGAGGACCAAGCACTTTTCAATGAAATAAAGAAGTAAGAAAATAGGTATTTGTGAAATCAAAGCAGAACCAGTAAGTGAAACAATATCATGCTATGAATTATGCCAAGGAAACTTGCAAAACTCACTGAAACCACAAACCCTAAAACTTAACTTGGTTTGGGGTTTTGGCAAGAGTGAGATTCTACTCTAAGGTACATACAAAATTTGAGTCAAATTTACATCACCCTCAAAAACAATACAGGCCCATTGCATCTTCCTTTGGTTCTTTCTCTACATTCGATCTCTCTTCACTATCCACAAAGAGTTATCCCCTTCACCTGGAAAATGGAGTTTAAACTGTCTGAACTCAAACTATAGTCTCATCAGAAAGGTATAAGCTGTGATAAGACCTAAAACTTCTTCCTTTTTCCTGCCACATCTTTTTTTTTCTCACAATATCTTGCCATATGGAATTGTTGAACAACAAATTCAACTCCATAGGTATTTATTAAGCAACACCCATGTGTTGGTTCTTGGGGAAGGATACAAAGTTTTGTCTCTTGTTGTTGTTATTTTTAAGGAATAATTACTGCTTTCAAAGAAGTTACAATTTAGTAAAAGACAAAAGACACATGATAAATGAATATAAAAGAAAATGGAATGGGATGGATGTATGGGGAAAAATACAAAGTATTTTGAGAGCTCTTAGGAAGGAAAGGTATTTGGCAGTTGCAACACTGATCATGCATACACTGCTCTGAAATCCCTTCATGAAGAAGAGCCTTTCATAAAATATCTGAGATGTAGTTTACTATCTGTACCATGAATGGCAACCTGTCTCATACCTAGATATCATGGAATTTAAATGCTATTCTTTATGACTAGAGGAGATTACTATGTGGACTAGATAACTTCTGTTTTATGCCAGGCCACCTGGCTCTCTTGTGACACAGTGCTAGAATTGCAATTTAAGAAGTTCTATGGAACTATGGAGATCAGGCAAAATACATCACAAGCAATTGTACCGCTATCCCAGTTGTGGTATATAGAGCCATTTTTAGTTGAGATATGTAAGGAGAAGGAAGCGTGGTTACCACTGCTAGTGGATAATTAGACTAGCCACTAATTTTGCCTTTATGTAGATTTGATTGCCTGTGGAGCATGGGTCACACCCAGGTAAGCCTTCAGCTATAGGGGAAAGTAGGATCCCACTGTCTTGGTTCCTGGGGAGTTTTCCCTTATTTGGTTACATCACTGTCTTTTCTGGGTATGGTGGCCCAGACTCAAACTCACAAGGGAAGGTAGACAGAGAAGTGGAATGTTATGTCTGTGTATCCTTTACACTGGGTATTTTGTGTGTGATAGCTTCATTTGATGTCCATCTAGTTCACCAGTTCTCAGCTTCTGGGTTGCAACTCCTTTGGGGGTCAAACAACCCTTTCACAGAGGTCACAGGGGTCACCTAAGACCATCAGAAAACACATATTTCTCATGGTCTTAGGAACCGAGACATGGCTCCTCTATCTATCTCCAGGTGGGTCTGCCCACATGCAGATAGGCCCACATAAGAGTATTAAAGGGGTCGCGGCATTAGAAAGGTTGAGAACCACTGATCTAGTTGGTATTGGGGATGTGAGGAGAAATTTTCTGGTAAGAGTTCAGTCCATGAAAAGGCTATTTGTTTTTTGTTTGTTTTTTTTCACATTGCTAAAGCATATGTTCCTAATACAACAATTATTCAGAGATTCTGTATCATCAGCCTAAGGGAGCGCTTAAGAGCCACAATAAGTAATACATAGAAAAATGCAGAGCCAATCTCATTTTTAAAAATCTGTCTAAGAAAGGGGAAAAAAGGATGAAACACCTGAACTAGACCACCCCCCCTGATAAGTATCTATGTTATGCATAGCTCCCTATATACTTGCCATTGCTTGGTGCATAACAAGTATTTAATCAATGCTACTGATTGATTGATACTAGGTTTTCAGGCGTTTCAAGGCAAAAACTGTATTTATTCTATATCTCTTTCATCTACCCCAGCTCAGATCCTGACTCTCTCCAGATTACTTTTCCACCTCTGCCCCAGTAGTCTTTTGACACAAGAACCACTTCCACTCCTGTGGCCTCTTCTTCTGATTGGTGAGTTTTTCTTTAGAGATTCCATTTGAGGAACTGACTGTGCCAGTCATGATTACCTCTTGCCCAACTCTACTCTTGACTCAAAAGAGGAAGAAGACATGTGGACATAACACTAAATTTGGAGTTAGTGTTGTACGGTATGAATCCGAGACCTATGACATTATATGTGTGACCTAGGATAAACCATTTCATCTTTCTCACCCTAAACTTCCCTCATCTCTATTAATTAATGATCATTAATATCCCTCAGAGCTCTTCACCTTAGGATTCTTTGCCATGGTGTTGGGACAAATGGACATCTGAGTAAATGAGTTGAAATCACTGTCTATATGACTATTTTGGAAAGAAAAGTAATGTTACATTTTTTGAGTCAAGTCAAAAAGCATTAATTAAGTGCCTACTGTGTGGCAGGCACTGTGCTAAGCACTGAATAGTGTCCCCAGCTCTGTTGCTTTGAGTACATTTTGAGGAGTGGGAGAAGGATGGGAAAATTGGGAAGAATTCAGCTAGCATGTTTCCTCAGGTCAAAATCATAAAATAAGGCCAACTCTGGCTGATCTGTTCCCTAAAATAAGTACAATCACCACAAAGTGCCACATTTATCCCTCTGCATTGTTCTCTGGACTTTTCTCTGTAGGGGTATATTCTGTCTAATGCTCTTGAACTTGTACTGTGTTTTCCTGACTAACTTTTAGATTCACTATCTTCTTTGGTGAAATTCTGTATCTGCCTTTGTTTACTCTGTTGACTGAATGAATTTCTTTTTTGTTTGGCATGGGCTGCCCTCCTCTCCTCCAAGTTTGCTGACTTCCTCACACTTCAACTTATTCTTAACCACCATTAATCCCTGAAAAACATACTGGCTTCCTCTTTTCCCTGAAAGGTAAAGGTAAACAATTCTGCACCTCTGCAACAGCCCTTAATAAAATATCAAGGATCTTACCTGGCACTCAGTATTATTTTAATCAAACCATTTCATCTCCTCTGTCCACTAATACACTCCTATGATACCCAATGTGGGCACCAGGTCGGAGTTAGCTTCCAGAAAGTTATGCCCAAGATCTATCCCACCATGCCAAACTGGGAGGTCAGAATATATAGACTGTATTATATCTGTTAACCAAGGACCATGGTAATTATATTTCTGGGAATTCTTCACCAGATGACTACAGTGATGAATTTTTAGGCTACAGCAACAATAAAAACCAAATTATAGAGTTCTTCTTATCTGAAGCAGTGAAAGGAGGGACCAACATGAAAAAATCAAGGATAGTTGTCATCTTGAAGTTCAAATTCATAGACATAGCACAAAACCTGAAAACTGGACTCTTCTACGTTATTGAAGTAAATAAGATTAATAGTTAAAAAAAAAAAAGGTCAAGTGAGGACAGCTAACAGTTCATTCAAAAAACTGACCCAGAGGAGAATTTTCAACCAAAATTTGGATACTTTTTTGCCCTAGAGTGAATGTGCACAGGATAGGCTAATGGTGCCAAATTTTAACTTCCCAGGACTGCTGTAGGATATAGAATATGAACAGAGCCTAAGTAACTTTGCCAGTGTCAAACAGGTAGTATTTGTCTAAGGTCAGATTTGAATTTGAGGTCTTCCAGATTCCAAACCTTGTGCATTACATATAAATTTCATGAAAATGTACTTGATTTCTTAAGAAGACCTCATGCTCAACCCCAGGTGTGCCTTCACACAAGCCAGGGGAATCAGCAGACACCAGTGTGGAAGGCATCCACCAGCAGCTGAGTCTACCTATGCTCCAGCACAGTCCTAGGGTAGGAAGAGACCTCCAGTAGCCAGACCACCCCTCCCCAACACCTCACACTGTAAGCTTCAGTGTAACCTTGAGGAAATGCAGAGAAACTGCACCTAGACCAGTGATTCTCAACCTTCCTAATGCCACGACCTTTTAATACTCGAATGTGGGTGTATCTGCATGTGGGCGGACCCGCCTGGAGATAGAGGAGCAGTGCCTTGGCTCCTAAGACCATCGGAAATATGTGTTTTCCGATGGTCTTAGGTGACCCCTGTAACCGCTATGAAAGGCTCGTTCGACCCCCAAAGGGGTTGTGACCCACAGGTTGAGAACCTCTGGCCTGGACTGAGCACACACCAGCCAGTTCCAGCTCAGCACCTGGTAAGCTACATCATTATATAAATTCCAGCTGCCAGAACCAGAGGCCACAGTACACAAAGCCAGTAACCAGACCCCTACTACCCAGCACAAGAAGCGTGGGACAGAGTCCCCTGTGCCCTAGAAGCATAGATCCATTTTAAAAGTCAGGAAAAAGGCAATCGCAATGGGCAAAAACAAATTAGAAAAGCAAAGACCATAGATCTTTATTACGGAGACAGGGAAGATCAAAACACAAATTCAGAAGAGTATAGTATTGACACTAAACCCACACCTGAAACCCCAAAAAGGAATATGAATTGATCTCAAGTTCAAAAAGCATTCTTGGAAGAGCTCAAGAAGGATTTTAAAAGTCAAATTAGAGAGGAAGAAGGAAAATCAAACAATTCTTTTAAAAAGGCAATTGACAAAATGGAAAAAGAATTCACTGAAAAAAATAATTTCTTAAAAATGACAATTGGTCAAATGGTTAAGGAGGTATAAAACATAGCTGGAGAAAATAACTACATATAAAGTAAAATTGTCCAAATGGAAAATGAGGTACAAAAGCTAACTAAAGAAAACAATTTGTTAAAAATTAGAATTGGGCAAGTAGAAGCTAAGGACTCTATGATGCATCACGAATCAATCAAAAAAAATCTAAAGAATAAAAAATATAGAAGAAAACATAAAATATCTCATTGGAAAAATAACTGACCTAGAAAATAGATCCAGGAGAGATAATCTAGGAATTATTTGTCTACTGGAAAGTTGTGACGAAAAAATGAGCCAGGACAGTATCTTCCAAGAAATCATCAAGAAAAACTGCCTCAAGGCCCTAGAACCAGAGGGTAAAATAGT
Source organism: Pseudochirops cupreus (assembly GCA_028627135.1). Classification (NCBI taxonomy): domain Eukaryota; kingdom Metazoa; phylum Chordata; class Mammalia; order Diprotodontia; family Pseudocheiridae; genus Pseudochirops; species Pseudochirops cupreus. Next base: position 438,115,545 of record CM053580.1, on the reverse strand, counting down.
CATTGAAGGAATCCACTGATCACCTCCTGAAAGAGATACCAAATTGAAAATACCGAGGAATATCATAGTCAAATTCCAGAATTATCAGCTCAAGAGAAAATACTGCAAGCAGCCAGAAAGAAATAATTTTAAAATTGTGTAACTACAGTCAGAAGCACATAGGACCTTGAAGCTTCTACATTAAAAGATTGAAGGGATTGGAATATGATATTCAGCAGGGCAAAGGAGTCTGGACTACAAACAAGGATCAATTACCCAGAAAAATTGAGCATAATCTTTTAGGCAAGGAGATGGATGTTCAGTGAAATAAGGAACTTCCAGACCTTCCTGACGGAAAGGCCAGAGCTCAGTGGAAAATTTTACCTTCAAATACAAGATCCAAGAGAGGAGTAAAAGGGAAAACAGGAATTAAAAAAAAAAACATGTTATTCAATAAGGGCAAACTGTTTACATTCCTACCTGTGAGGACAATAATTATAAATCTTGAGAATTGTATCTTTATTACTACATTTTAAAAGGATATACATAGACAGAGGGTGTGAGTATAAATTAACTGATGTGATTAAAAAAAAACCTAGTTTTTAAAGGGATTGTAATGGGAGAAGAGGAAAGGAGGAGGCAGAAAGGGGTAAATTACATCACATGAAGAGGCACAAAAACATACTGCATATATTAAACATATTACAAAAGTAGAGAGAAAGTAGGGCAGGAGATGAGCATTGTTTGAACTTTACTGTCATTAGATTTGATTCAAGGAAGAAATAACATACTCATTTAAGTATAGAAATCTAACTTGCCCTACAGGCAATAGGAAGGGAAAGGGAAAAGAAAAAGGAGGGGGTGGTTAGAAGGGAGGGAAGAAGTAGTAACGGAAACAGGGAAGCAAAAGGAGGGGGGCTGATAGAAGGGAGGGAAGATTGAGAGAAGTGGCAGTCAAAAGCAAAACCCTTTTGAGAAGGGTGAGGGAGAAGGGAGAAATATAAGAATAAACGGGGGGGGGGGAGAAATAGAATGGAGAGAAAGAGATAGTAATCATAACGATGAATATGAATGTGATGAATTCTCCCATAAAACTGAAGCAGATAGTAGAACCCATAATCCTACGCTGTGTTGTTTACAAGAAACATATTTGAAATAGGGGGACACACAGAGTAAAAGTAAAAGGCTGGAGTAGAACATATGCTTCACCTAAGGTTAAAGAAAAAGCAGGGGTAGCAATCCTAATCTCAGACAAAGTAAAAGCAAAAATAGATCTAATCAAAAGAGATAAGGAAAGAAACTATATCCTGACAGACAATGAAGTAATATCATTACTAAACATATATGCACCAAGTGGTATAGCATCCAAATTCTTAGAGAAGTTAAGGGAGTTATAGAAATAGCAAACAAAACTATACTAGTGGGGAACCTCAACTTCCCCCTCTCTGAAATTGATGAATCTAACCTCAAAATAAACAAGAAGTTAAGAAGGTGAATAGAATTTTAGAAAAGGTAGATATGATAGACATCTGGAGAAAACTGAATGAGGATAGAAAGGAATATACCTTTTTCTCATTAGTACATAGGCACATAGACAAAAACTGACCATGTAGTAGGGCATAAAAACCTCACAATCAAATGCAGAAAGGCAGAAATGTTAAAAAGCAACCTTTTCAGATCATGCTGCAATAAAAATTAGATCTAAAAAAGGGTCATGGACAAACTAAAAATTAACTGGAAACTAAATAATCTAATCCTAAAGAATGAGTGGGTCAAAAAACAAATCATAGAAATAATCAATAACTTCATTCAAGAGAATGGCAATAATGAGACAACATACCAAAAATTACAGGATGCATCAAAAGCACTTCTTAGGGGAAGTTTTATATCTCTGAATGCTTACAGGAATAAAAGAGAGAAAGAGGAGAGCAAAGAATTGGGCATGCAACTAAAAAAGCTAGAAAAAGAAGAAACTAAAAGTCCTCAATTAAATACCAAATGAGGAATACTGACAACCAAAGGAGAGAGATTAATAAAATTGAAATTAAGAAAATTATTGGGGTGGCTAGGTGATACAGTGAATAGAGTACTGGGCCTGGAATCAGGAGGACCTGAGTTCAAATCTGGCCTCAGACACTTGACACACTTACTAGCCATGTGACTTTGGGCAAGTCACTTAACCCCAACTGCCCTCCCAAAAAAAAAAGCAAAAAAAAAAAAAAAGAAAACTATTGAACTAATAAATAAAATTAAAAGCTGGTTTTATGACAAAACCAATAAAATTGATAGACTTTTGGTTAACTTGATTTAAAAAAAGAGCAAGACCAAATTACCAGTAACAAAATTAAAAGAGTGAATTCACCACCAATGAAGAGGAAATTAAGATAATAATTAGGAATTATTTTTGTCCAATTATATGCCTATAAATTTGACAACCTTAGTGAAATGGATGTTTATAAAAATATAAATTGCCCTGATTAAAAGAAGAGGAAGTAAAATACTTAAATAACCTCATCTTAGAAAAAAGAAATTAAACAAGCTATCAATGAATTCTCTAGGAAAAAATCTCCAAGCCAGAATTTACAAGTGAATTCTATCAGACATTTAAAGAATACTCAATTCCAATACTATATAGACTATTTGGAAAAATTGACAAAGAAGGAATCCTACCAAATTCTTTCGATGATATAAAAGATACTGATACCTTAGGTACTGATACCTATACTGGGAAGAGCAAAAACAGAGAAAGAAAATTATAGACCAATTTCCCTAATGAATATAGATGCAAAAATTTATTTTATTTTTATTTTTTTATTTTTTAAAAACTTTTGTTTATTTTGAGTTTACATCATTCATTTCCATGAGATTTTGATTTACAAATTTTCTCCCCATCTTTCCCCTATCCCCAAAACAGTGATCCCACTGTACACCCCTTCCCCTAATCAGCTCTCTCCTATATCCTCCCCCATCACCC
>CM053580.1:438059356-438112092 GCA_028627135.1 Pseudochirops cupreus | reverse complement strand
TTTGCCCTCTGGTTCTAAAATATCAGGGCAATTTTCCTTGAGAATTTCTTGAAGGATGCTTTCTAAGTTCTTTTTTTGACCATGGCTTTCAGGTAGTCCAATAATTTTTAAATTGTCTCTCCTGGATCTATTTTCCAGGTCAGTGGTTTTTTCAAGGAGATATTTCACATTGCCCTCTATTTTTTCATTTGTTTGGATCTGTTTGATAGTATCTTGATTTCTCATGAAGTCATTTGCTTCCATTTGCTCCACTCTAATTTTGACAGAATTATTCTCTTCAGAGTGCTTTTGAGATTCTTTTTCCATCTGGCAAATTCGACTTTTTAAGGCATTCTTCTCCTCATTGGCTTTTTGGGCCTCTGTTGCCATTTGAGTTCATCTATTTTTTAAGGTATTTTTTCCTTCAGTCAGCTTGTTGACTCTCTTTTTATGATTTTCTTGTATCATTCTCATTTCTCTTCCCAATTTTTCCTCCACTTTTCTTATTTGGTTTTCAAAATCCTTCTTAAGCTGCTCTATGGCTTGTAACCTATCTACATTTTTCTTGGAAGCTTTTGGTGTGTGAGTCCTGACTGTGTTGTCTTCCTCCCATTCCATGCTTTCATCCTTTTTGTCCCCAAAAAAGCAATCTAAAGTTTCATTGCTGGGTTTGCTTTGCTTCCTTTGCCTAGTAATGTTGCCAGTCAATCACTTGACTTTAAGGTTCAGTAGAATTCTGCTTTCAGAGGGGAGAGCTCTGTCCCAAATTGCTGGGGTTTTCACAGCTGCCGGAGCTATTAGGAGGCCACCGTTTCTGCAGCCCCCACCAGCTCTGGCTCACTGAAAACGCACCTCAGGACCACCACCCAAGACCATGATCCCGATCCAGGCAGCTCAAGGCAAAAGCACTTAGCCTCTGAATGATTGCTTGGCCCCCCTGAAATCTGCAGGCTGAGAGCTTCTGAAGCAGCCACATGGAGGTGGCCATAGGGCTGCTGCTTCAGCTGCTTCTAGCCATGGGGCAGGTGGCTGGACCCTCTCCCCCGAATTTATCGGAGTTCCACTGACCTTTCACTCAGTCCTTGCTTCTTATGGGTTGGCAATTCTGTAAAACACTACAAGTGCTGGTGATTTGCGCTCCAGCCACAGCTTGTTCTGGAGGCCTTAGGACTCCACCTGCCGGTTCATGTGGTGCTGGTCTGGGCTCCCAGTGCACTGCGATGAACCCCTTCCTGTCTGCTTGCCAGGCTGCCTTCAGCAGAAGCTTTGTTACTCTGTCATTTTGTAAGTTTTAGAGCTTTAAAATTTGTTTAGAGTCATATTTTATAGGTATTTGAGGTGGTTATAGGGAGAACTGTGGAGTTTTGCTATCTATGCGGCCATCTTGACGTGCAAAAATTTTAAATAAAATATTATCAAAAAGATTACAGCAACTTTTCAAGAGAATAATACACTTTGATAAAGTAGGATTTATACCAGGAATGCAGGTCTAGTTCATTATTAGGAAAACTATCAGTGTAATTGATTATATCAACAACAAACCTAATAGAAACCATATGATTATCTCAGTAGATGCAGAAAAAGCTTTTGACAAAACACAACCACCATTCCTATTAAAAAAAAAACACTAGAGAACATAGGAATAAATGGAGCCTTCCTTAAAATGATAAGTAGCATCTACCAAAAAACTTTAGCAAGCATTATATGTAATGGTGCTAAGCTAGATGCATTTCCAGTAAGACTGAAGGTGAGGTCCATTATCATCACTGTTGTTCAATGTGACACTAGAAATATTAGCTTTAGCAACAACAGAAGAAAAAGAAATAGAAGGAATTGGAATAGGCAAAAGAAGAAATTAAGTTATCACTCTTTGCAGATGCTATGATATATAGTTAAAAATCCTAGAAAATCAAGTAGAAAACTACTTGAAACAGTAAACAACTTTAGCAAAGTTGCAGGATCTAAAATAAACCCACATAAATCATTGGCATTTCTATATATTACAAACAGAACCTAACATAGATAGAAAGAGGAATTCCATTTAAAGTTACTGTAGATACTATAAAATACTTGGGAGTCTACCTGCCAAAACAAACCCAGGAACTATATGAACACAATTACAAAGCACTTTTCACACAAATAAAGTCAGATCTAAATAATTGGAAAAACATCAGTTGCTCATGGGTAGGCCAAACTAATATAATAAAAATGACAATTATTACATTGTCAAATGATGAGCTAAATTAATTTACTTATTTACTTATTCAGTGCCATACCAATCAAACTACCAAAAATTATTTTATAGAGCTAGAAAAAATATAAAACTTCATTTAGAAGAACACAAGGTCCAGAATATCAAGGAAATTAATGAAAAAAGGGAAGGCGGCCTAGCCATATCCTATCTTAAGTTGTATTATAAAGCACCAATCATCAAAACAACTTGGCAATGCCTAAGAAAAAGAGGGGTAGATCAGTGAAGTAGGTTAAGTACATAAGACACAGCAGTTAATGTTATATAATAACAATCTAGTGTTTGATAAATCCAAAGACTCCAGCTTCTGGGATAAGAACTCACTATTTGACAAAAACTGCTGGAAAAACTGGAAAATAGTATGGCAGAAACTGGGCATAGACCAATGTCTGACATCATATACCAAAATAAAGTCCAAATGGGTACACAATTTAGGTGTAAAGGCTGATACTATAAACAAATTAGGGGAGCGAGGAACAGTTCATCTGTTAGATTTATGGAAAATGGAGGAATTTATGACCAAGCAAGAGATAGAGAACATTATGAAAGGCAAAATGGATAATTTTTATTACATTAAATTGAAAATTTTTTTGCACAAGGCCAATAAAGCCAAGATTAGGAAGGAAATGAAAACTGGGAAAGAATTTTTACAACTAGTGTATCTGACAAAGGCGTCATTTCTAAAACATATAGATACCTGAGTCAAATTTACCAGAATACAGGTCATTTCCCAAAGGATAAATGGTCAAAAGAAATGAACGGCAGTTTTCAGAGGAAGAAAGTAAAGCTATCTCTAGTCATATGAAAAAAATGCTCTAAATCACTATTGATTGGAGAGATGCAAATCAAAACAACTCTGAGGTACCACATCACACCTATCAGATTGGCTAACATGATAAAATGGGAAAACAATAAATGTTGCAGAGGATGTGGGAAAGTTGGAACACTGATTCATTGCTGGTGGAGCTGTGAGCTGATCCAACCATTCTGGATAACAATTTGGAACCATGCCCAAAGGTCTACACAAATGTGCATACCCTTCGACCCAGCAATACCACTTCTAGGGCTGTATCCCAAAGACATCATAAAAATGGGGAAAGGACTCACGCGTACAAAAATATTTATAGCAGCTCTTTTTGTGGCGGCCAAGAACTGGAAATTGAGGGGAGGCCCATCAATTGGGGAATGGCTAAACAAGTTGTGGTATATGAATGTAATGGAAAACTACTGTGCTATAAGAAATGATGCACAGGTAGACGTCAGAAAATCCTGGGAAGACTTATATGGACTGATGCTTAATGGAAGTGATCAGAACCAGGAGAACATTGTTCACAGAAAGAGCCACAGTGTGTGATGACTGATTTTGATAGACTTAGCCCTTCTCAGAAATGCAAGAACCTAAAACAATTTCAAAGGCCTCATAATGGTAAATGCCACCCACATCCAGAGAAAGAACTATGGAGTCAGAATGCAGAGCAAAGTGGACTATTTTCTTTTTTTGTTTTTTGTTTTTTCTTTCTCACAGTCTCTCCCATCCATTATATTTCTTCCATGCAACCTGACTAATGTGAAAATGTATTTAACAGGAATGTATGTGTAGAATTATATCATACTGCTTGCCATCTTGGGGAGGGAGAAGTGAAGGAAGGGGGAGAAAATTTAAAACTTAGGAAAGCGAATGTTGAAAACTAAAAATGAATAAATCAATATTTTTAAAAGAAGCCCTCATGCTCCAAGATAAATTAAGGGAATTAAGAAATATTTCAAATTTGTACAATCTTCACCCACCAAACTCTATCTTCCAGACCAAAAATTAACCAAAAATAAAAAATAAATAAAGGGGAAAAAAAAAAACCAAACCATGAGCTCATTTCTTTTAGAAAATAAAAGACCATTAGGATAGCCAAAGCTAACATTACAGTCAAATCAGTCTCCAAGATACTAAAGACTAGGCCAATGTCAAGCTTGAGTTGTTGGTTACAAGGTATGAAGAAAGAATTTTAATTTGTATTTTTCACAAAAAGTTACTTTAGCTGAGTAAAAGAAGGACAAAAGAAATATGGAGCAGGTATTTATTCTCTATGCTCAAGACCAAGTTTCTGAGATAGGGAAAGAAAATTTAGAATCCAAAGAGAAAAGGGAAACTGCTTAAGCCCCTAGAAGTAATGGTACAAAGGTGAATTTCTCTACTTTTGTATTTATCAACTTGAAGGCAATCATGAAAATAAGCACTCACACATATTCTGAGTACTTAAAGAAATTAACCTAGATGTGACAGTAATTAAACAGTGAGCGTTAAATTGACATTAATGATTCTATTTTTTCTTTCTATTTTCTCATTCGAGTTTTCATGGGAATTTGTAAAAGAATTCTGAGTGAAGGTATCATTTTGCCTGCTGACATGGAAAGGAATGCAGAGTTATGGATTACTAGAGGATCAAAAGGGAATGTGGATAAATAAGGGCTAGTTCACATATCAAGAGTCTATGGCTTAATGATTCTCGGCCTAATGACTTCTCAAAACTATTTAGGAGGATGAGAACAATGAAATACCAACATGGAAGTTTGAAGCAATATAGGTTGCCCTGGAGAAATCCAAGCAACAAAATCCTTGTTCACTAAAATAATATGAAATACTTAATACTTTGTTGAATCTGTGACCTCATCTAGGGGGACTTCCAATAGTACAAACTGGAAAACATTCATGTCTCTTCACCCAGTGAGACTTCCTGTCTCACTGGACACTTCCTATGTATGTCATCCTGAACATTTTCACAGGAAGTGCATCCAAATGATTGCCAATGAGCACATCTTCTGTATATCTGGTATTCTCTGGCCCAACTCCTTTTCTGGTTCTATAGCTCTTAAATGAGATCTTTTACGATACTCTTTGAATTCATTCCTTCATTAGTAATATAGTATAACCTATTCATGCCCAGTATGTGTCTTTTGAAAGACCAATTTAAATTCTTCCAAGATTATGGTATATGACTTTGATTAAGTTATGCATTATTTGAGCCATTAATATAACTAAAAGAATATTTGTGTTAATAAGATTTGTTTGTTTGGAGAAGAAACTGGAAGTCATTGAAGGCAATACACAATTCCCTAAACACAATGCATTACACTTTCTTCATCCTATTCCATTCTGAGTCCATGTTGCTGTGTCTCTAATTCATGGTATGTATACTGATTCACCAACTCTATGAACTGTCCATTCAACTATAGATCATATTATAGACAATAAGCATTCTTCATCCATTTGATTTTTTTCTTGCAAGCTAAACTCTTCTGAGTAATCATGGCTCTCATTTAGTAGGGTTTGCAGTGTCCTGGGGCTTCTTGAAGTCAGCTGGTGTTATCCCCAATCAGGAGCATCTGGAGGTTCTCAACATATATAAGAATTTTTTTTTCCATTTGGACTCTGTTCTAGGCATACTCCATGACCGAAAGAGCATAAAGTAGAGGGGAAAAAAAGGAGGAAAAAAATCTATAAAGCATAAATATGGCACCTGTCCTTAAAAAAAGTACTAAAACCTCAAAGATAAAGGAATCTGCAGGATATTCATAATTCAAGTCAGTTGACAGGGAACACTGGGGTTATTCAGGCATTCACAGTATTTGTCCTTTCTTAGTGAACTGCTTACATATTTAGGGGCACTTCACATATTAAACCACAAGGAAGAAAGTTGTCTGAGTAGGGAAGATAGGTTATTCTAAGCTTTCAACAACTTTCTGGCATATCAGCTAAGTATTTCATTTATTTAACTACATTGCCCTCAGTAACCACTTACATCCAAGGACTTCCGTAGAAAGTGAAATTACATCCCAATTTCCATAATACTCCAAAATATAAGACACAAGACCAGAGGAAACAAATGATATTAAAAAATCCCATGTCCTGCCTTCAGTGTAGCCTTCACCTCTCTTTATGCTGTGCTTATGAATGTACTATAATAAAGATCTTGTTTTCTTTCTTAAAAAAAAAATAAGAGGTAAGCAGTATTCCATACTAAAGTAGAGAATCATAGAATGTTAGAGCTAAGAGGGACGTGAGAGATCATCTCACTGCAGCCTTCTTAGAAGCAAGAACTACTTTACATTTCCTAGAAATCTCAAATCTCAAAGTACCAGAGGAAAGTGTGCAATTCTTATTGTTAATGCCATTGTTAATGCCTTGAATGGGGTGCAGTAGAGGAACGTAACACAAAGTTTACTCCCTCCTCCTGGATATTGTAGAAAATTCTAAGGAGCATGTAGTAAAAATCATTGCTGGACTTACAATATAGCTTTTAAAAGGCTTAAAGATCCATTATAGAGATTGAGTGATTGACAGAAAAGGAAGGACTTTAGAGATCATGTCATTCACCCTCCTTGTTTCACAAAAAGACTTAGCCCCAGAGAAGTGAAGCATTTTGCCCAAGATCACACAACTCTTTAGTGTCCAAGTTAATAGGCAAACCTGAGTCTTGTGATTCCTAAGTAAATGTCTCTGTCTACTTCATTTGGCAAATGAGAAACTGAGACCTAGAGATTACATGATATGCCTGGCCTAAACCAACAGTTTCATTAGTGGCAGGGTCAGTACTAGAACCTAACTTTCCCAGTTCCCAGACATATGCTTCTCATCAATAAATTGCTTCTACCTGAATGTTAAAATCTATGGAAGATTAATTCAGTGGACTTGCACAGGGAAAATACTTTAAATCTCTTAGAAGAGGTAACCCAATCTGTTGCCTTTAGTTCATCCTTGGTAAATACATACATTTATACGTGTGTACGTGTGTGTGTGTGTGTGTGTGTGTGTGTGTGTGTGTGTGTATATATGTATGTATGTGTATATATATATATACACATATATATATATATACATATATATATATATATATATTCCTTTAATGAATAAATAATTATTGACAACTGGCAAGCAAGAAATGTTAGTTACTCATCCAACACCTGATGTTCTTTAGGAGAATTGGCCAATAGTGAAAAAATTAGTTAAGATATTTTCCCAATTGGATACATAGTTTATTTGTTTGTTTGTTTGTGAATTGAGAAGTAGTATGAAGACCATACCATCTTCTTCATTATCTGTCATTTTCCATTATTTCATAGGACCATATAAATAAGAGTGTTGGTAAATCCGTGCCATGAATTCTATAGATAGATTCCCCATTTTCTAAAAACATGAAAGTCTAACAACAACAAAATCTCTTTCAAATTAAAAAAAAAATAACTGTCACTGAACAACTGACAACAGAAGATGTGATTAAAATCTTTTCTAATGAAGCCTTAGAAATGGATACACATTGAGTCTAGTTACATGATGGGTTGCAGATGCCTTGTTCAGGTGTAATTTGAATCCACCTTATACTTAATAAACCACAGTATGTTCACTTGTCCTATTAAAACTGCATTCTACCTTACTGGGGCTGAATAATTTGTATAAAATTGATTGCTACAGTTCTCACTAGAAGCTCTAATTGCATTCTTGGTATAACTTAAAATGATAACCTTATCTTAATTAGTAGCATACTGCAGAAATGCTTGTGAAAGCCTCTGAGAATTAACCTGCATTTTTAAACAGAAGCCTTGGGGCTTTTAAAATTTTTTTAAATTCATGTTGAACACATGAGCCAACGCTAATTTATCAGAAACAACAATGGAAAATAATCAAATTGTGACAGAATAAGTAACATCACTAATACCTTCTATAGTCACAGTTTGCTTTTCAGCGAGTAGGACTAGACCCAGCTCACTGTTAGGAGCCTTAGCTGTAGTGGTGGTCAGTGATACACCACACCGAGAGCAGACATTGCTCTTAAGTCATTCTTTCTGCTCACACATGTATTAATGATGCTAGCCCATTAGGGGAGTAATAGAACAAAAAGGCTGAGGAGCATTGATTCCTCTGCAGTGTTTTACACTATCTCTGGTGATCTCTTAAGCTATCATGTCAGGTGCCTATCAGGACCAACACTATCTCAGCTGCTGCTGAATTGCCCCCAACCCAACCTTTGTGATACCCATATCCAAATCATCCAAAGTTAGACAAACTCACCAAATGCCCTGAAGGAAAACATTCTATACGTGAATATAAAAGCCAGGGGGCTGAAATAGATGACCTCCCAGGTCTCTTCTAGCTTGAAATCTATGAACCTGTGAAAATGTTGCTAGTCAAGAGTAGGGGTTCTTGACCATTTTTGTCTCATGGATCCCTCTGGGACTCTGGTAAAGCCCATGGATCTCATCTCAGAATAGTGTTTTTAATATGCATACAAAAAACCATATAGAATTACAAAGAAAACCAAATATAAAGAAATAAAGATTTATATTTTTCCCATCTAACTCCATGAATCCTCTGTAATCTATCCATGATCCCAGATTAAGAACTCCTATTCTGCTATGGAGTCTGAATGCAGATCAAAGTATACTATTTATTTTTTGTTTTTTTCTTTCTCGTGGTTTTTCCCTTCTTTTCTGATTCTTCTTTTACAACATGACTAATGTGGAAATAGGTTAGTATGTTTCGACCTACAGATATAGCTAGCCTATATCAGATTTCATGCCATTTTGAGAGGAAGGAAGGAAGGTAGCAGAGAAAATTTAGAACCTTATAAAAGTGAATGTTGAAAACTAACAATAAATAAATTTAACAGCAACAAAAAGAACCCCTTTTCTACCCTATTAAGATGGCAATAATTTGAGCAGTAATTTATCCATTATCAGCTATAATTTGAATGATAAGGCATTGTCTACCTGCCTATAAAAATGTAGACATAAAGCACAAAAATAGGTTATGAGAAATTATCTTAAACTATTTTTTTTTTTAGCAAATTAGAGGGGTCATAGGAAATTTTTAGGGGAAAAGACTAGATCTTGTAGCAAAGGAGTACAAGTTTATTCATCACACAAGTGAATTTTACAAATAATTTTGATCAGAAGATGGCAGCTAGCAAGAATTGACTCTTCAGATGTACAATCCAAAATCTACTTGGTGGCTCATGACACATTACCAGTTGATTCTTTTGGGAAACTGCTGGTAAAATGTCACTATCAAAAATATGTTCTTCAAATGTTGGCTAACTGAGGTCTGTCACCTCAACTGTCTGGCTATAATTGGTCTCATTAATTAATATAAATTCAGGTTTTCCTTCTTTGGGAAAGGGAAGTTGGTTCTTTAGTCAGAATATCCTTTAATTTACAGATAAATGTAATGTAGGCTTGTCTACATGAAATTAGTCAAAAACAGCTAAATAGTATGAATAGAATATAACTATAAAGAATAAATATTAAAATATAATAGAATGTGGTGAAGTGTAAATGTTTCAGATATCTTTGGTGTTCTAGAGACTGCTTAATTAAAATTTCACTTAGCTTAATTTATATGCGCAGATTATAGAAAAATCAAACATGGGAAAAGACAGGTGCACATGAATACTAGTTCTAGAATACTGTCTAAAAATTTGCATCTTTAAAAAAAAATGATCATTTTCCTCCTTGACTAACACCAGTGAAGTGCTCATATAGGACTGAAATACATGCTTTTTATTTATGTTAGTGTTCTCTTATAGAAGACATAGCATTTCACAAATGTATTACTATGTATGCATGTGTGTATATAATATATATGCAAATTCACATTATCTCTGAAGTCCCATAAATGTCTGTATATTGCTCTGCACACAAGCTCTAAAATTCTACTTCTGGGCATGAGAAAAGAGATTAAAGATTTCTGAACATATATTAGAATGGCAAGATGTGATGAGCAGAAGCAAACAGTCTAATATTAATCTGGCATGAAAATTCTATTGCAGATTGATACTTCAATCAACAGATTTTTTAAAAAGTAATACTAATCAATTCTATTTAACAAGATCATTTACGTTGTATTAAAAGTCTTTGTATAATTTAACTTCCAGTTGGTTTTGTAGATTTCACAGTTAAATACTGAGTGTATCTCTGAGTAAGAAACCTTCTGCCATTACTACCTCTTCCTCATTTACAATATTAATGTGCTAACTAGGGGCTACAGGAAAATCTTCAATTATTTTAAAACATCCCATTTCATGTTTCTGTTGATTCTCCTGCATGGGAACATAATCATCATCACCTCGGGTGAGATACCAATAAGAATTTTGCTAGCCCCTTATAAATCCATTTATCACTCCTATGAAAGTCACTGCCTGCTTTTAACAAAGATAATGTATGTTATTGGGATTATACCACTGCATGCAGACTCATTAAAGAGAGATAGACCAAAATTTATGGCTAAGCCTTTGGACAGCAGGGCATTATTTTAACCATAAAATCCCGATATGCAAGGAGAGTGGCCAAGCCAGAGGAACCATTAAAGACTTATAATTAGCATCAATCAATGTGACACTACTGTTGACATCTTTATTACTTTAAATACACTAATCAAATACTTCGGCATTGAGATAGAAAGATTGATAAGCAGCTAGACATAGAGAATGTCCCCATGGAGAACAATTTTAAATTATCTATTCAAAAGGTAACAAAAATACACTGGCATTAATTAAACAGAAACCTAATGTAAAGGACTGAAATGGTGAGACTTGAGACAGAAATACTGGGTTTGGAGTGGCCCAACCCTGAAGTCTTGGTTACCTTTACCCTTTTGTCAAAATTAACACATACCCGCCTCCCTTCTATGCACATCCCAACCAAACTTGCTGATTTGGAGGAACAAATCACCCAAAGGAATCATTGCTTCAGGCTACTCTCTGTCATAGAAATAAATAGTTAAACACCAGAGCCCAGCATTTACTCATTTCTCCAGCTCTCACATGCAGAAATGATGAAGTTAAGAGAGAGAGCTAGCTGATCTTGGTGTTATTTACATAATTACAATAGGGACTGTCAATATTATCTAATTGCATCAGTGCTCAATTTCATACCACACAGACTCTAAAATATGCTGTTATTATTACTGCTCATATAAATATTTCAGTATTAATGAGCAAGAAGCTGTTCAGCATCTTTGCCACCCCTTGGGCCCATATGGTGGTGTACCTTAATAAGAGTAATTTTTAAGGAAGCACTATTCTCCAAACAGTGCCACATTGCCTCAGTGGTGACAAACAGAAATCTTGAATTAGGGTTGAGGACATCAATTCCAAATATGAACTGATTCTTACCCTTATTTTGGAAAGAGTTTGTTTTGGTGGTGATGGTCTCTGTGTGTGTGTGTGTGTGTGTGTGTGTGTGTGTGTGTGTGTGTTAAGATAGGCTAAGTCAAACAAGATTAAAGAGCTTACAAGGCATCTCCCCAAGGGAACAACTTCATTTCCTTCAAACAGTATTATAATAACAAATGCTTTCATTATTATGGTGATGAGGTCTGATGGTCATTAAGCTACAAGTTAGGTTTGATTTATAGGTTATCTGACTGATACATCCACCAAGAGGTTTAAAAACATATTAGATTGTCTCTGAATTACACATAAGGATTTCCCCAGACCGATTCTCAAATAAAAGAAATATGTGCCACAGTCAAGATATGGGTTTTGATTTTCTTTTCAATGCCCACCCTTCATGCCCTCTTCCAAAGGCAATGGAAATGTGCCCACTGCTTCTTGTGAATTCACTTGGGGACCAATCAGAGGCTGAAACAATCCACAGAAGCAGTTAACCCTCCCTCCCCCTACGTCCCCCTTTAAGTAATCTGAAACAGCATCAGCCCACTCAACTTCGGTTCAGCTTTTGAATTTAACATTACAGGAAAGAACATTTTCCATTACAACATGATAGCCTTACAGAGGCTAAGTAATGAGAAAATGCAGTAATTTGGCCATTGAAAATCCAATTAGCTTAAGCCAATATTTATCAAATCACTCCTCCTAAAACATTATACTTCAATTTTAAGTGAGTTACAGTACTTTGGATTGTCAAGCCAATAGCTTTCTCCAATGAAGTCATCAAACCTTTCAGGATCTTGCATTCATTTCTAAATGCCCCTGCAACCCCTCTCAAGAGAGGATAGAAACCACTAAGATGAGGTTTACCTGTACCAGAGACAGAAAGTAATGTAACCTGAGAGAAAGAGGTACAAAGACAGCTAGACAGAAACAGAAATGGAAACTGAGGTAGAGAGCAGGAAGGAGGCAGATGAAGACACTGAAAGACAGATGATCAGAAAGCTATCTTGGGGGAAGCAAGAAGCTTGCCAGGATGCAAAAGTTTCTGTCACTCTGAAAATTGTCTTACATCAACCGGATAGGAGGCTTCCTTAGCAGCATCAATGTAGAACTTGTTTTCTGGTACATTAGGCATCATGTGGCTCTTGTTGATGTTCAAGGAATGGGCAGATTATGCAACATTATAGGAGACTGGCCTTCCCACTTATGGAAAAATTGCCAGTCAAGTCAGCCACAAAAAGTCTGTCGGACACATGAGTCAGGGATGGGCACACCAGAATCAGGCTTTTGTGCTGAGTCTTTAACAAAGAAGTTGATAATAAACAAGGCTTGTTCAGCTGGGAAATGACACAAGGAGGGGTACAGTCACTTCCTGGTCAGAGGACATTGCCTTTGCCAAAAATAAAGACAATGCTCAAAATGCATATGCACAACACCCTATCCAAACATGGGTAAAAGGAAAAATGACTTCAACCAAAATGATTCATAAATATGAGCCCTGAGATGCAAGGCCTTATGAAACACATCCTCACTTCAGCAATAACTTACCCATCAGACATACCAAGCTTCCCAGTTATCCACTTTACGTTAAATGTCTATTGTGTATACAATGGAAAGAGATGAAAAGATGGCAGAAATGGGAGAGCCAAGAGGACAGGGACAGATGTTTATATACAAATAGTCAATGGTCAAAACAGGAAAAAATGCATTAGCCAAATTAAAAGATCCAGTGAATCCTGGATTTAAAGTTGGAGCCCCTTTACGTTACAGATGAGGAAATTAAAGCCCAGCAAAGTTAAATGACTTCCTTGAGGTGACACAGTTAGTGAAAGAGATGGTCTATTGATTGCAAAGTTTGTGCTGTTTCTATTATGTCACACAACCTTTCAAGAGAGTCATCTTATTTTAAATGCCAGTATTTGTTCAGTGGTGGCGACTCTCTAAAGGCATAAAAACACAGCTCATGATATCTTTCGATTCTACTTTCTATTACTTCAAAATCAATCTAACTTCCTAGTCCATTTGAAGGAAATGGGGTGTTGATTGGTTGAATGCCTCTTTTTTTTATGCTGATAGGGCCATTTTTCATTATGGTATATAGTACACAATGGAACAATTGTCAGCAAAAGGAATGAACTGTAGAAATTAACTATATTTTAACATGTAGTTTGTGTTAATTAGTAAGCAATATGACAAACATTTAATATGTCAAATAAATATCTGATTCCTTGAAGCCACTACCCAAGTTAGCAATAAACATTACAAAAAGCAGTTTAATATTTTTCACATGGTAATTGGGGTGTCATTTTTTTTCCTGCAGTTGCATGATTTTATGTAAGTGGCCTTTTCCTCTCCTGAGGCAGCATAGTGTTATGGGAAAAGAACTGAGCTAAGTGTCAGGAGGCTCAGGCTTGACTACCTCTGCTGCCATGAACTAGCTGTACAACCCTGGACAAATCATTCTACCTCTCAGGACCTCTCATGGGACTTACAGCACATTTTTAAATGTCAATCACATTTTTTAAAAGTTTGTCTTATATGCAAAATTTTATTTTTTTAAATGAAGGAAATAGAAAAAATCAAGTTCTGGCATAAATTCTTCCAAATCCTACTAATAACTTTCCTAAGGAGTAACATAGTCTCTCATTATTATTTTGATATCAAAATAATAATAAATAAATAAGAAATCATATGGCACTTTAAGGTTTACAAAGTAGTTTATAAATATAATTTTATTTGATCCTTACAACAGCCCTGGGAAGTAGGTGCTACTATTATTCTCATTTCACACATGAGCAAGAAGTGTTGGTCAAATTTTAATTCAGGACTAGCACTCTACTAGCTACTCAGCTGCCTCTAAAAAGACCTGGGTCTAATTTGCAGGTCTGCTGCTATCTCATTGTGGGACATCGGGCACATCCTTTAAACATTAAGAGACAATAGATATAAAATAAGAAGTTGGATCCCAACAGAAATTCTATGATTCTACTTCTCCTACTCCTTAATAGGATAAGATCTCATTCTGTGACCTAAGGCACAAGGTACAAGTTTTAATCAGTAACAATAAGAAAAAAGATTCTTTTGGGGGTACATGAGTTTTGAAAATTATTAAAATGAAGGAATCTCAAAAACATTAGAGTGTGTGAATGTACCTTTGTCTATTTGATGAGTAGAGCTTAGCATGGAAAATAAAAATTGTACAGAATTATTAATTCATTTATTCATTAACCACACCATATACGTTATAAAAATAAGATTCATGGAGATACTTTGTAGCCTATCTGCTTCAGAAGAAAAATGCTTTCCTAAGAGAAAAAAAATCCCTGCTTCGATCTGTTTTTCTCTACAAATCAAATGAGGAAAGTGATCTTATAAGTCTGGTTACTTAGTAAATGCATGTATAATGAGAAATATCAATGAGATAATCCTTCAACATAATGTCTAAAGGCATTGTGATCAACACACTACATGAATACACTGTGGCTGAATAATAATACAACATTCATTCACTAATTCAGTCATTTAATGGGCAAATATTGAGCATCCACTCTATACAAGGTACCTCAAAATAGAAGGAAAAATTTCTGGGTTTTTTTTCTGATCACATAGCTTATAAATTCATCTAGGGAAACGAAATCTGAACCATGTAGGCAGGACTTTTCCTCTGATTTATTACAGAAGGCATCTAAAATCTGGATTACAAGTACACAATATACTTTTACAATGTATTCATTCACTTAACATATACTACTTGCTGCCTAAGGGGGAAAAAAAAAAAACTGGGATAATACAGGACCATAGGTGAAGAATGCCCATCTCAAATAACATACTGTTATAAAAGATAGATAGGTAGGAAAAGTTCCACATATCAATGGAAAAAAAAAAGAGGGAATTATTCTCCAATACTCTAAATTAAAGAATAAAATAGTTCTGATCTGCTTCATTTCCTTTCATTCATCTTTGTCTTTTCTCATTTTTCTGAATGTTGCATTACCTGAACAGGGCTCCAAAGTCTCTACACATCATAGAATGTGTATGTCTTGTACACAGTAGGCATTCAATACAGAATTATGGAATTGTATATGCAGAGTTTAATTAATAATGATACGTATCATTTTTAAGCTCTGACAACAGCTTAAGGAATTCTAACTCATTCTTGTGGCAGTTCTGCATTTTCCTCCACTTAGCCAGAATAAGAACTGCAAGTATCAGAATGTTGTAATTTTAGTTTTTCTGGCCATACCTTCATCAGAAATAACCACCAATTACCTAGAAAATCTGCTTTAATGAGATTTCCAGAGATTACCAGATCAAAGGGATTCAACTGTGCTCTGGATAATATCTGAATATTTGAATTCTTAAGTACATCAAAACAAAATTTTCAAAACCCAGTATAATCTTTGCATTTCCTTAAACCACAAAATGAAAACATTGAAAGTGCCTCAACCAACTGGTTTACTATTTCAAGCTGATTTTCTATTATGATGGATTTCAGAAAGTACCATAGGAAGCTCAATAGAGCAAGATTTGTTGAATTAGTTAATGGTATACGTGCCACAATCATGTGTGTACTATGATTAGTTCAAGAAAGTAGGAGGAGGGTACCCAGATGTATATAATTACAGACTGCCCCAACAAAAACTCTATCACACCTTTTATTCCTCAAGGAATTTTTAATGCACATCTTCTATCTGGACTCATCATTCATTATACAATGGGCTCTATTAAATATTCCTTTGAAATTCAAAATGAAATAGTATATAAGCAGATGCTTTCTACCCAGTAGGAGTCTGTGATTAAAAATAATGACTACAGCCTGAAAAATCAGCCCAACAGAAAAATATTGTAGAAACTCATTTATAAACTAGAAAATTGACTTCTGTTCATAGAGAACTAAGTTTTTGAAGAGTTGAAAAGAGTTTTTGTGTTGGACAAGATGGTCATAGCAGTGGGCCTGTGGAAACTCTGTGTCTTCCAGGGAGTAAGCCTCAAAAATGAGACAAGATTTCAAAAGCTTTTTGGACAAAGATGTTAAGAAGGAGGGCGCTAACTTGAGAAAAGGAATGTTGGGTCACAGGTATGAAGGCATTGAATGTCCAAGAGAGGAGATGACACACAATGGCTAATAGTCAAGTCACAAACATGGAGTGCATATGGGATGAGAAGGAGAATGGTTAAAACAATTTGAGTTCTCAGAGTTAGAGTAAAGTTAGAGCAGACATCAAGTCTACCTTCCTGGATTCAGTGATGACTATACTGACTCACGTAACTCCTAAATAGCATATGAGCCATATATCAAAGAATACTGACCTTAAGAATCAGGAAGATCTAAATCTGAATCCTCAGTAACTGGGACACTAAACAAGTTAAATCTTATTGAGACTTTTTTCCCACAAAAATGAGGATAATAATATTTGTACTACCTTGTTGTAAACTACTTTTAAACCTGAAAATACTATAAGTGAAACTTATTATTATTGAACCAATCTAATTGTGGGGAGGAAGGTTTGTAGGATGATGACAAGTTGTCAGTCTTTATACTCACTAGGAGTCTTTACCTTGCATAGGTTCTTCCTTCAGACCGAGCTAAATCCTAGCCATTAATTCATATCTCCCTAGATTGGCGTATCTATTTCTAGTTCCTGGCCCCAAACTCTATATAAATTTTAGTTATTCTGATCCGCAGGCTGTTGCACAGATCTGTCAATGTACAAGCATGAAAGGCAAAAGGGAACCTTTGAATCAATTTATACCCATAAAAATACATCATTTACCAAGTTGATAGTACTTACCAAAGAGAAATGGTCTTATAATCTCAATATTTTACACCTGTAATTTTAGCAGCACATTAAGATTTCCAAAACCAAATTCTTCACTAATTCCTAAATGTGAAACTAAGGACTTGTGGGAATCCCAAATATCTGTGATCTGGAAGTTTCTGGTAAGCCTGGTTAAAAATTTTATGTACTAAGTTGCAAATCTAAAGGACAAATCTATAATACAATGTGAACAGAATGACTCCTTCCAATCACAGAAGTAAAAAGGGAAGACAGTTCAAGGAACAGTCCATGGAAGTTTTCATCATTCCACTGTCTCTTTTCAAGGCTCACTGCCCTTCAAGGAGACCTTCTAGGGTTAGATCATGAAGCACTCAGGAATCCATGATGGTGGAACAAAGGGCCTTCATTTTGATCTGAATTAGTGATATTAATTACTGACTCATAGAAGACAAAGTTCCATCTACTAACAAAGGCCAACAACTTTCATTTCAAGTCTCAGTCTCCAAGAGCAGTAAAAGGTTGAATGACTTGAGAACAGCAGACAGCAAGTAGGATTCACAGGTGGAACAAGACTCCCAGTTATCTGTGCCTTCAAGGCCGGCCCTCCAACCACTGCATCAGTTGTGTCAAACTAAAATTTAAAATAGAGGATGGGGTTGGGGGGCATTAATCCATACATAAGGAAGGATATCTATGGGATATATATTAACTAAGTTCTAAAATATAACATTACCTATACTTTACTGTATTTTTATTTATTTTGTTAAATATCTCCCCATACCATTTTAATGTAGTTTGGGCTGTCCTCAGGAGTGTTGTGGTCTGTAGACTACATATTTGACATTTTCGTACTAAATTATACTGCCATCATTTGGAATAGTCTACATAAATGAAAACAAGAAATAACAGTAATTTTGGAAATGTGCATCTTCAACCTCTCTTCATAGTAGAAGAATATTAAAGACTAATTTTATTCAATAGACCTTGTTACAAAAAAAATTCCTCTACTGAAATTTTTAAAAATTACTGTTTTTCAGTCATGTCTGACTTTTTGTGACCCCATTTGGGGTTTTCTTGGCAGAGATGCTAGAGTGGTTTGCTATTTCCTTCTCCAGTTCATTAAAGAGATAAGGAAACTGAGGCAAAGAGAGTTAAGTCACTTGCCTAGGGTCACACAGCTAGAAAGTGTCTGAGGACAGATTTGATCTTAGGAAGATGAGTCTTCCTGACTCCAGGTCCAAAATTCTATCCACTGAGCCACCTAACCTCCCTTAATTCCTTATATTAAGAAACTGCCACATGATATTTTTAATGACAAAACATATCTAGAGTAATACAAATTTCAATAGAACTAGGAATAATTTAGAACAGGTAAATTTAACAACTATAAACATTCTCTCTGCTTTTTTTCCTCTCATTTGCATCATATAATACAAGCACAAAGCATGATATTGTGCATAAAGTTCTGGAATTAGAATCAAAAAGACCTGAGTTCTAATCCTACTTGACACTTGCTAGCTATGGGACCCTGGGCAAGTCATGCGGTCTCTTGGAGCATTAGGCAGCTCTCCAAACCTGTAGGATACAGAAGAATGGTGATCTGTGTGGGAAAGGCTTCTATATAAGGAATTTTCAAACTTAGAAAATCATAGTCCTAAATATAGAATATAGCTATAGGTGTATATATATATATGTATGTCATGAGTGCTTATAACATGTATACATACACAAAAACATAGATTAAAATAAAACATAAAAAACTAAATCATTCTTATTCCATATAACATTGCAAAAAGTACATTATTTTAATATAAAGATATACAGTAAGGGATATTGTGGTACAATATAATTATATCATTACCTATGAGTTTCTTAGTGTTTCTTTAGTTGGTGATATAGTTGTTGAAGAGTAGTTTCTACTATAATTAGGTTTAGTCATTTGAAGGTCTGTTCCTTCCATGTTTGCTATTGATACTGATATATTATCTGTTCTGGCCAGGACAAATGGATACCAGTATACCTGGACAAGCACAGCTGGTAATTCTACTCTAGTAAGGAATTAAATATCAACTATTACAATTAAACAGATTTATGCTTATAATGCCTAGTCAGGGATATAGTGAGGATTTCTATGGAGCAGTGGTGTAGTTTAAAAAAATAATGAATTTGGAATCATAACCCCCGGATTCTAGACCAGCTCTGCTACTAACAAACAACATGGCTTTGAGCAAATCACTCTATCTCTCTAAGCTTCTTATCAATCAGATCAAGGAGTTAAACTACAAGATCTCTCAGGGGCCTCCAATCTCTAGTATTCTATGTAATGCATTTATTATGTCAGTCAACCTAATTCCTAGGATTCTTATGTGGAAAGACTAAGCTTCTATATTGAAATTTAAAAAAAAGAAATATGATGTTCCTATCAATTTGTGGAACATATAAATTTCATAATAATTGCCCTTTTTACATAAGATTGTAATATTTGATGAATCTCTGAGGTCAATGAAAGCTTATATCTCACCAGAACTATCAGCTATTGCTCAAAGATTTAAATTCACAAATCAATGGCCCAATGAATTCATTGCACTTTGTGCTGCAGAGCTGTTCCAAATGGAATGTTGTACAATCACCTTGGTAGTGGTGTTCATAATAAAGCTCTTCAACACTGACTCAAGTGATCTGATTTGACACCTTTAATAGCACATACAAGTCTCCAGTCATGAAGACTCTATATTTTCAAGTTGCTGAAATGAAGGAGAACAGCAATAATTCTTCTTTGGTCACTAGTATAACATAAAGACATCTTCACATAAAGGTTCCCACATGTTGGTTAAAAGACTATGTTATGTTAGATAAGGGTAGATGATTGTTTTATAAGTATACTAGGGGGCACTGTAGTGTTACACATTATTCTGATCATATAGAATTTCAGAATTTAGGCAAAGCTTACCCCTCTCCCCCTCCCACACACACATATTGTTGTTCAGTCATTTGAGTCATGTCCAACTCGTTGTGACCCCATTTGGGGTTTTCTTGTCTTTTCCTTCTCCATCTCATTTTACAGATGAGTGACTGAGGCAAACAGGGTTAAGTGACTTGCCCAGGGTCACACAGCTAGCAATTGATTGAGGCTCAATTTGAACACAGGAAGATGAATCTTCCTGATTTCCAGCCCAGTGCTCTATCAAGTTTTGTGTGTGTGCGTATTAAGTAGTCCCTCATTTTACAGATGAGGAAAATGAAACCCAGATTGTCGACTAGTCCAAGGTCACACAGGAACTCAAAGAAGCAAAACTACATATTCCCAAACCTTTTGCACTATACCTATCTGCCTCACTCTTATGCCATATGACCTTCTTTTGAACTTGCTAAATGATTTTTTTTCCCTTTTAAATTCTGTAGTTGTTGGTGTAGGAATTTCCAAAGTAATTTTTTCAGTATTAAAGTTCAGTCTATTTGATGGCCTGATCATACTTTGCTGTAGAAACTCACAAAAGATATGGCTGGAATTCTATTACTTACAAATCCTAAAAGCAAAGTTTATATTTTAAACTGGATTATTTCATAGCAGTTGCCCTCAAAGTGTTTAATAATGTCCCTTACAGTCTCCAAAGCTATTGAAAAACTAAGAGCAGCACAGTTTCTCCAACTCATCTACTACTGTACAGATGCTGTTTCAGAAAAACTGGAACAACAACAACAAAAATCCTTCTGATTAAATGGCACAACTTCCAAGACCTTCATCCAGCTTTCTTGCCCTCCATCAAAGACTTGGTTTTTGCATCTGGCAACCATGTGCAGTAGAATAGTCTAAATATGGCTGATAAACTTGGCAGAGTTATGTCATATGACCTGGAGTGACAGCCAACAGAGAAAGTTGCTAATGTAATTTCAGCTCCCAAATGAAAACTTTTCTCTTTTTCACTAATAAATTTTTATAGGTAAAATGTTATTCCTAGGTTTTTAGCAAAACACATACCCATTTCACACCAAAAATGGAATGGGTAAGTTCACATAACCTTTCTGTGCCTCTGTTTCTTGTGTCTATAAAATGAGGACTTGGCATAAATAATCTCTAAACAATCACCAAGGTCTGAAATTGTATGATTCTAAATAAAGGGAATAATAAAGCAAGGGATCTAAAATATCATTCTTGTTTGTTTTTTTTCTCCAAAAGGAAAGTCAACATTTAGTAATGGCTGACCTAAGGAGGAAAAAAGCTATAAATGAACAATCTGATGGACCGACTCATCACAAAAAATAGGAGATGCCCCATGAACATCCAAGCACTTCTATGTTTCCTATGGCTGCATTTGACAAGTGTAAGGAGCCAGGGTTAGCAGTGGTGTTGTACAATGCTGAATTTGAAGACAAAGGGACTACATTCAAAATCCAACCATGTTACTTTTTATATAACTTCTTTGGGCCTTAATTTCTCACTTAAAATGATGGGATTGCACTAGATGGGCTCTGTGGTCCTTTCTTGCTCTACGACTGTAACCCTATCACCCTATCAATTGGAGAGTGCTAGGTAGTGCCCTGAACAGTGGGCCCTGGGATCATAAAGACTCAAGTTTCAATTTGGCTTCATACACTCACTAGTTGTACAACCCTGGGCAATTCACATAATGCCTGTCTGCCTCAACTTCCTCAACTGTAAAATGAAAATAATAATAGTACCTACCTCCCAGGATTGTCATGAATATTAAATGAGATATTTGTAAAGTACCTACCATAGTGTCTGGTATACTACAGGCACTTAGTAAATCCTTTTTCCATTCCTTTTTTCATTCCTTCCTTCCTTCTTTTCTTTCTTTCTTCCTTCTTTCTTTCCCCATTAAAGCCTGCCAAATTCAACATACTATATGAACAGAAATTACACCCACAAAATTCCAAAGTGGTTGTCCAACTTTCATTTAACACTTTTGGTAAGGGGAGAACCCACTACTTCCCTACACAGTTTGTTTTTACTTTGAGAGAGCTCTAAGTGATAGGAAGTCATTCTATATATTGAGTCTAACTCTGCCTCTCTGCAATTTCTATTCATTGTGCAACATTCACCAGCCATTTTGATAGACAAAAACTTTCCTTCATGGTTGATTTAGTAATTTTGTCTTAAATTTCAGTACTATATTTAAAATCATCTCAAATTTCACTACTGTTATCTGAAATTGAAATAAAATTCAAAAGGCCATCATTAAGCGCCCAATACTGATAAAGTATGGTGCAAGACATTGGGGATAGGAAATGGAAAAATAAGATGTTTCTGGTCCTAGGGATCTTACAGTCTAATAGTAGAGAATACAACATGCATACAGATAAGCATTATATAAGTGAGAATATGATAAGCACAACCAAAAAGTGCCATAGGAAAATTTGAGGAAAGGGAGAATACTTTGAGTAGGAGTCATTAAGAGAAGGTTTCACAGAGATCATGGATGAGGAGTGGAGAAGGCTAGAGGGAAAGCAAGCTTTTCAAAAGGCAGAGATTAGGAGAGAGTATGTTCTATCCAGGGTTGCTGATCTATGAAATTCACAAATATGAGAAAAAAACAGTAGTTTCTGAAAGAGAAATCCAATTTGGATGGAAGAGAATGCACAAAAGGGAATAATATAAGATAAGGCTAGAAGATCTTTTAGATCCAATGTTTGGATCTAAATGTCATGCTAAGCGGTTTGCATTTACCTACAGGTTAAAAAAAATAGAGATATTCGAGCTGAGAAATGCCATTAATCTATCAATCAATAAGAGTGTAATAAACACCTACCGTCTGTGCCACATGGTTCTAGTCCCTGATGACACAAAAGCAAAAATGGAATAGACTTAGACTTCAAGAAGCTTATATTTAATGGAGAAGACAATACAAACACGTATAAGAATAAACTAAGTAAAGTCAAGGCAATTTAGGACAGCAGCATTAGCTACTGTGAGGATCAGAAAAGGTTTCTTAGAGGGAGTGCTTGCTGTGGCCTTCGAAGGAAAATCAGGATTCTAAGAGGCAAAGATGATAAGAGAAATGATTATTTCTCTTTTCCACTGATAACCAATTATCGAATTAGGGCCAGGATATTTTTTCAGAAGCCTGTCAGTTGTAAGTCTCCTAAGGGCATTGTTAATGGATGAGATTTCCCAAATCCTTGGGATACATCCTGGGTATAAGACCCCATTAACCTAAAGAACCTTACAAAGAATTTTCCAGCTCATGGTGTTCCACTCAGCCAGATCTGAGTATAGGTAGATTCACTTCTGTCTTAATTGCCCTAGGCAGGGATAGTCTGGATAAGAGATATATGTCTCTTTGTCCGAGACTGAGTAATCAGTCATGCCCTCCAACCCCTAATTACAATAGGTCCGCTTCTCCTTATAACATTCATTCTCTCATTACTTATTAACCAATCTGAGCTGATTGCCATCTTCAGGAACTCCCAATCTTCCAAGGGCATATAAGCATTGAGTGGGTTCCATGAGGGGTCTTTGGCATTCAAAAGTGCCACGGCCCCCTTTTACTAATCTGCTAGCAATTATGAATAAAATGACTGATTACCCACAAACTATGTCTCTCAAACTTTTTATACATCACAATGAGGAGGAAGTGCATTCTAGGTATGGGGAATAGCGTACAAAAGACACAGAGACAGGAGACAGAATGTTATGTATGAAAAAAGAACACAGTGGAAAGAAGGCTAACTTGGCTAAAATGAAAAGAATGTGAAGGAGTAATGATAAGTTAAAAAAAAATAGAAAATATATGTTGGATCCAGGCTTTAAATTATAGTCGGAAGAGTTTGTATTTGAACTTAAAGGGAAAAGAGTTTATTGAGTTGAGGAGTGACATGGTTAGACCTTTGCTTTGGCAAAATCACTTTGGCAGCTATGTGGAAGAATGTCTGGAGAGGGAAGAGGCTTGAGGCAGAGATATTACTTAGAAGGTCTAAATAAGAGATGAAAAAGGCCTGAGCTAAGGTAACATCTGTGAAAGTAGAGAGCAGGGGATGGATAAAAGAGATGCTATGGAAGTAGAACTGACAAGCCTTGACATGTCAAAAATCTGAATGAAAACTGAAAAAAAAAACCCTCAAATATCTAGATATTTGAAAATATCTGAATCAGTTTTATTAAATCACTTCATGATATTTAGCTAATAGGATTATGTGTATTTTTAAGAGGTTTTCTTTCCTTTTTAACTAGATATTTTAAACCATAGTATGTTCTGGAAAGTTTTCTGTGATATCAAACAAAATGGAATGAACATGTTACTTTGCCTGTTAGGCATTGTTAGAGTGACACTGTTACAGCAGAGTGATACTGCATCATTAATGAAAAGCAATTTTCTGATAGGATATGTATGCGATCAAAACAATTTTTCTTAGATTTTTCATTAAAGACATTTTTAATCTTCTAGTATGCATGTGAGAAATAAGTATATTCATCTACATATATTATGTAATAAACACAATGTAAGTCACTACTTAGGGCAGTTACATGGTTCAGTGGATAGAGTCCCAGGCCTAGAGTCAGGATAAGTCTTCTTCCTGAATTAAAATCTGGCCTCAGACACTTACAAGCTGTGTGACCCTGGGTAAGTCATATCATGCTGTTTGCCTTAATTCCTTATCTGTAAATTTTAAAAAATGAGCCAGAGAAGAAAATGGCAAACCACTTCAGTATCTCTGCGAAGAAAACCCCCAAATGGGGTCACAGATATGACTGAAAACAACTGAATAACAACAGCTCACTAATTACACATGCAATCATAAAATTCTAAGCCACTGGAAAAAAAGGCAATTGATGAATCCAGGGCCTTATGTGTACTCTTCATGTCTTATGTGCATTAATGAAGGAATGCAGCTACTCAGAAGGCTGAGGCAAGAGGATCTCTTGAGCTTGACAATTCTGAGCTACAGTTAATACCAATCAGGTGTTAACATTAAGTTCAGCATTAGTACTGTAAACTCCATGGAACAAAGGGCTACCAGGTCGCCTAAGGAGGGGCAAATCATCCAAGGTAAGAAATGGAGCAGATCAAAGTTCTTATGACAACCAGAAGTAGGATCAGACCTACGAGTAGCCCCTTCACTTACAGAAGACACCCAGCCTTAAACAAATAAATATTCATTAATCACTCAGTTTGTTCCAGGATATGCAAATACAAGAGTGAGGTAAACCCAGTCCTCCAGGACTGTATGTTGTACTACTCCCTATCAGTCGTGGTCATTGTTGTTGATTTTGTTTGATTTTTCATTAAAGACATTTTTAATCTTATAGTATACATGTGAGAAATAACTATATTCATCTACATATATTATGTAATAAATACAATGTAGGTCACTACTTAGGGCAGCTATTCACTTTCTTCCAACTGAGGGGACACTGAAGGAAATCAGAGGGCACAGTAGTGAAAGGTACTTCACACCTCTCAGGATGAATCATGAGGAAGTGCTCCATGTCTCAATCATTTCTTCCTGGCTGTGTGGCAAATGGAGATTTTTCATGACAGCTCCTCAGGATTAGAATGTTACAATGATACTGGTTGGGAGAGAAATTTCATGCTAAACCCATACTCAAGCACCTACAATTTTGTTTTGCTATTTAGGATTTTCCAAACAATAGCTAAAACTGAATTAGCAAGAGGCATGAGTACAGCCAATTATTGCTAGCAGGGTGTTTCACACTATTCAAACAATTGTGGAAAATATTGCTTAGTAAAGTAGATCGTTAAGTGGAAAAGAAGATGGTTTAAGATGGAATAAGATACAGTTACAAAGACCATGTCTTAGAATGAGGCCACCCTCATGAAGAGTACAACTGTATAACCAATGATCTATTAAGAACAAAATAAAACATTCCTGACTAGATAGCATGGAGGGCATCAACCAAGTTTTATTCTGTTTCCACCCAAATAGATTGAAGCTCCACTTCTCATTCTTTCTCACCTACCCCTCTTTGGGGAATCCTTTTGACATCAAGAAAATAAGAAACACATATTTCCACAGAATTTCAATGCAATACACATATAATCCCCAAATTGGATATTTCTTTCTTTCTTTCCTTTTTTTTTTGGAAGGGGGAAGGCAAGGCACTTAGGATTAAGTGACTTGCCCAAGGTCACACAGCTAGTAAGTGTGTCAAGTGTCTAAGGCCACATTTGAACTCAGGTCTTTCTGAGTCCAGGGCCGATGCTCTATTCACTGTGCTACCTAGCTACCCTGGAGATTGCTTTCTTCACATTTTCTGTGCTTCAACTTATACTCTGTTCTTCAAGAAATGGTTCTTTTTCCTTTTTTTTTTTGGTTAATTATCTCTGTGGAATAAATGCAAAACCATTTTCAAAGATGATGGTGGCAAATGACTAACTACTATTAAGCAATGCTGATTCCATGTATTTTATTCAGAATCACAAAATTTAAGATCTGGAAGAGACTTCAGAAGCTAGCACAGTACCTGGTATACAGTAGGTAATAACTTACTGACTGAATGATTGATTTTGTGAAGTATCTCTTCTACAACATGCCCAACATATGGACACTGCTTAAAGACCTCTAATGATCAAGAACCTCCTAACTGTTGAGACAACTTATTATACTCTTACATGACTCTAATTAATAGTATTCTTTACATGATGCTACAATCTGACTATGTAGAACTCCCACCCACTGTTCCTAGTTCTACACTATGGAGGGAAGTCGTTAAAAAAAAACATCGAACACTTCTTTTCATATAAAAGTTCCACAAATACTTGGAAAAAGATATCACATTTCCTCTTATGTTCTTTCTCCTTCAGGCTTCCCTAGTTCCTTGAATTGATCCTCACATGACATATTCTCCAGCTATCTTTTGGAAAGGATTCTATTTGTCTCTTTTTTATCTTAACATGGTTACTAAACTACATAGGACTGATCCCGGTCAAGTATACTGGGACTATTAACCTACCATCTAGTAGAATGATTAAAACTAATTGTAGGCAAAGAGTATCAATGTTCCCTGATCAAAACAACAATAACCAAAATAATAAAGCTCTAACCATTTGACCAATCCAAGATTCACTCTCATTAGCAAGCATTAAACCTCCTCATTTATACCTTAGATGGTATAGTCTAGTAGAAAAAGCTTTGCCCTTGTGTAATGGCAAGCAAAGTAGTACTTTGCTCCTTGTTTCAGCTATTCAAGTGTCTTTGAGCCTCATCTTTGATTGTATCAAGACTTTGTTGGAAACAGTATACATTGTGTTGCCCTTAATAGGCCTAAGGGAGTTTGGAGACCTTCCCTGCCCTTAATAGGCCTAACATCATCACATGGAACCCATGGTGGGAGGAGCTTGCTGAAAGAGTTGAACAGGAAGGGCAGAACAGGAAGCGTGGAACAAGAAGGAGCAGAGCAGATAAAAGCTTGAGCACAAGATAGAACCAAGCAGAGCTAAGAGAGAATATTTGTGATATAGGCACTCTGTCTGTTGTTCTGTGTTGGTGTTACTTTGTCAGACAGAAGTATTCTGTCTGTTGATTTCTCAGACTGAAAGTTAATTGAGATGATAGTGCTGGCAGTGTGTATAAATATTGTTGTAGCCCTACTGAGCTTTGTTTTCCTAGAAACAGAAACCGTGAAGAACTTGGGGTAAAACAGTCCCCATGAGCTGCAATATGGAACAGGAGTAAAGAGCTGCCTCCCTGTGAATCCAGGCAACAGTGGTAAATCCAGGCAAGAGCTGGGAGCATAGAAGAGGGACCATGGGATTTGGAAGTCAGCCATGAATTAAGATGAAAGGAGATTTTACTTGGGTACTCAGGGCTGACTGATGACCTAGGGGTGGATGGTCTTTGTACTTTCCACTACCCCTTAAGAATGATTGGCTTAAGGATGATTGGAACTCAGCCTGGAGTCAAGATGAAAAAAGACTTGATTTGGGTACTCTATATTGATTGAGGAGATTATGACTTATCGAATGGTATGTTCTGTTTAAGATGATGTGGTCACCTTTGTAATGAGTTGTTATGTTATGTTCTTGTGAATGTTTTGCTTTAGTTTATTGCTGAATAAATATAGAGTTTATTATACTATGTGATTAGATCCTTAAAGTTATTCACAGCAGCAGTCCTCAGGAGAGTCGCTCATGATTGGCTTTACACCTTTGAAGACAAGAAGATATGAGTTTGGATTTCCGTTCCATATTACTTACCAACTTTGTCATCCTGGGCAAGTCACTCAACATTTCAGCATACCAGTTTCTTCAACTGTAAAAGAAAAATAATACTTTTTACAACTCCCTTCACAGCGCTTTCATGAGGAAAACAATTTGTGAATCTAAAAATGCTAAATAAATTAGAAAGGTTTGTTCCCCCTTTGAAAGGCAAGAGGACATGGTGATGGGGCACAGGCTCTGGGAAGCACCTTGAACTCTCCTTGAATCTTCCCATTTGATGAGGCATTTGCCTGAGGCCATAAGCCTTTCATTATCACAGCCCAAATCTTTGTAACTCTTAACCTAGCCTAGCCCTCCACAGTCTAGCTATGATCCTATCAAAATATCTATACCCAAATCTGTATCTATACCCAAATCTATATCTATCCTATTCACAAAATGTCTATACCCTTAAACTAGCCTAGCCCTCCATTATCTGTCATCTCCAGGTAGCCTTTAGCTATTTCCCATCCTTAATCCCATTCCTGGAATCTGACCTCAGTCTTGTCTAGATACTCCTTAGACTCCTCCTCAAGACCCTCCCCCAAATCCCTCCTCTAGACTACCCCTAGATCCCTCCCACAGTCTTTCTGTAAATAAGATCCATCTTGCCTCCATGACGATACTGAGATTCAATTTAGCCAAGACTAAGTCTGTGTCAGATGGGTCAGGTCTCCCAGTCCAATACAAGCATCACAAATACTTAGGCTCCTTAAGAGTCTACCCATTATGGTGAATCCTTAATAAACTTTGTTGTACTTTGTCAGAGAGAAGGCTTGAGTTGAATTCATTTGATAAGACCCGGTGTGCTACTATTTTGGGGTCTCGAGCTCCTCTAAACCCCAAACCTCAACAACAGGAGAAACATAATGGATCTTAGGAAAGAAATTGGGCTTGAATCTCACATTTCTATATATGTTGCTGTTATTATTATTACTGTTGTGATATTAGTTAAATTGCTGTTGTGATATTAGTTAAATTGCTGTTGTTGTTACTATTGTGATATTAGTTAAAAACCTAAGAATAAGAGACAGAGCCACAAAGAGATAGACTAAGAGACATGAGTTATCTACAAGAGACAGAGACAGACTAAGAGACTTGACTGGGGAACAAAGAGGAAGTGAGAAAGAGAGGAAAAAATGAGAAAGAGGAGAAGATATGGCTCAGAGTTTTCTCCCTTTTAGATTCCCCTCATTTTCTCTCCCCATTTTTTTTCCTGATCACTAGATTCCTATGAAGATGTAGATTCCATTCAACAAACATGTTTTTAAGACATACAGCATTCTCAGTGGTGGGAATTAGAAATTTGCAAATGAAATAGTCCTTTGTCCTTAAGGAGTTTGCATTATCCTGGGGTGGGGGTGGAGGAAAGGAGGGGCTGGCTATGATACACATATAAATAAGAATAAAATACAGTTAGGGAGTCAAGGGAGCAAAAAAGAGATGAAAGTGCTCCAGGAAAAATTGAAGACAAGGAAAAAAATAGTTGGAAGAAAAAGGAAAGGCTGGACAGAGGAGAGAACACCTGAATAGAACTTTAAAAAAGTTTTTTAAAGAAGTAAAGATGAAACCACAGTGTATTTTGGCATAGAGAGAGTCCTTTACACATATAGATACAAACATATAGGTATACCCACATATATATGTGTGTGTGTGTGTGTGTGTGTGTGTGTGTGTGTGTGTATGAGGCAGGAAAAGACATTTTGAGTTCTTGAAATAACTAGGAAAGTCAATTGTAACTTGAATACAGAATCCATGAGGAAGAAGAAGAATTTTAAATAAAGTCAGAAAGGTCTAATGAATGAGCAGGGGATGCTGCTTGAATGGCAGACAAAGCAATTTTGTATTTAATTCTATGAATGATAGGAAAACACTAGAAGTTGTTGTTGTTGTTTTTTAAAGGGATAGGTTTATAGCTTAGGAAGATTATTTTGGCAACTGGGTGAAGGATGGACTGGAGAAGGAGAGAGAATAGAAGCAAAGAAACCAATCAGATCTTTAGAATCTGTCTTTCTAGAACAATAATTACTTCCTATATTAGCTAGCTCCTAGTCCAAGTAGGAAAAAATTGTTCGCATAGGTTGAGGGAAATTCTGAGGCTTTACACAATATGCAAGTTTAATAAACATTCTACTGTACGTGTGGTGAGTGTAGACTTCCAACAATTTTCATTTGTGTCTCTGTGGAATTCTATATCACAAGATGACAGATCAATCTCTCAACCAGAGTGTGTCTTAACAAAACCACTTAAGTAACAAACTCTTCAAATGCATCACATTGGTCACAGATCAAGGACACACCTTCCAATACTTGTGAAGGAGTATTTGCCTTTTTATTCTTTTTAAATATACATTTCCTCATGAAAAGGAGAATTAAAGGAAGATTAAATTTCTGATGGATGATAGTGTAAATATAGTTATGTATTTTATGAATGACAGATTGCCAAATAACACCAAAAAGTGTTGGGAAACGCAACCACAATAAGACAGTGCCTGATGACCTGTTTTAATGTATATGCGCCCCCCTCCCCCCCCAAAAAGAATGCATTATACTGCTTGGCATTTTATTTCCACAAGCTACAGGCAGGGTAAGGGGCGGGGGGGGCGGAGAAGAAGATAAAAAGCAAATGTAGGAATATGCCAATTTAGGTACAATAGTTCCAATTATTGGTGCAATTGAGATCGGCATAATTTATTACATGCATATGTAGAAACAGTCTCGTGACTCTACAGAACAGAAGAGAATGTGCAAACATGAACATTTGTACCAATAAAATGGAAAGAACTTAATAATGTATCCTTGATATAAACAGAAATCTTGGTTAACCTGCAGGGAATAACACATTAATTTAGTTCAGAGCATTGTGAGGAAATAAAAAATTCAAAGAGCTTTTTGTGACATTGTGATATGCTACTGATAATTACTATATCAAAAACAAGAATCCAGGTTCCAGACACTAAATCTGAGGTTTGCAGATAACTTTTCTTTACATAGTCTCTCTTTGGTACTATTAATCATCACAGGGAGCCAATCTGGCTGAGGAGAAAGCATGATGCCGCCTTACTGAGGAACCAAACAAAAGAAAAAGCTCCTCATTGGAGCTTTTTTATTCATAGTCACCCATGAGATTTGTCCTGCATTAAATAGAGCACTTACTGTGTCATCTGTTTACCATAATCTGGTTTCTATCAGACACCAAATGAGTCATTTACATGTAATGCTACAAATGCACTGTCACATAAAAGAGGGGTGTGTACTTAGTTCAGGGCAAAAAAAAAAATCTCACAATCTCAAGGACTATCCCTTAATGTTGGACTGGAAATATTTCTAGTCATTTTACTCAAAATGTTATCACTGTGTCAAGTTCTCATCTTACAGCACTCTTAGGAATTCCACAAGATGAGAAGATGTCCAACAATTTGAATGGAAACATTATATTTAGGGAATGAGCCTTGCTTACATAAAGAAAGAGTGTGATTTTCCTCCAAGAACAAAGGAGATTAGAAAAGTAAATTGCCCAAAGAAGAGATATGAGAAGACAGCTCTCATTCATTTGCAGAGATGGAGTAGGGGTGGGGTGGGGGAGTGCACAGGTGCAAAAATGCATTTAAAATCAGGTAGGTTTTTATATACTGATTGATTTTGCTATTTTTCTTCTTTTCAAAAAAAATTTTGTAAGGATGGCTCTCTGGGAAAGGAGAAAGGAATACAGGTGGAAATCTAGACAATGTAAAAACTAGCGATATCAGTAAAAATATTTTTAAAAAAGCAAAGGGGAAATAAAAGTAAATTACATCTCCAAATGAGCTATATTTCATACCCATGTTACAACAGTGTTTTCCAAGCTACCTTCCACATGCTTGAAGTAGGGATGGGACCGTGAGATCATGTGAGTCCATACAATGCTAAAGCAAAAAGGGATATTTGTTCCTTGCGTTCTTCAAAGATCTGCTCAGGTTATTAGCGTACCACTGCTTTTGTTATAGGCACCACAATCATTTTCCACCTTTTTTAGATTTCTTGAGTACTTGCATTCTCTGGGCCCATAATCCTGTCTGCCTGACTGAAAGTGTATCAATGCTCATGATAGGGAAGAAAGCTTCATATGCCTTTCCTTGATTGCCTTGCCTCTATCAGAAAAGCCAATGTCCATATTGAGAGATAAACAGACATGGCAAAACCCTGAACCAAAGACTCATATCTTTAGCATCAAAATTCTTACTGAGATGCTGTATATTTACACGTCACAGAATACAAAATACTAAAGAATCAAAATTGTTGCAGATCACCCAGAATGTAATGAAGAAATACATAATGAGTAGGAATAGGGTACAACATGTTACCAATAAAGAGTTTCATAAAAGCAAGAGTTATCACAATAATGATAACAATAACAGATAATAACTTTACAAAGTGTTTTAAAAAGATTATCTCATTTGATCCTCATAAGAATCCTAGAAGGTAGGTGCGATTATTATCCTTTCTTTATAAATGGGGAAACTGAGGTAGATAACCACTAAGTGCCTTACCTAGAGTCACACAGTAAATAAGTTTCTAAGGC
The DNA here is from genome assembly GCA_028627135.1 of Pseudochirops cupreus. Classification (NCBI taxonomy): domain Eukaryota; kingdom Metazoa; phylum Chordata; class Mammalia; order Diprotodontia; family Pseudocheiridae; genus Pseudochirops; species Pseudochirops cupreus. The sequence goes on along the minus strand of CM053580.1, from coordinate 438,079,183 downwards.
AAGATTTAAATTAGGTCTTTCTCACTGTGTCTATCCTAGGTGCCTATCAGGGTGATTTTTAACCAAATAAGAAGGTGGGATCATTCATGAAACAAAAGTGAATTATAACTGAAAGATATCCTATATACTCTCATGTGTACCCACAAAATATTAAGAGGCCATGAGGAAGCCATTGAGCATATTGTGTGGATTATCTATGGTGGGTGTACAGAAAGTCATAGACAAGCTCCTCAAATAATGAGAAAGTACAGATCAATTGTGATTTACAGTGCTGGAGGGATGATCTCCATAATTGAAATCACAGATCTATCAAAGTAACAGATATTTAAGTAATGAGGATCAGATATCATAAGTAGGCACTCAGATCACTCAAATGTAGAAAAGTACAACCCACGCACACATTGAAATTAATCTAAATAATTTAAACAAACAACAAAGTTAGGATTACAAACATTCATATAGAAGTAGCATATACTGTTCAACCATAAGGACTAATGCACAAGAATTATCTCATTTACTGGACCTTTTATTAAACAACTTCTTTTTTCAACTGAGGTCAGTCAGCAAATGTACTTGGCCTTAACATATAAATGGAATAAAGAATTTGTGACCATAAATATGTTCCATATTTTTTTCTACTGTAAGCCCAAATTTCCCGTCCAACCTCCCAATCAACCAAAAGAACATAGACATGTCATTCAATATAGAGCAATGGTTCTTGCCTGTGCGTCGCAACCCTTTTGGGGGGTCCAACGACCCTTTCACAGGGGTTGCCTAAGACCATTGGAAAATACATATTTCCCAATGGTCTTAGGAAGCGAGACACCGCTCCTCTATCCATCTCCAAGCAGGTCTGCCCACATGCAGAGACACCCACATACGAGTATTAAAGGGTCACAGCATTAGGAAGGTTGAGAACCACTGATATAGACACAGACAGGGTAGAATGGGGCCTGGTCTGAGCCCTTTAAGGACTAAAATGATCATTTTGGAGATTATACAGACTAGGAAGTTTCTAGTTGGCCACTGCACCATTTCTGGCTAATGGACCATATATATATATTTATTATTCTCATCTACCTCTAGCACTTTTATCTCCTCTTTCCTCCTTCCAGTCAAAGCAAAACCAAACAAAAAACCATACCCTATAAGCTCAAAGTGGCTTGTTTTTTTTCTGCTTTCTGAATATTTTAAACAGTTTCATTTTGTTTTTTAAGGGAAAAAAAAGTTTTACAATGATTGCTTTATATTTGTGTACTTGGTTTTGTCATCACCCAAAACTGAACTGTCTAGGAAATTAAAAGAACTTTCTAATCAATCAAGTTTGTGAATACATAACAATTTTACTTTTACAGATTATATAAATATGAAAGTGATTCCACTTAAGCATCTGTATATGTCATAGAAGCCTTACTGAGTACCTTATTAAGGAAATGGTCTGCCTCTGTGCTAGGTTTTCAGAGTTAAAAACTTCAAAGTCCCTTATGACTTTAATTAGCACCCATACTACTGGGTGCTTACCTAATGAAAACTAGCCAACACAATAATCCACTGATTAGCATTAATCTTTTTATTAAACTCCTACTGTGTACAAATCTATTTTCTAGTTAACATATGCAGTGCCAATGCAATAGTCACAGTGCCCATGGTCACTATTAATATTGCCACATGGTGCTCAATCACAAAATATAAGAGACTCTCCATAAAGAAGAGAGAAGCAAAACATTTATTCAGACACCAGAAACCATAGCCCAAAACCAGTAAGCCAATTCTATCATAGTAGCAACTTAGTTAATAAGCCGTAACAGCACAGAGAGCCACAGCATCCTTTATCCTTCCCACAAACCAACATTACTCACAAACCTGTCTGCTTGCCTCCATCCTCTCTCCTCCCACTGTCTAGCTGTTCTGATTCCAAGCTTCCTGTGGGCTCTGCTCCACTCTGCAGCAAACTCTTCCCACTGCAGGCTCCATATGATTACATTCAGCATATAAGGGTGCAGAGTTTATTTTCAAAGCAGGGAAGGTCTTCAAATTCTCTTAGGCTTATTAAGGGGCAGGGAAGATCTTCAAATTCCCTTACCATTGGAACACAGTAACAGAAATTCCTGTAGTCTTCTGAAATAATAATAACTGCAAATGTTAAATAGAATATTGGCTACATGGTAGCCATGTCTATGATTTGGCTAATAGTTTCTCTCTAAGCTTCTTCCTACTTCCTAGACAGACATAGTATAAAATCTATCCATTTTTTAAAAGATCATCCTGCTGAACACCTGGGGCAATCAATGACATAACTTTTCCAATTCAAAGTATCCCCAATAAAAGCAGCATTGACTGCAGTACATTTTTATTTATGAGTGCTTTTAAGTCTGTGTAAGGACCGTGCATACTTACTATCCATTTGATTAACTTCTCTTGTAAGGCCTATGTAGAGAAATTAAATGAACATAGAATGTGCTTTGAAAAAGGAAGAATGATCCTTTAAATGAATGTTAGGACTCTTAAGTATGGTTTTTATGATGTCTTGGGGGGAATTTCTTTTCCCATGGCAATGTATGTCAGAAGCTACAACATAAGTCTATGTGAATAGAAGATTTAGCATTCAAATTTTCACTTTTGACATAACTTTTTATGAACCTATATGATGTGAAATATTAGGCTAAATTTCTATTTTAAAATAAGCCTTTACTTACTATTATAAATGTTTATATTGCATATTATTTAGCAATTGTGGAAATAATAAATTTTCTATCCTGACAGTCATAGTATCATAAATGTAAAGCTGGGAGAGGCTTTAGTGGCCATCCAATCCAGTCCCCTCATTTTACAAATGAAGAGACTGAGGTCCAGAGAGAATAAATGAGTTGCTTAGGGTCATGTAACTAGTAATGGTCAGAAACAGGATTTTCATCACTATCTTCTTGACTCCAGGTCCAGCACTTCATCCACTGCATCACTTTGCCTCTTTATTTAAAAACCAGGGGGATTTCTAGAGTTAAAATTTTAATATGATTTCTAACTGAATAGTTCCTCAAATATTCTTTGGAGAATCAGTGAATGCCTACATTTATAATGTTTTTCAAATAAAGAAAATATAATAACGTTTCAATACTATACACCGATAGATTCGGTCAACTCTATGACCGTTTGCTACTTAATGGAGGCTTCTTCAAGTAACGGAATCTAATCCAGGGTCAGAAGGGTATTGGAGACATATGGGTAGCCATATGTTTTAGCACACTCTCATATATCCTTTGTTCTGTTTCTATACAATTTTAACTATTTTGTTCTATAGAAAATCCTGGCTGCTCCCACTTTTCAGTTTTCTTGATAGCCTGCAATCACTAAAAACAAAAATAAAAACAAGCTTTACAAATAGTTCACATAGTTCTCCATCCATTTCAAGAAATAAAGGAATATTGTACTGTTTCCAACCTACACTTCATATGGATGTTAAAACTACTCCTTAGAACTCTATTACTTAAGATTAAATTGTAAACTCACAAATTAGAAGCAAGTGGTTACTTCTCTATCAATATGTAGTTCACAAAATAGCATGATGCATTTTTTTGCTACTCATTGGTTTCTTTCATCTTGCTAGTCAAATAGAAAGAAAATCAATATTTTCATCAACAAAAGGAGTTATTCATAAGGGATTTCTTTATCAACAACTGAGAATTAGATAAAATTCTTCATTATTTCCAAATACTTATGCTATCATCAGTGTGGGTATTTTTGCACTGAGAAAAGAAGGTAACATCCCCAAGTCTTAGCAGACGTTTTAATGAGTTGTGGTGCAAACCCCATTCCCTCCCCCCCAAAATAATATCAACCATATGACCTGGTGGCCAAACTTCTGGTGATGAGACTGCCCAAGATTAGCTCGAGCTTCTGCCCAGGAGAGAAAGAGACAATCCATGGCTGAGCCTTTCCAACTTTATGGAAGCAACCAGGACTTTTGCTCAGTCAGCATAACCTTCAAGAACCAAGGGGCACCTCCACAAAACAATAAGACATTTCAGTAGGTCTTCAGGTAGGGGGATTAGTTATGCATTACAATAATACCACTTTGAATTTATATATGGATTCCTACAGCTGACTCAAAGTAATTTAACCATAGAATCTAATTTATTATCAATATCCCAGGGAGAGGGGCTGGGGGAGGAAGATGAAAGTATTATCTTTCATGCCCTTGAAATGAAGAAAATACAAAGGATATTTGGAAAAAGCCAAGAAGAGAAGTTTAGCAGCTATTTTCTTACAGATAAGGAATGTATTTTAGAAATGACGATGGTGCAACACTTCTGCATTGCTCTTTGTATGACCTTTTCATGAGCATGGGCATTTGGAGGTGACAATAGTGCTGCTCCTAACAAGAAGGCTATAGATTAGAGCATGGAGTAAGATTAAGTGGTTTTTTTTTCCCCTGCTCTTAACAGCTTTTAAAAATATCTTTAAAAATCTGCAAAAACAAACAAGAAGAAGCTGCCACCACCCTCCTAGTTTCCTGAAATCTCATTTTCCATTTCTCACATTAATATAGTTACTGTTTTGTGATGAAGGAAGGAAGGAAGGAAGGAAGGGAAGGGAAGGAGAGTAGGAAGGAAGGAAGGAAGGAAGAAAGGAAGGGAAGGAGGGAGGAAGGAAGGGAAAAAGGAAAGGAAGGAGGAAGTAGAGGTGAAGGGATGAGGAGGGAGAGAAGAAAAAAGGGAGGGATGAAAAAAGGAAAGGAGATAGGGAGAGAGAAAGGAAAGGATAAAGGGAGAGAGAAAGAAAGATCTAAAGTCAACAAGAAAGAGGAAAAATTAGACAAAACACCAATATCTTTAGTTCCAATAACATGAAAGTGTTAGTAATGGTGTTTTGCAATATCATACATGAATTAACAGCTTTTCATCCTATCAAATTCTACCAGAACACCAACTGAAGTACTAGATCTGCTGATTTAATTAATATTGAATATCAAATGCAAGAATAATACTATTTATTCTATAGACAAGTCGACTCCATGCTCAGAGTAATATTTAAAATAATAGACATTAGCAATTGTTTCCTGTGTGTCCTTGCATCTTCAGAGCTCAGCATTATGTCTTAAACACAGTGATTGCTAAATAAATGCTTATTACATTGAGTTGCACTAAAGTACAATCTTGTAACTGCATTTTGGGGAGAGTGAACACTCTATATTCACATTCAAAGAGATTCACATGCACATATAGAATATTAATAACAGCAATATTATACATAAGTCTGAATTTATAATTTCACAGAAAATTATGCAAATATACCTTATTCATTTCTGCCATATTAAAGCATGCCAGTAAAATAAACTATTTTTCATTTATATCGCACTTAATCCCCAAAGGTTCCTTCTAAACTATATCATTTTATCGCAACATCACAAGTGGTAGTTAGGGCCAGCAAAAGTAAATGACTTACCTAGGTTCCCACAGTCAGTAGCAGAGCCAGAAACAGAGCTGCCCTCCACATCCATATTCCTTCTGGTAGACTCTCTACTGTTATATTCAATAAATGTGTAATCTTCTTTTATGCAAATCATAAATAGAAGTCATCATCTATTTGAGACAGTTAATACGCAGCCATGAATGTAAATATTCAGAAGTCAGAAGTCACTATGTTTTCTGGTTACAAAGTATAGATAAAATGTGTGGATTTTGACCATCCCTTCAGAAACAAGGTTCATTTTATAACTTATTTTATTACATTTGGGACAGAGATATTATTTTTTTAGTGTTCTAAAAACTGATCAAAGTTTTCATTCTCATTACTCTCCCAACAAACACACGAAACATTTTCCTACATATGATGAAATCTCACATATTTACAGAAATTATAGAAGGATTCTCTAATAGATCTAGAATTCTGTATTGGAATTTGGGTTTTATATTTGTCATGTTCACATGCCTATTAAATTCCTACTTTATTCTACTTCTTCTCATGTGATATCAGAGTAGTCCCTTCTCTTTAACAATTACAAATACGCATGTATTTTGGTGATTGTGGTGGTGTTCAGTCATGTCTGACTCTTCACAACCCCATTTGGGGTTTTCTTGACAAAGACACTGGAGTTGTTTGCTATTTCCTTCTCAAGTCTGTTTTTCAGAAGAAGAAACTAAGACAAACAACATTAAGTGACTTGCCCAGGATCACAGAGCTAGTAAGTGTCTGAAGCCAAATTTGAACTCAGGTCTTCCTGACTCTAGGCCTGGTGCTGTAGCCACTTTGCCACCTAACTGCCCATATAGATGAATAGATAGATAGATGGATAGATAGATAGAGAAATATAGATATGCGTACACATATAGATATGTGTGTGTATATATATATATATATATATATATATATATATATATATATGTATATCCACATGTGTGTGTAAGTGTGCATGTATTACATATCCTGAATAGTTTAAGGATTTGATGGAACAAAATCATTTTGAAGTTAAACGCATGCTTCCATTTTTATGCAAGCTTGATCGCCAAGACTTTATGTGATAATGTTTGAGTCTAATAGCCTTCCACTTCAGTAAGGAGAAAAAAATAATTGCTGCCTGTGAGACGTAGTACAAGGATAAGTACTGCCAGGAGCATTCCAGTAAATATTTAATAACTGGCTCTCTTAAAAAAAAAACTATGCAATGTATGACAAACTTTTAAGTTCAATCTGAACTGCTAACATTTTCCCCATCACTTTCCTAAGTTTACACAATCAAAAGAAAAGTAAATTAAGCTCTAATCTGTAGCATTTGTCAATTTCCAACAGGTAAATGTTCACAGTTAAAACTTAACAGCTGACTCTAGGAACTGGTTTTGGCTCACCTTTGAACCTAAACCTAGTGTTACAAGGAATTCTATGAAAGAAAGAAATCTCTCTTCTGAAGAGCTGTTGATAGTATAACACAGAGAAAAGAAATCACATAATCATAGATGTAGAAGAGACCTTAATGGACATCTAATCCAACATCTTAATTTTAAAAATGAAGAAACTGAAGCACAGTGACACAATAAATGCCAAAGATGAAATCTGAACCCAGAATAACTTTCTAAAATATTTTACCATCTACTCCCTTAAATTTATGCCATTAGTCCCTTTTCTAAAAGGAAAAAAAGAATATGAGGTTTTGGATATTCCATTGATCATATTCAATATCAAGAACATATCCACTGTCAGACCTTGCTTCTCTCTGACCTGCTTTATTTTCCCTGTTTTGTTTATGCAGCTGTATTTACTTAGAGACTACAAGTCTATTAAAGAAGTCATCGGCTGTGCTCATTCTTTTCACTCACAGTTTTCCAGCATATTCACTGGATGAGAGGTTTATTTATAGTGACTCAGGCAGTGGCGTGCCAATTAAGAAATAGAAGAACCCCATAAAGAAAAGAGCTTTTGTGCAGCATGTGAACTGCCACAGAGAGAGTAACGTGTTTATTAGCTTTGACACAGCAAACAAACAAGCAGCACCGAGCCTTCAGCTCTGAAGAAAAGTAGTGCCTGACATTCTATAAGAGGTGGGTCATATTTATTATTTCAAGATGGAATTTTACATTGGCTGATATGTATAGACCAGGAGTCAAAACTCACTGGAGTCTGAACTATATCCAATCTATGATTAAGCATTGATTTCACTTTGCGTTAATGCAGAGTAAGACAGAGAAGCAGGCCACCCAAATGATCCAAACATATATTTTCTGATCTTACTTCCTTCTGTTCTTATTAGAAGAGGATTTTATTGAGTGAAGTCAGGCCAATTCCTACTGTTCATATGAAGTTGAAATTAAAATGACCAAAAGGACCTCAGTATGTATAAGCTTCCTTTCAGTAAATAATCTCTATCCATTCACCCTCTTATTTATCATAAATGAAGGTGGCAGTGGCATGAATCTCCCGGTAAAATGTGCTAGGAGAGAAACATAGATGTTGACTTGGTTCAGGCTTAACTGGATATTCAGTCATTTGCAGATATTCATTCTTTCCATAAACCTAGTCAGTATCAGTATATGTAAAGTTTCTAACCCTTCCAGCTGGGGAATACCTCATGGAGGAAATATGCTTTCCTTAGAGTTTATAAACACTATTTAGTCTAATTTTTCATTAAGGTTTTTGTCCAGTTTGATTATGACATTTTTTTTCTTGGAGAGTATCCACAACAGCTTGTCTCCCTTAGGTAGTAGCTCCATGTTGTCAAGAAGGGAAAGATACTTTTTTTTTTTGCTTCTTGAAAGAAATATGCAATGTATGGGTATACTATCAAAGGGGTGGCAGACCATCAGAACACACACACACACACACACACACACACACACACACACTCACTCACTACTCACTCACTCACTTACTATGGCAGAAATCCCTAAGGGATAACAATGCATTCTGAGCAAAACACTAAAATTTCAAATTTATCTCTTAACCAAGAAAAAAGGTAGAGCAAAACAAAAATAATTTCCCCAGATTCAAATGAGGAAAAAGAAAGAGGATCCAATTCTTTGCTTGAAAGCTAGCTGCTTTCATTAGATTCCACAATAATTGATTATGCCCCTCCTTAGTAACAGTCCCATGTGTCTTCCGAGGGTGTAAAAGCAAAAATGAAATCCCTGTCCCTCAAAGATATTATATTCTACTGGGAGTATTAACATTTATACTGTTTAAGTAAATTATCCTAAAGTATGATCACACAAAGATATTTTATTTAGATATTTCCTTACTTTCTGTCAATGAACTTGTCTAAACTTCACAAGACTGGTCCTTGAATGAACGAGACTAAGGAACCAGGGACCTTGTAGAACCAGACCAAGATCCTTCAAGGACTTAGGGTGTCTGAAACCACAGAGGAAAACTTTAGTAGGGGACTTAAAATCCTGAAGCACTCAACAAATCTTTCACTTTAAGAAGCCTTGGATTTACAAGATACAGATATTATTGATCCAATTGATGCTACTGTTATATCTTTCAGGAATCTTGTATAAATTTGACATATACATGGGAGACTTCTCATTGGAGAGACATTAAGGTGGTATTTTACTCTACTGAAAGAATTATTTTGTTTTGTTTTTAAAATGATCTACAATCAGGAAGCACAGTGGAATCTTGTATTTTCCCATGCCTTTCAGTCAACTGTGTTATTGTAGCTAAAATCCTACCTTCGACAGGAAGCTTTTCCCAGTCCCCCTTAATTCTATTGGCTTCCCTCTATTGATGATTTCCAATTCACCCTCTAAATAGTTTTCTTTTTTTTGTACATGGTTATTTGAATGTTTTCTCTCCCATTAGAAGGCAAGCTTCAGAGCATGAACTGCCTTTTGCCTTTCATTGTAAGCCTATTGCTTAGCACACTGCCTGGTACAAAGTAAGTACTTAATATATGTCTACTAACTGACTTGAGAAAGATTAACTTCGCTGTTTTTCTTTTTTCAATTTTACTTTTAATTTATAGACTAAAATGTACATAAAACAGCAAATCTACTACATACAATTTGCTGTTCCTTTCAAACACACAACAAAATTATCAAGTAAATTTCTTTTTTTTCCTCTCCCCCCACCCCGAGATGGCTACATTAGATACAAATAGGTATATATACATATCTATTTATATATATGTAAAAAATTATTCTATACATACTTCTATTTATCACTTGCAGATAGCATCTTTCTTCATGTATCCTTTATAGTTAATTTGGGTATTTATAATAGACCAAATAACTAATTTGCTCAGAGGTTGTTCTTAAAACAATATTACTGTTACTGTATACAATATTCTCTTGGCTCTGCTCTTTTACTCTTCATTATTTTGTGCAAGTCTTTCTATGTTTTTCATAAAATCATTGAGCTCATCATTTCTTATAGCTCAGTAATATTCCATCACAATCATATACCACAACTTTCTCAGCCATTCACCAACTGATGGGCATCCCTGCAATTTTTAGTTCTTTTGCCACAAGAAAGAGAGCTGCTAAAAATATTTTAGAACATATAGGTGTTTTCCTTTTTCTCCAATTATCTTCTGAAATAGACCAAGAAGTGGTATTGCTGGGTCTGCTTGTAGAGGAAATCTACAAGATAGCCAGAAAATTTCTGACCTACTCCACCATCTTCCTAGAATGCATACTCCCTAACTTTACTTCTAATGCTCTTGTCAAGAATACCCACAATATGGCAAAAAAACTGGAAATTAAGGGGATGCCCATCAATTGGGGAACGGCTAAACAAGTTGTGGTATATGAATGTAATATATGAATGTAACATATGAATGTACTATATGAATATAATATATATAATATAATAATAATATGAATATAATATATGAATGTAATAGCATTATTGTGCTATAAGAAATGGGGAGGAGACGGTCTTCATATTCACCTGGAGAGGCTTATACAAACTGATGTTAAGTGAGGAGAGCGGAACCAGGAAAAATTTGTACACAATCACAGACACATCGTATGTGTGATGACCAACTTTGATAAACTGAACTCTTCTCAGCAACGTACAGGTATAAGACAATTCTTCAAGTCTCAGGATGGAAGGAGATATCTACATTCAGAGAAAGATCTAGAAAGAACCAAGTTTAAATGGAGACTGAAGCAATCTTCATGCTATCATTCTTCTTCATGTTTGGTTCTCTTTCTTTTTTCCCGTTGTTCACTCCATTGGTTACAATCCTTCTATACAACCAGACTAATGTCCAGTGTGAAAGTATTTGCAGATCCTATACTTGATTGCATGCCACCATGTGGTGGGGCGGGGGAAGAGAGGGAGGGGAGAAAATTTGAAACTCAAGGGACTGTGGAACTGAATCTTGTAAACTGAAAGTAAATAAACAAATCAATTTAAAAAAAAAAAAACAAAAAAAAGAATACCCTCAATAAGTGTGTAAATTTTTTTTTAGAAAAAATTTTGTATACATGGGAAAGTAGGCACAAGGAATGGTCATCATTGACAGTCCCTGGGACAGCTTTGACAATGATAAGGTCTAGCTAGCATTTTCTCCACACCTTAAGTTTTTTCCCTTCTTTTCATATACCATGAGAATGGTCCCTCGTTGTCTCCCAAACTGTGTCCTCTGCTTGACTGAGTTCCTCTTTGATTTACTCCAGTTTCTTTTCCCATTTTTTTTTCCTTCAGTGTCATTTCAACTACCTCTGGTAGCATAACCAGAACTATGAAGATAAATTCCAAATGTAATAGCAATGCTGCCCATACTGGTAAATAGATTTTGTTACAGAAATCTTCACAGATCTTTTCTATTTCTTGTCATTCTTAACTTCACTTATGACTTTCATACAAGAATTATGGTCTTCCACACTATCTCCAATCTCCATCCTCAAAGGCTTTTACTCTTCTTATTTATAACCTCTCTAACAATCTGCCCACACAATCACTCAAAATCTAATTCTAATTATGTTCTTCTCTACTTCAACCACAAACATTGTTGAATATCCAAGCTATAAGCTTTAAAATTTAATTCTCTGACAAAAGTTTTCCATGCTTCTACTCTTCTTCATATGTAATGCAACGATGACCCTACATGTTGTCATTATCATGATCTCTGGTCCTTGGATCCAACCTGTTTTTCTCCCAATCAATGCATTACAGTCCAGCTTTATCCAGCTCAGAGTTGGTCTATCATTTTAATGACTCACCAGTTATAATACTTATTAAATATGTTATATATAATATTAATAATATATTACATAGCATCCCTACCTCTTTGGCCCTTCACTGTTCCATTCCTTTGAATACTTATCTTTGAGCAAACTCTGCCATCTTATTTATCTATACTTGCTCATGGCATTACAGATTTGGACTTTGAATGACCTAGAGGTTATCTAGAAATATTTTCTCTTTTATAGATGAAGAAATTATTGGATTTTACCTATAATTATCAGCTTGGGTGCTATATTCAGCATAACCTACAATTAATCTACCCTTCATCTACTGCAGAGAAGATGACTTTCTGTCATCAGTAAGCCCCTCCCCTACAAAAGAGGACTAAAGATCTCTTCATCTATTGGGTATTTGCCCAGGTGAAGATCATTTATGATCTTTTAACTCCTCTCCTTTTACTGTATCCTTTGTTTCCCTTGAGGAAGCTAGGTGGCACAGTGGATAGAGCACCTAGACTGAGTTCAAATTCAGCCTCAGACACTTAATAGTTGTGTGACCCTGGGCAAGTCACTTAACCCTGTTTGCCTTAGTTTCTTCATCTGTAAAATGAGCTGGAGAAGGAAATGGCAAACCCCTTTAGTATCTTTGCCTAGAAACCTCAAACAGGGTCATGAAGAGTTGGACTCAACTGAAAAATGACTGAACAACAATACTTTTCCTTAATTCAGCTCTCATCTAGCTTATGATCAAAAACTCATTTGGGTTGTTAGACCTTCAGACTCTTGAATGAGGCAAGTGTCTTCAATGTTTTGCTTCATTAAAAAGAAAAGGAACTAAGTGAAACTGGTGAAGAAACTACTCTTAATTTCTCTGCATTATACTTCTCTTTGCCCAGAAAATGCCAAAGTTTGAGCTGTGCAGAGAAGATTGAAAAGGCTGGTGATTTTTGTCCTATATTTCCCTCGCCAACAGATTACAGTCTGATCTTCTTATATCACCACCCATGTAAACAATTTCCAAGCTCAGAAAATTACATGACATATATTAATCTATAGTATGGATCATTAATATCAAGAAAACTTCAACAATTAATATACTATACAATTGCAAATAAGTATCCCAGTAGGATTTTACATATTATAATGGCTTTTAATAAACATGAACACTTGTAGCAAATGAAATGTCAGTACTCACTAAAATTTTTGAGCTGTCTTTGTACATGTCTTATCCTCCTATACTATGGCACAATGTGGGAGGAGATATTATATTGCAGGTAAAGTTTACGTCCTTAACACTTATTATAGTACTCTGTACATAGCATCTATTTTATAAATGTTTCTGGAATGAATGGTGCATGAATGAAAAATGATTCTGCTGTTATATGAAAGATTTTGGTCTTATACCTTTAAGTTATATCCTAAATTCACTTATTCTTCAGAAAAACAAAATGCAAATTTTAACTGAAACCTGGATGTAACTCCAGTTTCATTTGATCTAAGAGATTACAGGAAGCTTTAGGATCAAATACAAACTCCTCTGTTTAGCACTGAAAGCCCTATACAACCCAGCTTCAAATTCTATTTTGAGTATAATTATACATCACTCCCCTGCATTTAGCAAATGGACCTTATTATTCCTCACATGCAACATTCCATCTCCGGTCACCATGCCTTTGGACATCATTCTTTATCCATCATTCTTAGAATGACTCCATCCTCACCTCCATCTTTAAACATTCCTAGTTTCCTCTAAGGCAAAGATCAGCTCAAATGCCAACTCCTACAAAGAGCTTTTTCTGATTACCCTGAATATGAGGATCTTCTCAAACCCCAAATTATTTTGTATTTATTTTCTATGAATTTTGTATACATACTCAAGTATGTACACATCTCCCCAATAGAATGTAATCTCCTTCAGGGCAGTGACTTTCATTTCTGTCTATAGAGCCTAGCACAGTACCTGGTACAGATAAATAAATGCTTCTGGGTTGGATTAGGAATAAAAAAATCAAAATAAATATACAAATATATGTATCTGATGCCATTAGCCAAGGGACATTGGTCAAAACCAAGAGGTGATAAAGTAAGGTCTTACTTCCATAGGACTGTATTGAACAATGTAAGAGAAACTACAAAGACATGAAAAAGACATGAAACATGAAAAAACATGAGAAAGAGATCCATGAAAATCCATGAAAAGTTATTTTGTTTGCTGCTCTGTACAAAGAAAAAGGGCAAGAAGATTTTATAGAATGATGACTAACAGAAGGAATCATGAGCTGTACATGTTAGCAAGTTAAAACCATTGGAATATAAACAATCCTGGTCCTGAAAATGCCACTCAAAATAACTAGAAATGGTTACTCTATTCATTGACAATGTTATTTTTTCTATAGTATAATAAATTTAAAAAGTTGCCGTTTTCCTAGAGTATCATATAACTTCAATGGTACCTGTGTGTAATGACAAAAATTCACTTTCAGGTTTTAGTCCCAAAGTATTTTCCTCTAAAACTCTCAAGTTCAGTCTACTTAAAACCAATACAAATGTTTTAAATAAAATTCTGGTGTTTTCCTCATTTGGCTTAGAAAATTCATTTCAGAAAACATTACTCTGTTACTCTACTGCTTTTATTCCAATTCTTAGATAATTTTATCATCCTTTAAAGGAAAAAAAAATGTGGTCCCATCTGTATCTTTACAAATCCTCCCAAATTCATATTACTTACTTCGATTTATTGGTTCAGTGTTTCTGTAACAGTCCATTCCCCAAATTTCTTCCTCAGAAAGCATTTGACAGGTATACAGTGAAAGTGATGAGGTGAAAGCAATGTGATTCTCACAAGCCCCTCACCACCTGACCCCCTGGCACTCCTGCTGGAAAAGAGCTTTGCAGAAATTCAGCAGTTCAGATTTCAATCTGATAATAAACAAGGTTATCTAGAGAATGTCCCTCTGGGGACTACTTTTCCAATTCCCAACCATTTTGTCGGACCAGGTAGCTAGTTACTAAACCCCCCAGGGTTCCAGTCATAACCCATCCCTAAGGGGATGGGGCTGTATCAACTCCCTCTTGTATGCAGCACTTATCTATCAACCAGTAAACAGGAATGAATGAATGACAAAGCATTCATCAGATACTTACAATTTGGCAGACTATGTAATAGGGATACAAATATTGCTACCCTCAAGGAGCTTACATTCTTTGAGAAAGACAATGTGTAAAAAGATCCAGAAGGCAGGGATAGCGGTAGTAGTATGTGGCACTGTTTAATGCCATACTGCTTTGATATCTGGAAGTGATGTGGAGGCCTGGTTATAGACAAGGTAAGGTACATCAGTTGTATGTCCCAATGGACAAGTAAAAAGTTTTTATGGGGAAGAGATAAAGAGATTAAAGAGAATAGCTGGAGTATAGGCAGAATGGTGTGGAAATGTCTGGGAAGTAAAAGGCAGGCAATGCATGTTTTAGTAAATGGTGTTTACTTAGGTGGTATTAAAAAAAAAGCATTCCTACAAAAGTCTGAGGCAAACACTCTCACAAGCATACACAGATCCATGGGATACTGGTGAAGAGGTTTCCCAAAGAGGGTTAGGGTTGCCTGAGACCCCAAAATACCAACATGCTGGGTCCTGTGGAAAGAATTCCACTCGAGTCTTCTCAGTCAAAGACAAGTAAAATTTATTAATAGTTTGCCATATTGTGTAGACTCTTAAGGAGCCTAGGTATCTGTGATGCTTGCATTGGGAAAGCAGGACAGAGTAAGTCTGTCACAGAATAAGTCTGTGCTAGGGCCTTCTATGGCGCTCTCACAGAGCAAGTCTGTGCTAAGCTATTCTATGGCGCTCTCACACCACATGGAGGGAAGATGGGGTTTTATATACAGAGGAATCTAGGAGTGGTCTAGAGGAGGAGTTTGGGACCCCTTCAGGAGGAGTCAATGAGATCAGACTCCAGTAATGAGTTTGGGGAGGGTCTTCAGGAGGAGTTAACGAGGTCAATGCAAGAGTGGATTGGTATTTTGATAGGCTCAAGGGTGGGAAGCAGATGGACAATGGAGGACCAGGCTAGTAACAGGTTTGGGCCCAGCCACAATGAAATACTTATGGCCTCCTCAAATGCTTCATCAAGTGGGAAGATTCAATCAGACTTCAAGGGATTTCCCAGGCCTGTACCTCAAAGATTCAAGGAGAACTCAAGGTGGGGTCCCAGAGCCTACACCTCATCAATGGGATATAATTGTAGAGACCAAGTGTGGACAAAGAGTAAACACAACTCTTGGTTCCTAGAAGACTTTTTTGAATTTATAGCTAGGATTTAGCTTTTTAAGTTTCCTTTCTCCTTCAAGTGCTATCTTTCTATAGCCATCCAAGTCCATTTTTAATCTGTATTCTCAGTGTGCCTCTAAAATTGGTTCAGTCCCTCTAATGGTATATACTTGATGACAGAAGAGAGGAGATTAATTCTCTCTTGGGATCCACTCTGCTTGCCCCTCCCCCTCTCCTTGAAGTTTTCTAGCACAAGTACAGGGTCTAGAACTCATGTGACCTCAAGGCCACAGGTTCCCCACCCAGGTCTAGAGTTCTCTATCACATGATGGCTGATTTTGAACTATTTTGTTGTTATAGATAGTCACAGAGGTGTGTCAGTCAACTAGCATTTCTTAAACACCTACTATGTTCCAGGATCTGTGCTAAGTGCTTAGGGTGTAAAGAAAGAGGAAGAGGGCAAAACAAAAACAAAACAGTTCATGCTCTCCAAGGAGCTGATAGTGTAATTGGGAGACAGCAGGCAAGTAACTACATATAAAGGATATATACAGGATAAAGGGGGAGTAGTCTCAGAGGAAAGAGACTAAGATTCAAAAGGACTGGAAAAGACTTCTTGGAAAAGGTGGGTCTTTTGCTGAGACCTGAAGGAAGCTAGGAAAGCTAGGAGGCAGAGATGAGGGAGAAATTTCAGGCATGGAGGACAACCATCGGAAACTACCAGAGTTGAGATGGAGTACCATGTCTGAGGAATAGCAAGGAGGTCAGTGTCACCAGATTAAAGAGTAGGTGGAAAAGAGTAAGGTATAAAAAGACCAGAAAGGCAGTTAAGGGGCCAGGTTATGAAGAGTTTGATAAGCCAAACAGACAAAGTCAAGATATTTACTGTGTGAGATAAGCTCTCTTTATGAAATATACAAAATACTTCATTTCCATCTGGCTGTTCTCCTCTGATTTCCTTATGCCCCCAGGAACCTCATCATCCTGCAAGATCTCATCAACCTTGGAACTCACATCTCTTCAGGGGACCATCCTCTTTTGACTGGGTAGGGTGGGAAATAGAGTTCTCTAAGAACAGTACCCAGGAAAGCCATCTCTTCACGTCCCACCCAGCTGCATTCTAATAGTCCCTCCCCTCACCTCATTTTTAGTTTTTACATGGTGTGTTCAAGGAGGACAAGCATCTCTGGTGTGAGGGCTTGATAAGCCCTTTTCAGGGCTGCTCATCCTCCTTTGGGGTCCATCTTATTCACCCGACTCTCACTTGTGACTCCAAGAAGCTGTAGCTGAGCCAGGTTAAGGCTAACCAAGGGGTTTCAAATCTGTCACTGAGTTAGGGGACTCGGTCTACTCCAAGCATGTGAAGACTTCCTGGGCAGAATGGGCAGATGAGAAAAATTTGTTCCAATGGCCATGATGATGGCTGAAGCAGGAGCTGTGGAGCACTTAGGGCTTGGTCAGAAATTGAAGACAAAAGCTCATCCACTACATCCCAGGTCATAGTTTTTTTACTTTTGTGCTCTCACTGGACTTTGATGACTAGAAGAGGGAATGAGGCTAATGATTTTGTGGAACTCTGCCTCATTTAAATCCAATCCATGTGCAAGTCAAGACATCACACATGATGTCATTGGTCCTCTTTGAAAACAAAAAAACCAAACACCTTTTAAATGTTGTCTCTACCCTGATCCCATCCCTACCCTCCCCGTTCCCCCCCTCAACCCCAATAGATTGTGAGCTCCTTCAAGGAAAGACTATTTTTTCCCTTTCTTTATAACCTCAGAATTTTGCTGCTAGCACACAGCAGTTGCTTAATAAATGTTTATTGACTACTTAGGACAATCCTGGTACATAGCAGGTCCTTAATAAATGTTTATCAACTCACTGACTCCTCCCAAATTAAAGATTTATATGTACTTACTTTACATATATGTTTGACCGATTCAATCCATGCATACAATTCTGTGATTATATTAATCTATAAAACAAGAAAAACTTAAAAAAGGGGTGGGGGAAGGAATAAGATATAAGAAAGCAGGAATATTCTACATATTAGAATAATTTCTTGAGCTAAACTTTGCTTTAATCAAGAGACAGAAATGCTAAAAAAAATAGGTAAATATTATTTATATTCTAGAAGTTTATATAACCCCAGAATATAAATGGATTTCTCATATCAGCTCTTAAATTACTACTGGATGCACAGAGCTATCAGAACTTTGGGGTAAGTAAAGCTTACTTCTAATTTTTTTTTTATTCTTCTGATCACTAAAGAACATAATGACAGTGATTGAGAAAAGCTGCAAAGGAATGCAATGGCAAATACATATATTCTGAATAACTTAGTCCTTCACCTGAATGACCCTATTCTCCAAAGCAAAAGTATTCACTTGATCACAGAGAACTGTCACATCTTGAACTTGGCTTCTTTCAATGCAGTAATACTGAGATCATCAAAAATAGACATTTATTGGACATCCACTATATTGAAGGAATTATTTTCTCAAGGGTCTTATAAAATAGTTGGGGAAACAGAACATATGCATCAAAAATAACAACACAGGAACACAGAATGTTAGAGATGAAAGGGGCCTTAGAAAACCCTACACCTGATGCTTACTGCCCGAGTGACACTGCGACAATCATTAGCCTCCCTGGACCTCAACATTCCCATCTGTATGAGATAATCTCTAAGGTCCCTGAGCCAGAGCTCTAAACTGATAAGTCTATATTCTTGGCCAAGTCCTTTATTCTATAAATCAAGAGACAGAGACAAAGAAAGGGAAGACGACTTGGCCATGGTCAAACAGTATGAAAAAATCAAAATTTAAACTCATGTCCTCTGATTCTAAAGTCAATATCCCTCTACTATATGTAATGGTAATGGTAATTTGAAGATCTTCCCTACCCCTTAATAAGCCTAAGGGAATCTGAAGACCTTCCCTGTTTTGAAGATATGCCCTGACCCACAATAGACTGAATTTCATCACATGGAATCCGTGGTGGGAGGACTTTGCTGAAGGGTAGAGCAGAGCTCACAGAAAACTGGGAGTCAGAGCAGCTAGATGGTGGGAGGAAAGGACAGACCCAAGGAAGAGAGTTAGGCTTGTGAGTAAATGTTGGTTTGTGGCAAGGCTAAAGGATGCTGTGGCTTATTAATTGCATTGCTACTATGATGGAATCAGCTTACTGGTTTTGGGATTCGGTTTTATGGGATCAGAATAAATGTTTTGCTTCTGTCTTCTATATGGAGAGTCTGTTATATTTTGCAATTGAGCATACGCTCACACATTTACAGTGGCCATCAGCGCTGTGAATATTATGTTGGTGCTATGCTATACCACACTAGTTCAAGGTAGCCCATGGAACTTATAAATGGTAGAGACCCTAAGAACCACAAGAGTCACACTCATTCATTTCTCCCTCTTCCTGACCAAAACTAGATACATGATAAATTGACACTAGAGGACACAGACCAAGAATTTGAGGTGTCCATAGACTCAGAGAATAAAAGGAATTTACCTGAAAGTTAGGGGCCAAATGAAAAGTAAGAATACATGGTTCAATTCATACACATAGGAGCAAACAAATGAGTCTTTTTACATGAATGCACACAGATCAGTAAGTCAACCAATAAACATTTATTAGGCTCCCATTATGTGCTGGGTATTATGCTAAGCCCTGGATTTGCACAGTCATGGAGGAGAGGAAACATAGGGCCTTTAAGACCTTATAGGTCCTGGGGGCGGAGCCAAGATGGCGGCATAGAAGCAGCAACACATCGCAACTCTCACAGAGCCACCCCAAAATACCCATAAAATAGGACTCTAAACCAATCCTGGAACTCCAAAACGCACACAAAGATACTTCCCACTAAAGTCAGCTCGGCTACGAGGAACCGTATCAGCACTGCGAAACGAAACCAGCCTGGCCTG
>CM053580.1:438034230-438058856 GCA_028627135.1 Pseudochirops cupreus | reverse complement strand
ATTATTATTATTGACTACATCCAACTGGAACTTGAGATACACAGGCACTGCAGTTGGGAGATCCATCCTGCCCTACCAAAAAGTGACATAGGAGAGAATAGACTGGGGGAGGGGGGAAATACTGGGATGGCTGTTTTGGGGTGGTGGGTGGGGGAAAGACGGGGAGAAAAGATGTAACTCAAAAAAAATTTAATAAAGAATCTCATATTAAAAAAAAAAAAAAGAACACCAGGCCCTCTAGTTTCCATAACGACTGGGTTCTTCACTGCTCTACCAGAATTCTCTCTTTGTCAAACCCCTAGCTCCTGAGAGGGCTTGGACCTCTTGCCCATTTTTTCTTAATGAAGAACTAGCACAGGGAAACAGAACTTTGTGTTTTCTTTTTAGACCACATCTGTAGTTTTCAGTGGGACAAAACAGGACTTGTCCCCATTTTGAATTCTTCGTATTCTGTTCTCTTCTTTACTTTATATTGTGGCAGCTTTAGAAATCTGATCTCTGATCTTTTTTATCAGTAGTTGAAGACCAGGTGAGGAGCATAATGCCTGACTGTGGAGGAGCCTTAAGACTAACAGGAAACCTCTGGAGCACATGTTGACTCTACTGATGTTTCTCATATAGAATGGAAATAAATTACCACCTTCTTATAGTCCAAGTGTTAAATGTACTTACTTAACTTCCCTAAGCATGGTGTGCTTCAAGACTTCATTTCCACTAAAAACCTTTTTTTTTTTTTTTTGCTTTTTGGAGGGGGGAAGGCAGGGCAATTGGGGTTAAGTTACTTGCCCAAGGTCACATGGCCAGTAAGTGTTAAGTATCTGAGACAGGATTTGAACTCAGGTCCTCCTGATTCCAGGGCTAGTGCTCTATTCACTGTGCCACCTAGCTGCCTTCTATTAAAAATCTTAAAGACGTGAATGGAGAATGTCAAAATTTGCTAAATATTTTACAAAATGTTCACCTACTCTACTTTTTTTTTCCTTTCCTCTTAATAGTGCAACCAGCTAAGCTGGTGTTTGAAGGTGGGTCTAGAGAGCTACTGTTAATATTTTGAGGTCTGTATCACCACTGTATATGTTTTATAAAAGCAGAAAAATCTGTCCTCATATGTCTGTCTTTCAATCTTTATGCAATTTGAATTACATGTGTAGAGTACTGAAAGTGTTCACACATAGTTACATCCCAGTTGGGGTCTCTTTATTCTAGCTCTGTGGTTCTAGGCTTAAGCCTCCAAACCCAGAGGCCAAAATTTATACATTAGTTAGAAGGCTGACAAGGTTAGGAGTGGTTAGTAGGCTAGGGAGTCTGCATCTAGGTCCAGATTTGGGGAAATAGAAATAGTGAAGGACCAAGAAGGATTTGTCATAGGAGGCACTTTCTATAATAACCTGTAAAATAATGCTTTCTTTTCTGATCTTTTTTTTTTTTAGTTTATCTGATCTGAGGAGAAAAAAAAAAACTATTACCTAAAATGTGTTTAGTGAAAAGAATTACTCTTCTGGTCTATGTATTAGGATTGGAGTATCTAAAGATTATAGAGTTATCCCTGCAGTTAATTTTTCTTTTAGTTGAAGAGCTCAAGATGGGTTGATCTTCTGTTATGATGACCATAAGCCATTATTTCCTACTTTTGTAGAGGACTGTGTCTGAGAATGTATCCCATTGTGAGAGCTGATGACTGACATGAAGAGAACTTTGTTATCATGGTTGTGGTTGAAAAAAAGAGAAGTGAATGACACGAGATCTTCTAAACCCAAAGCTTTTCTTAATGTGGCTAATTAAATGCATTTGAAGAAGACATTTGGATTATGGGAAAATGATGATTTCATACTGTGACATTTATTTCATTGTACTTCTCAAGAATCTTTGTAATTATATGTCTACTTAAATATCTTATTCTACCCTAGAGTAATGACACCAGGACCACAAGACCATTTTACTTAATTTATCTAATTGGCATATTGTATAAAAGCTTCATAAATGAAATATTCTTCAATAATGAATGTGTATTATTTATTTGTCTTTAGGCACAAGTTCCTTGTAATTACTTATGTAACCTTAATACAAGTCCAGATGGAAGATGGGTTAGGAGTCAATCTCTTGGTTATGGTATTGTGTTCCAAGGATGGATTATCTTGTTAATTCATTTTTTTTTCATGTTATCTGAGTGCAGCATAGGAAGAAAAAAAAAAAGAATGGTCATTGTTTTTCAGTAGCATCTTCATTGTCCTCTATCATTCATTTCCCCTAAGAGTATGTTGAAGTGATATAAGTAGAACTGAGAAAAGAATTGGAAACAAGGACATTAAAGATATTTGTTGTTGAAATGGAGCTGATCTAGCAGAGTGGTATCAAACCCAAATAGACATGTTGGCCACTAAAGGATTCATATGTGAGGATTCATGAAGGGTGCATATTAACTTTAAAAAAACCCCACACTTATGTTATCTGTGTTCTATTGTTTTTGTTGTTGTTAAATATTTTCCAATTACATTTTAATCTGGTTAGGGAGTGTATTTGACACCTCTGATCTAGTATACTCTAGATTAAAAGCCTGAGCACAATGAATTGCCACAAATCTTTTGAACAAACTTAGACCCTTCTTTTGATCCACCCAATTACTGTATTTTAGTTTTTTGCCAAATCAATTTGCCCTTTAGGTACTGAGACTTTCTTATTGTCTACTTCTTGATTCTTTCTTTTGTCCCTGGTGTATCTTGAGCTCTGTCAATATATAGAATCTTCTCTTCCAAATTAGACATGTTATTTTCTATTAACCTTTTACAGAATCTGTTGCAGTGGCCACGTGTGACCCAGTCCCACTGCTGATATTCACGGAAATTGTAACTTGCTCCATTTCCAACCTAGGTTGGTTTACCCATCCTTGGGTAGTTTGGTGGCCCCTCATTCCCAAGGCTCGCTATCTTGGTGCTGGATTTAACATGGATGCCTGACGATCTTAATCTACTTTAGAACTAGCACAACTCAAGAGATCCATGAGCTTCAGCATTCCCAGTACTAGGAATTACAAGCTTGTGCCACCAAACCCAACTGGAATCTCTTTCAGTGTTTCAAGTTGCTGATCATCTTGGCCCTCCCCGGGGCAATGATATATCTTAGAGGTGAAAAGAGGAAAAAAATTGTTGTGACAATATTTCTCCTCTAACTCTTCAGAGTTTCCTAAACTGTTTAAGTTAGTAAATTTTTAAACAGTAACAGATGAATCTGTACTTCTACACAATGCTGCTATTATGACTTTGTTACTTGGTTAAGATTGTTAAAAGGTTTTCAAATAATCTTTAAAATTAAGATTCCTTTTTTGTTCAATTTAGATTCCTTGGAAATAGGAGCTCTTAGGGAGAAAATATCCCAATTTTATGTGTGAATTATCACAATCGTTATTATTTGGGTAACTCATATTTTCCCACTTTTTTTGAGATTGTAGAATGAATGAATGGATAAATTTTTTTTTGCAAACTTGTAAAATTTCAAAGTTGTTTCCATTGTCCATCCTCATTTTATTCTTTCTGTGTTTTTTCATAGGGAAAGAGGAAGCTTCCAGTGAAGATGGCCGTGTGAAAGTTC
Organism: Pseudochirops cupreus; assembly: GCA_028627135.1. Lineage (NCBI taxonomy): Eukaryota > Metazoa > Chordata > Mammalia > Diprotodontia > Pseudocheiridae > Pseudochirops > Pseudochirops cupreus. Next base: position 438,055,271 of record CM053580.1, on the reverse strand, counting down.
ACAGAGGAGCCCAGCTCTCGCCCTTTTATCCCAGCATTGATATATAAAGAGTACCAGACTGGACAATGATCAAGAAATCCAAAGACTCATCAGGAAGTTTCTTTATTCACCTCAGGACTACACAGAAAGTTACTGCCAGAGAAGCCAGCATGAGCACAGGTAAACAGGACCAAAACCCTTGCTAGTACCCTAAACAGAGAAGTCCATGGCTCCTCTCTGGCTGAAAAAGTCCAAATGAGGATGGAAGCCAGTGGCAGCACTACTACCTGAGAATCCCCAGGGGTGATAGAAAGACCCATGCAGTACCCTGATGCGTGACAGCCAACAACAGAACCCTGACTAGGGACATTGAATCCTGTCAACGTTTTGAGCGCATACACATTATGGGAAAGTGGAACCAGTGGCAGAAATTCAGAAAAAACAAGGTCAAGATCAACCAGGGCAATTCACAAAACTATGAGGGGTTGTGTCTGGATCTAGAAAAAAAGTCTTAAATCTGGAACTGATGCTGGAGACATGAATAAATAGAAAAAAAGATATTGAACAATATGAAGAGATATTGTGGGTCAAGAGATGCCCAGAATAAAATAATAATGCCATAAAAACTAGAAGGAGAGCCTCAGAGGGTGACAAAAAATGACATAACCACAAGGACTACAAGAATACCTAGAAAAAAATAAACAAAGATATATTTTTTAAAGAACTCTGGAGGAAAAGAATTGAAATGAGAATAAATATCTTAAAATAGGTAGAAAATTTTACCCAAATTGTGGAATGTCCAAAAATTGGAATGGACCAACTGGAACTCAATGACTATGTAAAAAAATGAGAAATATTGGGAAATCAAAAGATTGAAAAGAAGAAAATATATGGTATCTGCTACCAAAAATAATTGAATTGGAAAATAGGCTTCAAGGAAAGTCAACTTGAAAATTATTGCAAGCCCTCAAAACTGTGACAAGAAAATTAAGCCTTGACATCATATTTCCAGAAGTCATAGTTTAAAACTGCCCAGATTTTATAAAATGAATGAAAGATAAAATGGAATAAAGTTTAGAAAATCTTTGACCTCAAGTTCTTCTAAAATTCTACTATGTCTATGCCACATTTCATAGAACACAGAATTTTCCAGTTGGAAGGGATATCAGCCATTTATAGTAATTCAACTGATACATGAAAGGCGTTCCCCCAAGATCATATCAGACAAGTGGTCATGCAACTGATCTCCAAGAAGGAGAAGCCTTTTACCCTCCAGTATATCTGGTCTTATTTAGAGATAACTCCAGTTCTTAGACAGTGTTGTTTTTCCTCCAGCATCAAACTGAAATTTGCCTCTTTGCAGCTTCTCTTCATTTTTATTAGTTCTACCCTCTGAGGTCAAATAGAAAAACAAGTATAATATAGGAATTAAAGGAGCACTAATAACTGGAAGAGACTTCTATAGAGTAGAACCTTAGAGGAAGCTAGGGATTCTAAGAGGTAGGGATGAGAGAATATAAAGCACACAGATGGAAGATGCAATGCTCAGTTCAAAATGAACAATTTTGCTGGCTGTATTGTAGAGTGGGTAAAGGGGAATAGGTTCAGATGTCTAGAAAAGGAACTGAAACTAGGGTATATGGGAACTTAGATGGCAAAATGAGACATTTGTGTTTTTATCCTAGAGGTGATAGAATGCCAATGAGCACAAAAGTGATATGATTAGGAAGATAATTTTGACAGCTCTATGGAATATGGATTGGAGAAGAGAGGCTAAAGCTGAGAGTCCAATTAGAAGGCTAATGCAATGGTCCAGACAAGAAGCGATGAGGTATAAAGTAGAGTGGTGACTGTGTAAGAAGAAGGAAGGGGTCAAATGTGAACGAGGTTGTAGAAGTAAAATTGAAAACAGTCAACACTTGAATGGCTATAGGAAATGAGAAAAATTGAAGAGCTGAGGATGATTTGTGAACCTAGGTGACAAATGAAAGGTGGCACCCTTGACAGACACACAGGGGCATTCAGAGAAGGAATGTCTTTGGGAGAAAATATAAATTCTGTTTTGGATTTGTTGAATTTAATATCTTAATGGGGCAGCTAGTTTGAAATGTCCAACATACAGTTGGTAACATGGAACTGGATCTCAGAAAAGTGACTAGAACTGGATTTTTGAGTCATCTGCATTATAATGACAATTTAAACATTGGGAGCTGATGTGGTCACCATGATAAAGAAACTGGAAAGAAAGAAGAGGACTGAGAGAGAAACTTAGGGACATTCACTAGTAGGGGTCTTGATATAGATAATGATTTAGCGAAGGAGACTGAGGAATAGTCAAAAAGGTAAGGGGAGGAACAGGCGAAAGCACTATTAAAATCAACTTAGAGAGGACATAGTATCTGGGACAAAAATGTTTAAGAATGTCAAACCCTGTAAGTTCTGGTCGAGGAGGATGTGAACAGAATAAAAAGCCCCAAAGATTTTAAAACGTCTTACTGTTTATTAAAGAATAAATTATTTATTAAATAAATAAATCATGTTGTGAGAAATATTGCTAGAAATTTTAGTTGCATGTGATAATGTAAAGATATGGTACATATCATCATGTTGGACTCCCTCTAATCCAAATTAAATGAACTTTTACTGTACTGAAGAACAATCTGCAATCCCTGTTCTCTTTGGCAGTGAATGTGTCAATTATGCATCTATGTCGGTTATGTGTTAATGCTGCCTGAACTGAATGGTGAGAAGCAGCATGAGCACAGTTTGGAATTTTGATGTTGTTCACTTAATTTTGGACTTCAATTTCTGGAAGCAGTCTTTGTCTTTCATGCAGTTTGGTCCCTGACCTTCTGTAACACTTGGAGTCAAGCCATACTGTCTTTGTTTACTGTAAAGAGCATGGAAAAGCTGACTTCCTGACAGTGCGGCTAGAGTCTAAGGTCAAACTATTCACAGGTGAACAAACACAGTCTTTCCACCTTAAAATGGCCATTTGGCCCTTGTAAAATGGAACTGGGCCATAATCCTGGGTAGCAGGGGGAGGTGAGATCAGTAATTTGCCAAATAACAGCAATTAGTCACTTTGTCAGCCTTCTCACAAAAACAAACAAGCAAACAAAAAAACCGTCATCCTAATCCCAAATTTATTCTTGGGAATAAAAATTTATTATATACTATTTTTAGCCATCTAACAGCCTACTCATTAAGTGTGTAGATCTGCAAAATGTCACCATGCTACTACTGTTTTCCAGGATTTTAAAGTCAAAGTACATGTGTTCATATTTTTGGTTATTATGATTCAGTCACACAAATGTAGTTTTCACATTTTCTGTGGCATTTTCCCTACAAAGTGGCATCCAAAGAAGCTTAACTGAGATTTCCCCACAAATGGGTATGCACATTATCCATAGAAAGAGATAAAAAGAGCTTCCTCATTTCAAAGCAAAGAATTTGGTCTCATGGTTTCAACCAGTCCACTTAACACAATATCAATCACTTTTGAAATTTCCCATTCTTGAAACCAAGGTTATTTTGAAATACCATAAGAATAGTAAGGAGGAATGACTGGCCCAAAGTGAATTTGAATACAATTATATTTCCAAAATGGAACTATATGATTATTTTTCTCCAAGAAAACTTGAAAAACTTGATAAGCTTTTTTTTTCCACTTTAAGTTTACACAAGTACTTGAATGCCTTAGCTCTGTAATACTACTGCTTGAGCATTTTCTCTGGTCAGTGATGATTTACCTGCTATTCACTAAGATATATTTGGACATTAAAAGCTCAGTTATTTTACAGCTTCTGAGAAAGGTTATTAAAAGGTTTTTAGCTGTAATGTGAGGTAATAGCCTCTCTTCCTTACTTCGAAATCCAATATGTCATATTCACCTTCATTAGCAAGAATGCTCAGGAAATGGGGGTAAGGTCTTATTTAAGATTTTGTTACTAGAGTTTGTGTATGGAAAACTGCTTAATTTTGACCCTTAAAATAAAAAAAAAGAACATTTCTAAAAGACTGGAACATTTTACCGCCTTAGTAAAATGAATCATACCAAACAGAATTCAGTATTCTTCATGGTTAAAGATCTTTCAGTTTTTCAGGAACATTATTCTGATTATCAAGTTTCATTCTGTTTTCATAGTCTATCCCTTCCCATTCATGCTATTACTGAATTTGTTTACAATCTTATTGGAGAAAAAAGATCTAGACACATGAAATAATTGGCAAACACTGTAATAAATAGTTTGAAAAGCACTAGATTGGATATAATAAATTGAAATAGTGTATGATATAGAAAACAAATTCTACAGAGAGTTAGGAAGGGGAGAAATCACTGCTACAATTACTAACAAAGGGTGCATTAGGGAGGTGTAACTTGAGATAGGCTTTGAAAGATTGGCTAGATATGAGTCAGTGAAAAGGATAGACTAGGTAGGAAAACCAGTTAAGTGGTTTTTCTTTAGTAACCAACATATGGACCCAGAAGAGGAATGTGGCTGTGACAATTATGAAACTTAGATATATTGTGAAGGAAGGATCAAGAGGACTTGGTGATAGATTTGAGATGAGATGTAGGAATGAGAAGGATTCCATCACATGGGGAAAGGCTCCTAGGTTTTCAAGCCTAGGAGCCAAGAAGAATTGTAGTGCCATTAACAGTAATGGGAAAATTATGAGGGGGGCTTAGGTTAGGAAGAAAGGTGAGTGATGTTCCTTACTATCTTTAATGGCTCTGGAACATGGTTATACCCCTATGTAACTATAGACATAGATTGGCAAGTTGAAACTGTAAGAAGAGATGAGCTCACTAAAAGGAGCATATGTAGAGAGAGAAGAAAAAGGGCTGAGCCTTGGTGGGGGCAGGGAAGCATTCACAATTAAGAAGTAGGAGGAAGAAAAAGAATGAGTTGCAGATAATTTTTAGAGTCCTCATTAAAAACATTTATGAATATTGTTTCATTAACTTAATGAAATGTAATTTCACTATCTGCAGCCTAATTGTCATATTATACCTAAGTCTTGCCAGTTAAGTAACACTAACCATAAAGGCTGTTCTAGTGGTCATAGGTACTTGGGTAGCTGAACAACAAAGAGCAAATAAAATATAAGTTCACAAGGAGACAGTGGTAGGCGTGTATTCAACGAGCTCCTATTCTGTGTAGGGCTTCATTCTAGTTTCTTGGCATAAAATGACAAAAGTCAGTGCTAGACTTTAAGGAGTTTCCATCCTGCTGGAGATGAAGAATAATATACAGAGACAAAAAAAGTATAAAGCAATACAATGGAAGTCCAGACCACTAAACTCTCTCTCTCTCTCTCCCTCTCTCTCTCTCTCTCTCTCTCTCTCTCTCTCCTCTCCCTCTCTCTTTCTCTCTCTCTCTTTCTCTCTCTCTCCCTCTCTCTCTTTCTCTCTCTCTCTTTCTCTCTTTCTCTCTCTCTCTCTCCATCTCTCTCTCTCCCTCTCTCTCTCTCTCCTCTCTCTTTCTCTCCCTCCCTCTCTCTCTCTTTCTCTCTCTCTGTCTCTCTCTCTCTGTCTCTCCTCTCTCTGTCTCTCTCCCTCTCCCTATCTCCCTCTCCCTGTCTCTCTCTCTCTCTCCTCCCCTCTCCCTATCTCCCTGTCTCTCCCTGTCTCCCTCCCTCCCTCTCTCTCTCTCTCTCTCTCTCTCTCTCTCTCTGCCTCCCCCCCTCCCTGTCTCCCTCTCTCTCCCTGTCTCCCTCTCTTTCCCTGTCTCCCTCTCTCTGTCTCTGTCTATCTGTCTGTCTGTCTGTCTCTCTCTCGTCTGTGTGTGTGTGTGTACATCAGAAAAGTTCTTCTGTAACAAGTAACACATGAGCTATGCTGTAGTGAAAGAAACTAGGGATTCTGAGACATAGAGGGGAACACCTGAGGAGAAACAATGGAGAGAAGGCTATGGAAAGGCATGGAGATAGAAAAAGTGTCCTGTATAGGGAACACCTAGTAAGGCAATTTGATGAATGGAGATTACATAAAAGGAACTAGTATGAAATAAGATTAGGGGAATGTATAATAGGAGTCAAATTATGTAGAACTGAAGATTTCTGTAGCCAATATGGAATCATTTTTGAATTGATGGTGACATGAAAAATCTGCATGAGAAGGGAGAATCTAGAGATAGTGATCCCAGGGAGAAAATGAAAGCAAAAGAGACTGGTGCAATAATCTTAGACGAGAGGTCATTTGGGCCTGAACTACAGTGTTGACTCTCTGAGAGACTGTAAAGAAAGGGGGATGGATATAGGTGATACTGTAAAAAGAGAATATACAGGACTTGGAAGTTGATGGGATATGTGAGAGTGAGGAAGAGTAAAAAGTCATGGGTAACTCCAGGTTTATCACCAGAAGGATTGGGGTGCCCTCAGCAGAAAGTAGGAAGTTTGAAAAGAGAATAGACTTAGGAGAAATGATAATAAATTCCATTTTGAGTAGGCTAAGTTTGAAATGGTTACAGGATGCTTGAAGGAGGGTCCAGTAGATAATTGATATTTCAGGACATTAGAGTTGGATATACAGATTTAGGTGTTTGTAAATTATATCTAGTAAGTGTACATATCTTCCTTAGCTGATTGCTTTCTTAACTGGGTAAACCTTATCTTTAAAAGACTTGAAGTTTTATAAGAAGGTTAGAAATGAAGGGATTTTCACTTTTAACTGCATTCTGCCTTCAGATAACAAAACTCAGCATTTTTAGGTGAGGATCTGATTGAGCTCAGAGATTCTTTCAAAATAGTGATTGAAGCAAATTTGTTAATGATGTATATGCGCAAAATTATAGGTTTCTTCTGAATAAAAGGAGCATTGCATATGAGTTTTATATGAATCACATTCAAAGATGTGGAGGTGCCACCTGTTGATTATCCCCTCTCTAATAGGAGCCAAAGAGAGAACTCTATTACTCCATCAATTTACACTATCATCTTAGTAGATGAGGAACCCAGCACAAAGGCTTTTCTCTTCTCCATGTTGTCCTATGTACTGTGTACTGGAAAACCATTCTAAAATCACTCTCCTTTCTTTGACCTTGTAGAAAGCAATGACACATTAATAGCCATTTGTTTGGTTCAGGAGATCAGTTGCCATTCTCCCAGCAGGAGATAGGGAGGGCTGGTTAATCAGACCCAGGGTGTTACAGATAGAGGGCAAAGAAAAAAAACAAACCAAACCCTGGAGCCATCTCAGCTTTGATTATAAAGCAAGTTGTAAAGTTGTGGACATTTATCTTTTCTCTGTTAAATGGAATTGATTCCATCAGTCGCTACAGTTGGATTAAAAAAAAAAGTCAGCCACCCACACCCTAAATAGGATGACCCCAATAGACAAGCTTATTAACTTTAAGAGACTTGACCACAAACAGCACTCTCTGGGGCCATGCCTAAGACTGGGGAAAAGGCTACATTGACATTGATAGTAAAACATACCTGGTGCCTCAGCAGAGGAGTGACAGCAAGCACCTGTTCTTTTCCAACTGAGCAGCAGCAATTTAAGTACGGCTTAAGGGCTCTCATTGCCTCCATGAATGTTAGAAAAATATCACTACCATTTGCCAAATTGCAAATAAGAGCCATGTCATATTCAATGAAGCAAAAATATTTTGCTTGTTTTTCCTGATTACTCGTGGGAGTTTATTGTTTTGTGTGTGTGTGTGTGTGTGTGTGTGTGTGTGTGTGTGTGTGTGTGTGTGTGTGTTTTAATAAGAGATTGCCTTTCTGAAAATGATGAAAGCTGTCTCCTCCCTACAAAGAAATATGCTTTTCCCACTTGGGTGAATATTGCCTGTGCTGCTCACTGAAGAAAGGGAGCGGCCTTGGCAAGCATCTTATTAGTCTAAAAATAAATTATTCAGAATGCAGGTTCAGATACAGATTGCAGGGACAGATAATAGAATTGGTTTTCCAAGCCTGTTCATGCTATGAAGACATGGTGTATGCTTTTCAGGAATTCACTTAAGTGGAATCAGCTTTGACTAATACAACTGAGAAATAATATTGCTGCCATCCAGCTAGTGTCTGTGGAACAGCATCCTCTGACTCTCTTGAAGTATCTATGGTTTCTTTTCGTGGATGTGTGTGCACACATATAAATTTAGATATAGAGCCACACACACATACACACACATGCACATACATAGACACATGCTTCAGGTTGGTCTGTTCAAGGGCAACAACTCTTCGTTACCAAAGGGGAGAAGGGCACGTTTCACTTGGGCATATTTGTTCTCCCCCCTCCTTTAGTGAAATAGTTGACCACATCAGCAGCCGACTTCAGTTCGTCATGTGGTTTCTCATGTGATGCTGGGTTCGCAGCGCTTTGGAGACAGAGCCTTTGTGACTCGGCACTCATGGACAGTAGCGTTCAGCAACAGAAGAGATTTTGGAGGGGGCGGGGTGGGAAATAAAACCAGAAACGTCAGAAATAAAAGTCGCACGAAGTATTCTGATCTATACAATTTTTTTCTACATTTTAACTCTTGGTTTTTTGGGTTTGTTTCTGTTTTTCCACCCCTGCAGGCGTTGAGCTGTGTTGGTTTTGTTTTTCGGGTACTTTTTGTTTTTTGAAGCAAGACTATCTTCCCTCAAAGCTCCTGTGCTGCATTGCTGTTGGTATGCCAAGCTTTCCCCTGGTTACCTGAGCTGCTACTGCTGCTGCTTCTGATTCCCTGCCACTCCTTCATCATGGCACATCCGAAGCGAGAGCCATCCGTCTGCGCAGCGTTCAAGAAGGAGCTGCCCACGGAGCCCTGGCCACGGTCTCCTGTTATTGCTGGGAGAGAAGGGTCCGTGGACCGGGGTGAAGCTGCAGAAGATGTGGGGTTGGTTGGGTAGGAAGCAGAAGGGTGGGCAAAGGGAAGCTCAGATATGTTATACCGTGCCAATGCCAACTAATCCACTTCACGACAAGGGCACCAGCAATACTCACTCAGCCTGTGCTGCTCAAAGGGATTAGTCTGGGGAAAACCATGCAGAGATGCGGTGGCATTTTACCTCAGAGTGGTGCTGAAGATGGATAAATAAGGTATCTGATGGGTCCGCCTGACAAGGCAGAGCCAGGAGGAAAAACAGAGCCAGGGAGCGCATGGAAAGAAAGAAGAGATGCTGAATGCTGTTTGATTGTCTGATGCTGTGCATTCTCGTTCTAGGGAGGATGGCATAATTTATAACAAAGTGTATGGATGGAGGAACTGTAAATTGTAGTCTGAATGTCCCCGATGCTGTCAAGGAAGAAACTGATGAGCTAGGTGACTTCACCAGTGTCCCCAGAGAAAACAACAGCTCTGCAGTATAGAGTTAGATGCATGTGCATGCATGTGTAGACATGAAAACGAGATTTCTGACCATTTTACACAGAAAGTTTGTCACTTTGCTGGATCAGGCTTGATTGCAGCTTATATTTTCAGCTCCAGTTCGACACCCATTTCCTGAGTAGTGAGCGCTTGGTTGCAGCCATCGCATGCAGAATTTTCTTGTTAATGTGAAAGCATCTCCCTCTGATTTAACTCCTTGAAGCTCTGACTCCTCAGTGCTGTGCTGAGACCAATTGTGGGGTTTTGTTTTCTTCTTCTTAAAAATCTCTGTAAACACAGCTGTATCCAGTATGGTGAAAAATTCTATACTGTAAATAGAAATCTGATCAATCTAATCAAAATAAATGTATCCCAGATGACTCTGGGACCAGCTGACTGCCACAGGCTTCAGATGGCCAAATGCTCAACTGAGCTGAACCCAGTGTTAGGTTTACATTTTTTTTTTAAAAAAAGAATTTCAAAATCAGCCAATAATTAAAAAAAAAAAAAAGAAAGAAATCCCCGCCCAAGAAAAGAGGTGGTGCTGACATTTGCAGCAAGTTGGTCAGATAAAGGATCTGTATACATATATGTAGCTATAATTATCTATGGAGATAGATATATCTATAATTGTCTATGGAGGTAAACAATTATAGATATAGATTATGTATAGATCTTTTATTTTTGGATGTGATTGTGGGATTGTGCTTTGAACGTCAGTAGGATTTGTCATAACACGGACGTAGAGTCGATATGGAGAAAACTTGTGTCTTATTTGGGTTGGCCTTGTCCAAGTGGTGAGCAAATATGATACTGAGTGGCAAAGACTGCCAGCACTGTTGCCTACTGTGAGCCTCAGGTCCATTTAAACTCTGAGGACGAAAAGGGCTCAGCTGTAATTGCTACCCCAACCTAGTCAAAGTAGCCCGCAATTCAAGATGAGGCGATGGCCCACTAGTTAATGCGAGGTCCTATAGGATGCCTATTTGATCCTTCCATTATGTGTTCCTAGTTCTACAAAGTCAGTCCTGTGTGTTGGAATATGTTTGGCCAGCTGTTGGGTAACATTCCTACAGGGGAAGGAAGAAGGGGAGGAATCTTATTACTGTTCTCCCCAATTATAGACATGTGTGCAGAGAAAGATGGGTGGGGAAGAGATTGGTGAAATCAGATCATTCAAAACTATGACTCTAGACAGAATGAAAATGAAATAGAAGAGAGGAGTGAAGAGGGAGATATAGAATGAACCCCAAGCAAGCATGTAGGATAGAAACAGAGTTCGAACTTCAAAGTAACACATATGAGGAAAATTGTCAGCGACTTATAATTAGCAACTCATGGTTACGTCAGTGACTGTGTCTCTCCAAGAATAACTATGTGATGTGTGCTACAAAATAGAGATAGTCATAACTAAGTTATCAAGCCCAGTTCGAACAAGGGCAAATGGATTAATGAATTTGCTATGTTCATAAATCAAATATGAATGGATTACATGTTTAAGACTTACTGAATTCTGCATAATTGAAGGCTAAATTATCAGCTTGTTAGAGGGCACATATTCATTAAATGAAACTGTAAAGCCCTTTAAAAAATGCAGATTAACCATCCAAGAAAATGTCTTTTTGTGGTTCAATCAAATGCATGAAACTCTCTGAAAATGAATGATAATGCATTTCCCCAAATAACCATCCCTCACTATACCCAATTGTCATTGTGGAAGAGACATTGCTTTGCATCATTGAAACAGAGAGGTATAACAAGGCACCCGTGGTAGAAAAGTAATCCAGTAATTTTTAGAATGCCACAAAGTATTGTGCACAAATGCTGAGTTTTTAAAGATTGTATTCCTTTCCCCCTCTTGTCCCTTCCAGTGTTTGGAGATGAGGGTGAGGCTATGCCTGTAGCCCTTACCCAGAGATGGTGGGAGGTACTTCCTGATTGGTCTGTCGGTTTAGAATGTTGACTCCCATTTTGTAACTGTATTTGTGTTCATGTTGCCTGATTGCTCCTGACCTGTTTTGTTTCCATGCCTGGGGAGAAGTCAATCTCAGTTCAGCTATCTACATTTGGACTTTTTTTAGTGATATGTACATATTTATGATATTAACTATGCCTGTATTTTTTTAAAATATGGTTTAAGCAAAATCATAGGCAGAGGAGATCGTGTGTATGAAATTGTTGCATGTAATATTATTTAAATATACTTACTTTGAGGTTCCAGAAGCTGACATTATCTGAGCCTGTTTAATTTACATCTTAGATTTAGTCAATAAGCGTAACCTGCTGGATCAGAATAGTGTATTCTGTGCACCCAACAGGGTGGAAGACATTATTTTGTTTGTGTTAGTTCAAACAGCTGGTCATTAATGCAGGACCCATTTCCAGAGTGAAGTGCTAGTGGACGTGAATGGCTGCCTGATTAATGCTGTCCCTCAAAGGGTCCTTCATCCTGCAGTGATGCTCACGCCAGAATAATGCAGCATGATTTGATTGCACTCTAACAGGGTAGTATGTCATTGTGTCACCAAGCAATTGAGGTTATTATGGGGCAGGGCAGACAGACGGGACAGTGGGGTTACTAGACCGTAGCATTTTTAGAAATACAGGCCTGACCTACTTAGAGTTATTCTCGCTGGCTGGCAGCTGCATGGCGTATGGAGTCTCCTGATAGGCTGAGCCTGTTGCTAGGGGGAATTAGCATGAATTTTTCCACACACAGACTCACTGACTGAATGATAAAAGCTGCCTGGAATTAAAGAGATTTGGTTCAGTATTATACAGATTTATCTCTCTCCTTTTTCTCTCTCAAGTGCAGAAAAAGGATGCAAAATGAAGTTTTGGTTTCCATTTGTTCTTTGACCCCCTTCCTCCAGGAAACAGGAGGGAGAAAGGGACAGTTATGAAATTTTGGTTAATCTCTTACTGTTTGGGTCATTGAAACAATGTTGCAAATTGTGAGCTATTTACCCTTAGAGACTGCTGGGAATGAGTAACAGGGTTCGGCTCAGTTTTGCCCTTCTGTGCACTAAGCTGTTTTGAAGTTGTACATGCATCTTTCATGCACTGTATATTTAAACTCCCCTTCCCTTTTGGGCTTGAACAAAACATTTATACAAATTCTCCTCTATCCAAACAGATTCAAACTTGCAATCTCTGGCTTGTTTAAAATGAGGTATTCAGGATGCCAGATTTAGAAGGGAAAATGTATACTATTTTTTAAAATAGTGTAACAATATTCTGGGCTATTTTTGGTTTGGCTCACTTCTCAAAATCAGCCTGATGTTTATGCTCATGGATGGAACAGAGCTCTCCAACCCCCCCCCCCACCTCCCTTTGCTTCCCCTAAATGCAGAAAGACAGGATTTTCCCATAGAGGAAAGTATGTATAGACGGCTTCTCTGGGGAATGTTTTGCTTGTTGCTGACATCTGCATCACGTGTAGACAGTTCATATAATCCATTTTATATGATGACCCAAGATTTTTTCCCTGGATTTCCAAGTGTCTGTCAGTGTTCCAGGATCTTTTCAGTAGTTCCTTTTAATCCTAGCCTCCTAAAAATCAATTTTGCTTTTAAGGTAGTCTGAAAAGTGCCAGAGGGTGGTGTGGAGAGGAGGGGGAAGAAGAGGAAATAAAACAATGCACAGTCAAGAATGCTTTGATGTAATTATGAATATTTCTCTTTTATTGTCACTAATTATAGAAGGTCTCTGCTTAAATAACAATTCCTCTCTGTTATCCTTCTCTGTGGAAAGAAATCATCAACCCTACCCTATGATTTCAAATTAATTTTTGTGATAGCACGTGGTGATATTACAAGTAAGCAAATTAGGGCTTAGGTTAGTAGAAGAAAAGCTTGGGAGGCAGCAGTTTGTCATCCTGTGTGCTTAGATCTTTGACGTGAAAATCAAGGGGGCAATGTGGGTGGACAGTTCTTTTTTCATTTTGATTTTTCCAGGTGAGTGAAATATATACATACATACATACATACATACACACATATGCATGTGTGTAGATAGGTAGATGATAGGTAGGTAGGTAGGTAGATAGATATATAGGTAGATAGATATAGATATACATGTATATGGCAATGCCCAAGGTATCCAGAACTGTCTAGACAACTACATTCTTAATCAAAATGATTTTCACTCCCAGAGACCACTCAACTGGTATGAATCAAGAGAAGAAATACTTCCTAATGATTTTGTAGGCATGGAATTTTATAGTAAGTCATTCAACATGGATTTTTTAAGGTACCTTCCATTTGCAAGGCATTGTGTTAGACACTTGGGAGCAAGGAGTTGAGTAGTGAATAGAAAACTAGACCTGCGGTCAGGAAAGTCTCTATCAGAATTCTACCCCTGACTTTTTAATAGTTGGATGGTACTGGTCAAGTTACTCAATCTATCTAAACTTTAGTTTTCTCATCTGTGAAAAGGGGACCTATTTCACAAGGCTCATTGTGAAGATCAAATGAAATAATATCTGTAAAACTCTTTGCAAAATGTAAAGAGTTACATAAATCTGAGCTATTACTATAATGAAGGGAGAAATGAGATTTTCTCGTCTTAAAGAGCTTATAGTTTATAACACAAATAGAAAAAGATAAGCACATAAAAGCAATACAACAAAATACTCATCTATTGACTGGGTCAACTTTAAATTTAATATTTATGTATTTATTTATTTTTACTTTTTGGAGGAGAGGGCAATTTGGTTTAAGTGACTTGCCCAAGGTCACAGGGCTAGTTTTTGTGTTAAGTGTCTGAGGCTGGATTTGAATTCAGGTCCTCCCGACTCCAGGGCCGGTGCTCTATTCACTGTGCCACCTAGCTGACCCTAAATTTAATATTTATATGATGTGTAACAAGTAGATAAATTGTCATATTCCCTCCCTTTTAGAAAACAGAGAATTATGAAGGTGACTTTGGCTTACATCATTAAACATGGTCCTTCTTAAGTGAGCAATGTGTTATTTCATTGATGCTCAATCTAAAGTCACCATGCCTCTCTATTGCAGTGGGGTTAGTAATGGGGAGGAGGTGGTGAGGAGAAGTAATTGCCTTTAATTTGTTGTTTGGAAAACTTTACTACAAACAAATGAGTAACTCTGTAAAAATAAATAAACCCCAGGGGGAAGAATGTCATCATCATATTACAGCAAGTATCTTCAGAAGATACATATTGTTGTTTTATATATGGGGATTATGTATATACAACCAATCAAACTGAAGGCTTGGAAGTTGATTCATAAGCAATCGATCTGACTGCAACTGTGAAGTTAAACACATTTCAGTTGTTCTGTCTGTTAAGAAGAATGGTTTGGATTAGCTTTTCCAGCAATTAGTCACTATTAGACAAGTGGCTATGTTAATAGTTGGAATGAAGAATTTATCAAAATGGTCTCTGAGCTCCCATGTAGGAAGATATGAATTATTCACAATGAAGAATATATCTAACTGTACAATGTACTCCATCTACCACCCAATATATACCTGGGACCATTTGTTTTACCCTGATAAGTGTGGTTACATAGCTTATCCCTACCATGTGCAGAATACAGATGGGATCATGACCACCATATTGGTAGGTAGTTTCTGGACAAAAAAAAGAAAGGAAGAAAAGTACTACATTTTTTGCTCCCAAGGACCCAAGAATAATGTGGCTAAAGGTTGCCAGCAACATTTTTGGACAATCTCCTCAACATTCCCACAATTGCCTCCTTTTCCCTGGGAAGCTGCATTCTAGAGGGCTTTACTTTCCCTACAAGACTATAAGGTCATAGAACTAGAGCTAGAAGGAACCTTAGAAATCACACTGTCCAATACCTTCAATTTACAGATGAGGAAACTGAGATGCAGAGAAGTGACTTTCCCATATGTCACACAGGCAATAAGAACCTAGAACTTATTCATTCTTATTAGTTCTTAGTATCCAGGACTAGAACCCAGGTCTTTGTGGCCCTAAGATCAGTGTTCATTTCAATACATTGTCTCCATTCTATAGTTGTCTATTCTGTGCTATAGGAAAAAATCCCCATCTGGTTTATAACCTCCCTTTTGTTTACTGCATGTGATAGTGCATCAATAGTTTTAAACAATCTATACCTGGAATTTACACACACACACATATGTATATATGTGTGTGTATGTATAGGGTACATACTAAAAGCCTTTCCATTTTGACATTGAGCACTATACTCTATTTGCATGAGCTTTGAGATAGAATCATATTAGGAGTATATACTCATACACTATGTATATACAGTATATTTTTTACAAATACACTTGCCTGTTTGGGTCAGGTAAGGCCTAAAACTTATACCCTCACCAGTAATGGGTGGATATTGCAATGAATCAGATTTAGACTTGATGTAAGGAAAAACTTCCTGACAATGACACCATCCCAAAATAGCATCAGCTGCCTCACTAAAGGTCTTAAACACAAGAGTGTTTGATATTTGAGATGGGGAGTCTTTTTTGGGTAAGTGTTGGATTAGTGTAGGACTCTTAATCTTTTTTCTAATGACCTTTTTTTTGCCCTCTGGTGAAGCCTATGGACCCCCTTATCAGAATAATGTTTTTAAGTGCATGAAATAAAATACATATTATTTGGAAGGAAATCAAACGTTACAGAAAATAAAGATGTAACATTTCTCACACCCTACATTCATAGACCCCCTAAAATTTATCAGACTCCTTGGGCATCTGTGGAGCTCAGGTAAAAGCCTCTAGGATAGTTAGATGCTAAGATGACTTCCAACTCTAAAATTCTATGAAATGCTCACAGAGATATACTGTTACCACGTTCTATTAAAAAGAGGAAACTTTTTGAGGGATGGCAATGATCAGTCATCTCAGAAGAGATTAAATGTCTAAAAGTATCCAAATAAGATATCATAGGTTGGGATATCATCTGTACAGTTCCTATAAATGCTATCTGTTCAGTCTTTGGGAGACACTTCTAGGATCACACAATTTGTGGATTCCTGGGATGCAATTAGCCATTGAAAAGCAACATGCCACAGACACTGGCATTTTTGTGAAAGTGGAGTTACTCTTTAAAACAAAATCTATGATGTAGCCAAATGACACTGAAGTTCCAAGTTCCAACCATCATTGCAGACAAAATCTCTGTAACATCTGTTTGCAAACCCCAAGGGAAGTACTTTGCTTTCAGGAGCCCAGGAATACCAGATCATAACAGAGCACATATGTTTATTGGTGACTTTCAATAGCCACTGTGTTACAAGGAGGTATAGTGAAAACTAAGAATGACGATTTAGATGAGATCTCCATTGAGGCACTTTGCTCAAGCCTGCTCAGACTCAGTACCACCTGGATCTTTTATAACTTTTGGAGAGTTTATATTCTAGACCATTGACTTATACAACTTAATTCAATTACACTGATTGGTTTACTAGCCATATTGCCAAGTGATAATAATAGGCAGATGTCCTCTATTTCAGATAAGTGATAGGAAAGAGACACATCCAACAAGCTGTCCAAACTCCACTGACAATATTATAGAATTATAACTTTTTAAATTCCAAATGTACTAAAATCATATATCTCCCCAGAGCAAACAGCTGAATTGCTTGTTTTGTTATATAAATATTTGTTTACATGACCTTATTTGATATTCACAATAGCTCTGTGAGTTAGGAGCTATCCTCAATTTATGGAGGAGGAAATGGAGGCTAAGAGGTGAAGTTACTTGCTTTTGTTAAAGAACAGTTTGAAATAAAATTCTTTTAACTCCAGTGTTTTCCCCATCTCATTGCAATTGTCAAAGACGTTGATGGTAGAGAAAAAAGCTCATGTTAGGGTTTCTTCCAGTAGCCAAATTTTAAAAGCATGTAGAAATGTTCCAGAGAAAGCCTTTCATAGAAAAATCTTATATCAGAGATAGCTTCATTTAACAAATTCTAGAGAGAGAGGTTATGTAAATGGAAATAACCAATTGAAGGAGTAGGCATGAGTACTAATTGGGGAGGGGTAGTGGTAAAGGGAAGAGTGGTTGTCCATTGGCAAGCAACACTGTTATTTGAAGAGAACAGAATGACCTCAAAAGCCAACCAGGTGGCACTTTGCCTTTTTCATCCATAAAAGCGCTAAAAAAAATGAGGTGGAAAATTCATTTGGAAAGAAATCATTTCAGTGCATCACACAAAAGTGAGGGACCCAATTCCAGAATAAGAACCTATAGAATGGATAAGTTGTTGAGTACAAAGAGATATTCAAATATTTTTATTCCATATTCAAGCTGTATATCCTTAGCAACTCTTCATCAAATCTTAGAATATTTAACCCCTGGTAATAAAACAGAGTACAAATCTTCTCAGTCCTAAGTGGGGTACCTGTGCCTTATAGATTTTCAACCATTGTTGGTGAAATAATGTACTGTCTGAATTTTACAAATACCCTAGCTGAGTCAGTTACTTCTTACTGAATACACAATATAGAACAAAACTGGTTTAAAACAAACAATACGTCAACCTGGCCATAGATTATTCATCATTTAATATATAGCAGGTGAGTTTCACAGAGCTGGATTCCAGAGGTAATGCCCTAAACTGATTTGCCAAAATTATTTTATTATTTATGAGAGGAATTGTGGTGTAGCAGATAAAGGTCCAGATTTACAGTCATATCCATCTTCTGCCACTTGCAAAGCTGTAGGATCATAGAAACTTGTCCATTAAACCCCACTGAGGCTCAGTTTCCCCATCTGTAAAATGAATATAATATTATCTGTAATATTTGCCTTATAGGGTTGTTGTGAGGCACAAATAAGGTAATGTATACTTTAAAGCTCTGTATTTGTTGTTGTTTCAACAGCTCAGATAATAGCCATGCTATTTGAGAAAAAAAAATCAGGAGTAATAATTTTATTTGTTCTTTCTTCCTGGAAGAGTAAAACAAAACAAGACAAAACAAAAAACAAATGTCCCCATAAGCCACTGGGGAAATGCCTGATTGCTTTCTGGAACAGACTTACCAGATATTTTGCATGGCCATTACCTGTCTTTGTGATGAACGGAACACACTTAGAAACAGAGGGTCTTGGTAAAAGCAGCCAGCTTTTGTGACAGGTGTGACAGGTGCTAAGAAATGCCTGCTAACAAAGGGTTCTTCCCAAGTGCGTTCTTGGGAAATGTCGTGCAAAAGATAGAGTTGAAGTCCTGAAATATTCTGAGGGGAAACTACAATAAAACATGGGAGAGGAGAGGCAATAGAAAACACATGGGGAACTGTGGCCTTGAGGCCACATGTGGCCCTCTAGGTCCTCAAGTGTGGCCCTTTTGATGGAATCCAAGTGGGATTTGTTTTATGCAATAGAATGATAGCTGTAAAGGCAATCATGGGACAGTGGTCTCTGAGGGCAAAGTTTAAACCAGAAGATCAAGCTGAGGAGGAGGAGAAGGGTAGATCTGGATAGCTGATATAAAAGAAACCGGGGAGGAACAGCTGGCTGGACATTGGATAATGGATGTTTGTTCTGCTTACTTGCATATTGAGAGAACTTGGCTTTGATGCAATGTTGAGCTGTGCCTCCTGTGTGTAGGCTTCATGGGCCAGTTATGTGCATCACTGGGAAATTAATCTGAGTTTTTTTTTCCTCTCTGGAGGAAAACTCTTTTAAATAAAAGTGTGTTCACAATTTAATCTTTGGAAGATACAACTAAGTGTCTGACCAGGAGATGGTAGATTGCCATCAATCCCCTTCTTCCTATAGGTACTAATGATTGGCTTAATGAGAACAATACAGAAAACTTGATGTGAACCCATGATCTATTGTCGGGTAGTCAGCTCAGTGACTCAGTGGGTAAAGAACTAGACCTCAGATCATGAATATCTTAGTTCAAATTGGGCTTCAGGCACTTACTATCTTTATAACATCTGTTTACCTTAATTTCTTCAACTGTGCAATGGGGGTAATAATAACATGTACCTCCCAGGGTTGTTGTGAGGACCAAATGAGATAAAACTTGAAAATCATTTAGCATATCGCCTAGCACATAGTAGGCATCACATAAAATGCTAGCTGCTATTATTATAATTATTATTGCTATTATCCTTATTATACATGCCATCACATGACAAAAAGGTATTACCCTCTAGGTGGTGTACTGGATAGGGTGCTGGACCTAAAGTCAGAAAGACCCAAGTTCAAATCTAGTTTCAAATACATACTATCTGTGTGATCCTGGGCAAGTCACTTAACCTTTATCTGCCTCAGTTTCCTCAATTCCAAAATGGGGATCATAATAGTACATACCTCCCAGGGTTGTTGTAAGGATAAAATGAGATAATATTTATAAAGCACTTAGTACAGTGTCTGGCATATAGTAAATATCATATAAATGCTAGTGATGATGATGATGATGAAATATAGCATAATAAGAAAAGAGGTATTACCAGGACCAGCTAGGTGATTAAGTAGATAGAGTGCTGGGCCTGGAGTCAAAGACCTGAGTTCGAATTTGGTTTCAAATACATACTAACTCTGTGACCTTGTGCAAGTCAGTAGCCTTTAAGATATTATATATAATAGGGTTCATAATAGTACCTGCCTCCCAAGGTTGTTATGAGGATCAAATGAGATAGTAGTTTTTAAAAGCTTAGCATTGTACCTGACATATAGTAGGTGCTTTATAAATCTTTCCTTCTTTCCTTTCTTCTTTTCTTCCTTCCTTCCTTTCTTCCATCCTTCCTTCCTTTCTTCCTTCCTTGCTTCCTTTCTTCTTTCTTTCTCAAAACGGGTATTTGCAAAATAGAAGAGTCTACATGGTTATTAGAAAATAATTGCCCTAGCCAATGAGTAACATTAACCTCAATCAAGTAATCAATAAGCACTTATTAGGCAGCTACTCAATTCCAGAGGCTGCCCTCAAGGAGTTTACACACATACATATATGTATATCCATGAAAGTCACTTGTTCAATAATAATTATAGCTGTCATGCTTTGCACACATTCTCATTTAATATCTCACATTTGCCCCATAAGGAAGGTGCTATTATTATCTTCAGGTTCAGAGAGGGGACACCATATAGCTAAGAAAAGGCTGAGGTGGGATGTGAGTATAAGTTTCCTTGACTCCTAATCCAGAAAGCTATCCACGATGCAATAATGCCTCTCAGTGCTTCTCATGCTAAATAGAGATAGTAACTGAAGTCATGAGAACTGACAAGATCAGAGAGGAAGAGTATATAGAGAGTGAGAATATACAGAGAGAAGGGAGGTCAGTACAGAGCTTTGCCAGAGACACTTGTACATAGGGGACCAAACACAGATGATGAAGAACCTTCATGCAGTTAGGAGGACAACCAGCAAAGAGTAGTATTTTGCAAACTCCAGGAGAAAAGTTCATATAGGAATAATGGGTAATCAACAGTGTCAGATACTGCGAAAAGGTCAAGAAGGATGAGGATTCAAACATGGCCATCAGATTTAAAAGGTAAAAGAGTGTTGGCAAGCTTGGAGATGGCAGGTCCAATTAATTGGCTAGGTCAGAGTCCATTTTGCAAGAGATTAAATGATGAGTGAGAGGAGAGGAATGAAAATAACTAGCATAGATGACTTTTCCTGGAAGTCTTGCCATAGAAAGGGAGGAATGATGTAGAACGATAGTAGCTTTAAGGAGGTGATAGAATCAAATGAGACATTTTTATTTTGTTTTGTTTTTTTTTTAATTAAATTCTTTATTAAATTTTTTTGAGTTACATCTTTTCTCTCCGTCTTTCCCCCGCCCACC
>CM053580.1:437999883-438033730 GCA_028627135.1 Pseudochirops cupreus | reverse complement strand
GAGTTCCAGGATTGGTTTAGAGTCCTATTTTATGGGTATTTTGGGGTGGCTATGTGAGAGCTGCGATGTGTTGCTGCTTCTACGCCGCCATCTTGGCTCCGCCCCCCGACATTTTTATTTTGAAAGGTTAGGGAAACCTTGGCATGTTTATAGCAATAGGTGTAGGCCAGTGTGCAGGGAGAGACTGAAGATTAGGCAAACAGAAAGACTGATTGATGAGGCCAGCTCCATTGATCAAGAGCATAAGTAAAGACATTGGTCATGGAGAGGAGAAGGGTCTCTGGGAGGGTCTCTTTACAAAGAGAGAGGTTTCTTTATTTTTGTAAGAAAGAGGCAAAGGGGTAGTGATTTTAGAGAATTTTGTTGTTTGGGATGGGATGAAGATGAGAAGACCTCATTTGTGTTGTTGTAAAGTAGTAAGCTAGGTCCTCTACTGAAAGATGGAGGGAAAAGATTGATCTAGGAGTCTTAGGGAAAGAAACAGGGCTTTGAAAAAATTGCTGTTGAGAGTCAGAAAATTGATTAAGGAGGAATAAAAGGTCTACCTCAAGGACCAGGTTGACATTAGATAATTTGTAAATAGACCCAGTTGTCATGGTCCTGTGACTTCCTTTTCTGGCATTCAGGAGCATTAGTGTAGGAGAAGGTAGAAGATGGGAATAATGCAAAGTCTGATATTAGGAAAGTATAAAGAGAACATAAAACAGAGGAACAATATATCTGGGAGTTGAAAACTGTATGTTGGTGATCTGTTCAAGACTGGGAAGGAAAGAAAGTGATCCTGAAGCAGGGATAATGGTATGGGAGAGAAATACACTGTAGGGTGATTGAAGGGAATGGCCTCAATAACTTTTTTAAAAAATGCTTCTTATGTGTAAAGCATTTGTGAAACAAAGAAAAGCAAACACATCATCCTTGCCCTTAAGGAAAACATATTTTAATAGAGAAGAGAAGGTTTAGGAAGAATGAGACACAGTAAGAGATGGAAGGATAGGAATTCTAGATCATGAAAGACAGGATTCTTGTGAGTGATTATCAAGGGTATGACCACCCCGTGAGTGTGTCTAACATGGAATGAAGATGCATGGAAATTAAGTTGATTAGTAAACAGGGAGATCAGTATGATTGAAGGACCATCAATAAATATTTTCAACTTCCTAAACATAAGGGCAAGAGGTGCAGAAAATAGGAAATTTGTTTAAAAAAAAAAGAAGGAAGAATGACTTAGGAACTTGAAGATATCTAGATAGTATTATGTAAATGGATATACCAAACTTCAGTGGAAGAAAAGTTCAAAAGAGGAAAAGAGAAGCATGAATTATTCCAAATTCTCCTCCTGGTATCTCCTATTGTAAGGAATGAGAGAAGGTATCTTCATTAGTGGATAGATTAGCTAGAGACACAGTTGCTTCTGGGAGTAGTGAGATTTGCATAAATGCAAGAGGACAAAGGAGTACAAAAGGAAAGGATACTTGAGGAAGGGGAAGCTTGTTAACAATCTCATTGTTGAGAAGATACAATGGAGAGAGAAGGCAGAACAGCAAAAAAAAAAAAACTCAGGAGGGGAAGGGCTGAGAGAACATATAAGTAATAGCAGGGGAATGGGATTCCTCCTAGCCAGTTAGCAATTCTATATCATAAGGTTTCACAGAAGACATTGAGCCCTCCATTTTCTCATCTGTAAAATGAGGGTGTTGGACTGGATGACCTTTGAAGACCCTTTTAGTTCTGAGTCTAAGATCTTATGATCCTTTGCTGGAACTTGAGGATTTAGAACAGGAATTTAAGGCCATTTGGTCAAGTTCTATGGGTAGCATAGGACGATGTTGCAGAGGGCCACTGTAGCTATGGAGGTTGGATGTTTTGGGGTATTTTTCTTTGGTCATTATTGTGTTTTGTCATTATAGCATGTCTCCCTTATCCTATAAAGGTACTCTAAAAGGATTGGAGGCAACTGTCTTATGGACTTGGTCATTCGCTCCAAGTTACTCAGGATCCCTTAGTTAATCAATTCAACTCTATGCTTCTTTTAAGTCCCTTGTCTCCTTATCCTATCACCAATCTTGCCCTGCAAAACCTCGGTCTTTCATTATTTCAGCTGTACCTGGCCTTTGCTCCTATTCAGATGCTTCTGCATGAAGTTAGAGAAAGTCATGAAACTATACCAACTGCCGCTACTGAAATCTTATATTATCTAATCCTACATAGGCCCTCACTGCAGCAAAACAATCTTTTCCACCTCCCTAATTAACTCATTGCAATTCATTGCAATGGTTTTTCCAAATCTTTCCTTACCTCCTATGGATCCCTCTCAGCCAAGAACCCTGCTTCATATTTCACTAAAAGAAAAAATGAGGCCTTTTGTCAAGGGGTACCTCTACCTATCTCACCTTATATCACTTGGATGGCCTATGCCACCATTTCCTCCATCTCTATCTCACATGAAGAGATGGCCTTTCTCTTTGCCAAGACAAACCACTCTACATGCACAAATGGTCCTATTCCTTCTCTTTTTTCCCCCCAGCAGATTGCCCTCTCTGTGTAATCCCTATTATCTCTTTTATTTATTTATTTATTTTAGATTTTTCTTTTTTGCTTTTTTTTTTGGAGGGAGGAAGGTAGAGCAATTGGGGTTAAGTGACTTGCCCAAGGTCACATATCTAATTTTGTATTAAGTGTCTGAGGTCAGATTTGAACTCAGTTCCTCCTGACTCCAGCGCCAGTGCTCTATTTACTGCACCACCTAGCCGCCCCTATCTCACTTATTTTTAATCTTTCCTTGTCTACTACTTTCTTACTGTCTACAAACATGCCTACATCTTCTGCAACCTCTAGAAACACTCATTCATCCCCATTCAACATTTTCAGTCTTCTTATGCCTTATTCCTCACCAAGTACTCTGTGATCAAATGATACTGGTCTACCTGCTGTTTCTCACATAAACCAGCTTTCTTAGACTTGGACATTTTCATTGGCTGTCCCCCATGTCTTGAACTCTCTCCTTCATTTCTGTGTCCTGGATTCCTGGTCTTCTTGCAAGTCTCAGCTACAATCCCACCTTCTACAGCTAAAATTCTATCTTCCTCTGTGATTATCTCAAATATGTATCTTGTTTATATATACTTGTTTGCATGTTGTCTTCCCCATTGGACTGTGAGCTCCTTGCAGGCAGGGACGTTTTTGCAGGCCTTTTTTGTGTCTCTCCTCCCCCCCAACCCCATTTAGTACAGTGCCTGGAACATAGTAGGGTCTTAATAACTCTTATTGACTAACTGGGGTATATGATGATGAATTTTTGCTGCATGTTCATCATTGACTGCCTTTGTTTCATAAGTCTGTGATCACAACCCATTTCCAGCAACTCTTATCCTTTCCCTGACTATAGGGCATATTTGAGAAGGTGAAGAAGAAGCCAGATAACCAGAGGTAAGACTTAAAAACTCAAAAGCAGACAGGCATAGTTAATGGGGAAAACCGGTATATTAAAATAAAACTACTTTTACAACAATTCAGTGATAACACAAATAGACTTTTCACTTACATCATGATGAAACCAAGTGGACACATGTCAATTCTGTCTTTAGAATGGGAACTCAATGACTAATTGATTGAACCTTGCTTCTTTGGGGTCAATATTGATAAATTGCTTCAAAGCCCAAGGAAGAAAGGGAAAACTGGAACATGCTAATAAATATATGCTTCAAAAACTGAGGCAGAAGCTCCTTTGAAGGAGGAACCATGCCAGTTACTATGCAATTCTGTACCCTTTTGCTATTCCTTTTACTGTAGAATGTGTGTGCCCCTATAAACAGTCCAAATTTGGTTAGCCAAAATTGACTTTGTCTGGAGATCTTTTATCCATTCTCTAAATTCTTCAGTTCTCTCTCGATTTAGTTTTAATGTCCTCCTAAAACTCAGGTTCTCATGCCCACTACCAATTCTATCACCCATCCTACAAAATATTATTCTCTTTCTTATATGCTAGTCAATTTCTTGACTTTTTACTTTATTTTGATTTTGTATGACAGCTTGGAAGAAGACACAGATGTGGGGAAAAAGGAACCATTTCCCATTCACAAGCCATGTTTTTACAAATTGAAAGGAGAGTTTAAAACTGTCTACAAAGCCCAATCTGATTAAATGGAATATAGACAACAAAATCCATTTCTCATGATCAGCAAGCCTCTCTGGCCCTAAACTGCTCCTGGCTACCAACCAAATTATTATTATTATTATTTTTAGAGAGTGCTTCATGTTGTTTATCTTGTTCCAGTAGGGACTAAAAACTCCTAAAGGTCAGAGACCTGACCCTGCCATATTCTATTCATTATCTATTAATAAATATTGTTGGTCAATTGCAATTTGGCAATAGCCTTAAAAATAAAATACAAATTAACGCTGAAGTTCCAGAGCTGATATATTTCTGAAGTCTTTAACAGCATCTACAAATAAAAATCCCTCCCCATGTCTTTGGGGAGTTAGTTATCGGGAAAGTACATGCAATAATGTACATTTATCTCAGATTAGACTCACTCTTCCTGGAAACCATTAGACTCCTTTTCACTCAGTTGGAGCTCAGGCTAGAAAACCAGATAAGACCCAGGATTGTAGAGGAAGGCTTTTTCAAAATGGGTAGGTTTTCCTAAGCAAGTGGTTTGTTTTTTTTGCATGTGCAAATTGGCTGCATTTCTATAATGCTTCTTGTTTGGAATCCATAGAGTATATTTCTTGCTCAGGAAGGAAGCGTGTTCTTTTAGTTATACTAAACTATTGAGGAGAGTATTGGCTAGGAAGAGCCTACTCAATTGAACTGCCTTTATGTATATATGTATGTGTGTGTATGTATATATATATATATATATATATATATATATATATATATATATATATATACACACACACACACACACACATATATGTATATATACATATATACATATGCACACACACATATGTATATGTATGTGTATGTGTGTGTGTATATATATATATATATATATATATATATACACATTTATTTATTTATTTATTTATTTTCTTCGTGTAGATTCTTTAGCCACCTTTCTTTGCTCCAACTCCAGTCCAAGATGCTACTAGAACGCATTTTGCAATACTTTTATAATCAAAGAATAATATGGCATATTGATAACAGATAGCTGAGTAGGCAGGAGGGGGATGAGATTTAATTGGCTCTATCAGCTTCTCCTGTTGTTTTTTCCCCCCCTGGCTTCTGCTAGTAGCTACAAATGGATAGGCACCCTAGGGGGAGTGGAATGCAGCAGCATGAGCCTTTTGTTGTTGTTGTTCTGTCCCAATTATTGGCCCTGATTGAATATTTTGAAGAGAGTTAGTACATACAAATTGACATTTAACTAGCTTCTTCATAAGAGGTCATTTTCATTCTCCTTTTCCAAGGTATCTGGCTACCTCTCTATAGACACCATTTCCCTTTCCCTCACATGGTCAGAGACAGACTCAGACATCTCTTGTGCCAATGAAATTTCTGACATATGGGCCATTAGGCCCATTCTTCCTTGCTCTGTACCTGGAAGAAAGCCCTTACTCTGTAGTTTATCCCTTTGCCAGGTATGCAGAGATCAACATTGCTGCTGCACAAGCTATCTGGTTCTGGGTTTCTCACTGTCAGGGTGAGAAATGGTGACATTGCTCTTCAAGAGTGGCAGCTGCTATATTCATTGCACTCTAGGATGTGATACGTATAGTGTTCCCAAGATTCTGAAATGATTTCCACCAGGACAACTCTTTCTACGTATCATGGCAGATGAAATATTCTGGAAGATTTTTTTCCCTTATAGAAAGGGTGTTTGGAATTAGGTGATTAACTGAATACTACAGTATTTGAAAGCTATAGCTAAAATACATGGAATTCTTGATAAAAATTAGAAATATCTGCAGATGCATTGGAATAAAAGTCAGGTTCTCTGTGTGTATGTATATATGTATACATGTATATATACATACTTATTATAAAATAAATAAAAAATAATACAAGATGAGTGCAAGATAATTGAAAAGGGAGGGTACCAGTAGTTGGGGGAACTGGGTAAGGTTTCATGTAGAAGGTGATGCTATGGTTAATCTTAAATGAAACGAGGAATTCCACAGGCACAGGCATGACAGCAATTTGGGAAAGTCATAGTAGATCTCTCATGCTGAATTCCCATTTCTAGGACTCCATTTGGTATGATTTTTCCCTGCAGACACATGATGACCAATTCTTTCTGCTCTGTGCATGAGTTGGTACTGGTCTTGGATTAAAATTCTGTTTTTCACATGTTTGGTAGAAACTAGGATTTTCTGCATTCACTTGCCCTTCTTTTGTAGAGCTGAAGGTGTTGTATCTTTTATTGATCATATTTTGATACCTGAATTTTGTGTACTTAATGTCCTTTGCCATAACTACAGGAGCAGCCAGGTGGCATAGTGGCACAGGGGATAGAGTGTTGGACTTGTAGTCAGGAAGACCTGAGTTCAAGTCTGGCCTCAGATACTACCTGTGTAATCCTGGCCAAGTCACTTATCCTTTGGCTGCCTCAGATTCTTCATATCTAAGATGGAGATAATAATAGCACTTACTTCATAAGGTTGTTATGAAGATCAAATGAGATGATATTTGGAAAGCACTTATGCAAACCTTAAAGATATATGTATGTATATATGTATGATAACCATTACAGGAGAGTTCCATGCACTCTCCAAACCTAATGGCACTGCTTAGCTTCATCCTGGATGTGGATGGGTCTTTCTTTAATAGTGTGATTCTCTATCCACTAAGCCATGCTGTTTCTCATGAAAGGCAGTAATATGAAAAGTAGAATACAGTCAGATTATGGAAGCCTTTAAGTGCTGAGTTGGGAAGTTTGCATTTCATCCTAGAGGCAATAGGAAGCCACCAAAAATTGTTTAGTGAGGACAAGGGGTGGAGCATGTCTGGCATTGTCAGACTAGTGCTTTAGGGAGGATGATTTGGCAGCTGGAAGAGAAAGGAGAGATGAGGAAAGACTGGGACCAACTTAGGAATCTGTTGCAATGGTCCAAGTGATGATCTGAAGTAAAGTGGGAGATATATGAATGAAGAGAAGTAGGCAAATTGGAGAAATACTGTGGAACTAAGTGATGATATTTGGTAACTACTTGGATATGTAAGGAGAAGGAAAGGGAATACCTGAGCATGACTTAATTTTCAGACCTAAATTGATTGGGAAGGTAGTGATACTCTTAACAGAAATGGAATAGCTTAGAGGAAGGGACCAATTTTAGTAGTGGCAGAAAGATGCTAAGTTCTGTTTTGGACATGCTGATTTTGAGAAGCCTATAGGACATCTAGTTGGAAATATCCAGTTACTGCTGGGACACTAGAATTCAGGAAAGGTTTGGGCTGACTCTATAGATTTTGGAGTCACCTTCAAAGAGATGATAATTAAACCAATGAGAGCTGATGTGATGGTGTATATACATATACATACACACATACACATACGATACACATACATACACACATGCACATGCACATATACACACATATATATTGTGTGTATGTATTTGCATGCATGCATCCATCCATCCATACACACATACACACTGAGAGGGGAGAAAGTGGGAATTAAGAAAGAGCTTTGGTGATAACCCATGGTTAGGTAATGGAATATTGATGATCCAGACTAAAGAGTGGTCACATTGTTAGAAAGTGAATCAGGAGAGAGTAGTATGACAAAAAACAAAATAAAAGAGATTTTTTCCAAAGGAGGCAGTTAACAACAGTGCTAAATGCTGCTAAGAAGTCAAAGAGCATGAGCTCTGAGAAAAAGTCATTGGATTAATCAGTTAAATCATCACTCGTGATCTTGGAGAGAGTAGCTATGTAATGAATTCAGAACTCAGATTCTAAGGAGCTGAGAAGTAAAAAGAGTTGGGTAAATAAGTGTAGATTTTCCCCGCAAAAAGGAAATTGTGGTTTTTGTTATTATTGTTGGTAGAAGCAGTAGTAATACTAGTAGTACTAGTAGTTGTAGTAGGTACAATAGTAGTATGAATTGTAGTAGTAGCACAAGTAGAAGTAGTAGAAATAGTAGTAGTACTTAGTAGTAATTCCCTCAGGATCACATCAAGTTATGGAAAGTATTTTACTTAAATTATCTTATTTTATCCTCACAACTCTTCGAGGTAGATAATCGTATTATTATTCCCCTTTTACAGATGAAGTTATGGTTTAGAGAGGTTAATACCCTAGAAAGAACCTAACATAGGATTCAATGCTAGATCTTCCCAATGCCAACACCAGCACTCTATCCATTATGGCATGTTGCCTCTGATAACTTGAGGGAGAAAGGAGGAGAGAGACCTGGGTATGTTTGTAAGTATCAGAAAAGGAACCAAAAGATGAAAAGACTGAAGATTAGTGAGAAGAGTGTGCTTTTGAAAGCAGGTAGAGGAATGAAGGGCTAAAGAAGAACAGTTGGCTTCATTTTGCAGGTAAGGAAACCATGATTCAGAGAATTTAAGTGACTTGTCTACGGTCACAAGGTAATAAACACTACAGCCAGAATTTGGACAGGTCCCCTGACTCCAAATTCTGCACTCTTTTCACCAAACCCCAGTGTCCTCTTTTCTAACCAGCAATTCTAATATTTTTTTCCTTCTAGAGATGGAAACTGAAACTTAGAGAAGCTAAATTCAATAAATATTCATAAAGTACTGCACTGTACCAAGTGCTGGGGATACGAAAAGAAGAAAAAGACAGTTCCCGCCCTCATATAACTTACAACTAATGGGGGAGACAACTTGGAAACAAATGTATATGAAGCAAGCTATAAACAGGAAAAATTGGAAATAATTGAAAAAGAAAAGCAAGGGAAATAAGAGTGGCTGGGGATAGATTCCTGTAGAAGGTAGGATTTTAGTTGGGCTTAAAGGAAGCCAGGGAGGTCAGGAGTCAGGAGCAGAGGAGGGAGAGCATTCCAGGAACGGGATACAGCCAGAGGAAATGCCCAGAGTTGAAAGATGACAGTTTCTTGGTTGTGGAACAACTAGGATCACTGAATTGAAAAGTGTGTTTAGGGGAGTAGAGTATAAAAAAATTATAAAGGGGGGACACTAGGATATAAAAGACTTTGAATGCCAAACAAAGTATTTTGTATTTGCTCCTGGAGTCTATAGAGTCCCTAGAGCTTATTGAGGAGGGGAGTGACATGATCAGACCTGCATTTAAATGTCATTTAAGTCACATAGATTATTCGTGGTAGAACTGGGGCCCAAACTGAGACTGCATATTTCTAGCACATTTAATCCATGTTTATCTTTTATTAAAAAACAAAAGTTAAAAAAAAACATTATTACTGCTATTTCCCTGTGTATCTTCTCTCTAACAGAACTTTGGCTTAAAACAAAGAAGTATTATTAAGCAAAACAAACCAACCTATTGATTGAACTTGACAGCCCATATACCTCATTCTGCATCTATAGTCTACCACCTCTTTAACAAGAAAAATAGGCTATGTTTCTTATATCTTGGAGGATTATTTACATTTATGCACATGAATTATACACACATATTTATATATTTACTAAAATCTCATTCAGAAAATGTCTTTTGCAGTAATGATAAGTTCTTAGAAAATTGGAAATACATCTTCCTGTATCTTCATGGGATGACATTCTGTACCTTTTGAAACATTTTAAACTTAGCCCTCCTGGGCTTTGCCCTACTTAGCCCTCCCAAGTCCTAATGGAAGATTGGCTATAGAACAATGGCAAACATTCTCCAAGTTAGTGCTATGATGCTTCTGATTTAAAATTATAAAGTTATTGGCTTTTGGAAAGCTCTATCTTTCCCCATAACATAGGATAGTGTTTTGCATCCTTTGCTCCCAATCTTTCTTGAGATTTTCTTGAGCTTTAACTGTTTGAAAGGGAATGTTTGACTTATTTTTCTCAAGTTCTTATATAGGTATTTGGCTTCATATATAGAATCTAAAATTCCTATTGTCCCAAAAGAGAGAATTATCCACAGTCAGTATTCATGATAATAGGACCATTTTTCAAGGGATATCCTAAAGGATTATAATGCAGCCAACGTGATTTTGCTAGTTAAAACAAATCCCAAAGAGAAAAAAAAGACACAACAGCAATTGTGAGAATGTGGGGTAACCGTCATCATCATGAATAAAATTGAAAATAACTTTGTCTTATTTAAGTTCCAGAAAAAGAATGAGTAGAATAGTTTTTGATTTCTGTGTTCTTTAATATATTTCAGTGTTCTTTGAACTGGGGAAGTATAGCTGTTTGCTGAGCACATTTGTAACTCTGGCATTATGACCTACCAGATCTCATAGAGTATGCAGACATTCAGCCATTGCTCAGAACTCATTTATGTCAGAAACACTGCAAACACTTCAGTAAAAGCTAAAGCGAATTTAAAGAAATATCACATTAGAAAATTACAGGACCTCCTAGGCCTCTAAAGTAACTTTCTTCTTGTTCCAAATACGTAGAATAAAATAATGTAAAGCTTGTGGGGTCAGTGGACATAATATAGACAACTAATCTGACTTTTTGACTTGAGATTTTTCCAATTTTCATCTAAAAGAATGGAACACTTTCATTACAAGGTGATGTCCGCCAATGCAAAATCCCACTGGCACCAAAGCTAAAGACATTAAAAAAAAATCAGAAAAAGGAGAGAGAAGAGAGAAACCCAGAATTTGAAAAATAGAAGGAACTTCAAAGACCATTGAGGCCAAGATTTAGGACAAGGGGTCATCCTGCCCCACCACCTTTTAAAGTAGCCCACTACTTTGGGTGATTGTGATTGGATAAAATGCAAGCTCTCAGTCTCAAATACTTGAAGGGCTTGTCTAATGGCAATCAGGTTAAGTTTGTACTTTTACGGCCTCAGAGTCTGGAACTAGGGATACTAGTGGAAGTCACAGAGCAGTGTATTCAGGCTCAGTGAAAGGTAAACAGTAACAACCATAACTACAACAGAATTGGGGGTGGCCAAAATTGGAATGACCTATCTTGGGAGATGTGCAGCTAAGTAGTACAGTTAGGAAGACCTGAATTTAAATCTAGCCTCAGACACTTACTAATTGTATGATCCTGGGCAAGTCACTTGATTCTATTTTCTCATGTATAAAGTAAGCTGGAGAAGAAAATGGCAAATTGCTATAGTATCTTTGCCAAGAAAGCCCCAAATGGGGTCATGAAGAGTCAGATACAACTGAATCAGCTGAACAACATACATTATACTGGAGGAGACAACATGAAAACGACTATGACAAAATAGGATAAATTGGGGATAATTGGTGAGGAAAAGCACTAACATTAAGGGGAACCAAGAAAG
The DNA here is from genome assembly GCA_028627135.1 of Pseudochirops cupreus. Taxonomy (NCBI): domain Eukaryota; kingdom Metazoa; phylum Chordata; class Mammalia; order Diprotodontia; family Pseudocheiridae; genus Pseudochirops; species Pseudochirops cupreus. The sequence goes on along the minus strand of CM053580.1, from coordinate 438,022,368 downwards.
TCTTCTTGTATAAGAAAGGAAAAAGGAAGATTCCTCCCAGACCAGAAGTTCTTAACCTGGGTCTTTGAACTTGTTTTTAAATATTGTGATACCTGGATTTCAACAATTTATTTTTCTTGTACTCCTATGGATTTTATTTTGTACAATTAAAAACATTATTCTAGAAAGGGGTTCATAGGTTTTACTGGATTGCCAAAGGGGTCCATGACACAAAAGAAGGGTAAGGACTCCTGCCTAGACTATAGAACTCTCTGAGCACAGGTCTTGTTGTAATGCCAATGCAATATGTACAGCACCTATGATGTGGCTATAAATATTCCCAATGGCGCTCAATTGCAAACTATAACAAACTCTCCATATAGAGGACAGAAACAAAGCATTTATTTAGACACCAGAAAACCAGATCCCTAAATCAGTAAACCAGTTCCATCACAGTATTAAAGAAATTAATAAACCATAACAACACAGAGAGCCACAGCATCCTTTATCCTTCTCACCAATTCCCATCGTAGTTTGTTTCATAGACTTAGATATTAAGGGATCTGTATCACAGCATCTCCTATGACACAAAATTATAATTCTAACCCAGAAAGATGCTCATCTTTGCCATTTTTGTTCCCTCTTTCATGAGGGATCTAACCAATATTAGATCAATATTTACTCACAAGCCTATCTGACTCCATGCCTGAGCGTCCTCTCCCCCAGTTGTCTAGTATAGCTCTGACTCTCAGCTTCCTGTGGGCTCTGCTCCACCCTTCAGTAAACTCTCCCCATCACAGGCTCCATATGACTACATTCTATTAGGGGGCAGAGTTTACTTTCAAAGCAGGAAAGGTCTTCAGATTCCCACTAGGCCTATTAAGGGGGAGGGAAGATCTTCAAATTCCCAGTCCCATTACAACTGTTCAAAAGGACTCTTTGTATCCCCAGCAATTCATCTAGCATCCTGCACTCAGAATTTAATATCTGTTGGGGATGCTGTAGTGAGGAGATTCCTTCTAACTTTGAGATTCTATGATTCTGTAATACTTAGGAAATATGAATACACATAAATGCTAAATTCCCTTTTGAAATCCTGCCTCCATCCCACCCCAAATTCCTTGATCTTCACTTTGGGACTGAGTAGAACAAGTCTCAGCTATCTTCTGTATTTCTGTTGTGATTCAGTCATTTCAGACTTTTCATGACCCAATTTGGGGATTTCTCTTGGCAGAATACTGGAGTGCTTTGCCATTTTCTTTTCTGGCTCATTTTACAGATGAGGAAACAGCCAAACAGTTAAATGACTTGTCCAGGGTCATACAGTCAGTAAGTGTCTTGGGCCAGGTTTGAATTCAGGTCTTCCTGACTCCAGGCCCAGAGCTCTATCCATTGTGTGACATGAGGATAGGAATACACACACACACACACACACACACACACACACACACACATATATATAAAACATATTTATATATACATACACACATATGTATTTATATGTATATATAATACACAGACATATACACATATATAATCAGTTTTGAGCTGTTAGAATATAACACATCACAACCCTGCTATGAAATATATTAATCTTTTTTGATAATACAGTAGTACTTTAGGATCTCACCATAAATCATCACCAGGAACATCAATTACCATTTATTTCACTGACCAGGCTTTGAAGGATTACTTTAGAGAAATGGCTGGACAGTGGACAGTAAGATAACCAATTCCCATTGTAGTTTGTTTCATAGACTTAGATATTAAGGGCTCTGTATCACAGCATCTCCTATGACATGAAGTATCATTCTAACCCAGAAAGATGCTCATGTTTGCCGTTTTTGTTCCCTCTTTCATGAGGGATGAATAGACCCACTTGAGAAATGATTCTATGACTAGAATAGTGTTCATTTTCTTTAGTACTATAGGAACAACAAGGGAATGACAGGCCAAGGAGTCCGAATAGACAACTGATGTGTGATTTGACATCACTGAGTTTCTTTCTCCAGCATAATGCAATGCCATGTAGGGTATTGTCAGCCCCCTGTGGGTTATGTCCCTCTTGTTTCCTTTACAAATGGTTTTCATTAATATTAATAATTATGACTTGTAATTAAGACTGTGCTAATGAATAATAGGAGTTGCATGTTTTTTTTTTCCCCCAACTGTGCCACTCAGAGCTTTTATGTCTTTCCCTGATTATGGAACAAGCTGATAGCTTTCACAAAGCAAGCCAGATTTCCAAGGTCTGTCAGTTTGTCATGTTGCATTGGATTTGGAGCTGAAAAGTGTGGCCTGAGGTTTCTGGGCTATCTTTTATGTCACAGAGGCACAGAATTGTTGAGCAGCATGGAGAAATTGAAGGCAGCCACGTTCAATAAAATGTCCACTGTATTTTGGTGCTACATTACAGGAGAGACCAATAAACTTGGTAACATCAAGTCGTTGGAATGGGGACTTAGTTGAAGGGTTGCAAATCACAACACATGTACCATCAAAATTTGTCTTTGAAACACATATACCCACATATAGGTATACACAGGCACATGCACATGCACTTGCCACTCCAGGAACCAGATTTTATTTTTCCTTGTATCTGTTCAAGCCTGAATGGGATTTTATAGGAGAAAAAATAATTAGATTGCTGCAGGTCATGTTTCCTCTGGTTGGTCTTTATGTGAGGTTACCTTGACCTTATTTACTGGAAATTCTGAACTTTGCATTCAAAATGCAGTGCCATAATGGTAAGAGGTAAAGAATGGATCTAAGTTCTACAAGGGCTGATCATCTATTCCATGGTCTTAAAAAAGTCTATGTATTTTATCTTGCCTGCATGACATAGCCACACCTGGGATTGTGCTTAAAGATGCTGACAAATCCCAGGAGCTCAAAGAGGTAGAAACCTCTTTAGTCACATTGAATGTTTCCTGGGAAAGCGATTTATCACTGAAGAACTCTAGTCAGACCAGGTTATGGGGCTTATGAGTGATTTTCTTTCTTTCTTTCTTTTTTTTTCAAAACATCATGCTCACTTAGTTTGAAAGAAGAAAGACTATTGCTCAGACTATAAGAGAGGTAACTGTCTGAGAGGGGCCTAGCCAGGAAAACAGAATGTCTCTTCCTCAGTAGCTTGAAGTGAAAATGATATTTGAAATGTTTGACTCATGAAAAGCTTTGGGGCTTTTGTTTTAGGAACAGGGTGAGATAGAAGAGGCAATACCAACTTTTCAGCCATGTAGTCTAGTTCTACCATGTCAGAAATTTTTATAGAAAGTATTCTGTTTCATTTTTAAACTTTTTACACTAAGATTTGATGTCAGCAGCTTTGGTGGGGGTGAAGGGGGAAGGGTGTAACATAATATCTTGTACTTTTGTATTTTTAAATCCTTTTACCTGCCTTGAGGACCGGCAGCCTTTTAAAATTGCTCAGCCAAAGGTCTCACCCCTCTCCTTCTGTCCTGCTGGAGGTAGAGGGGATGGTGCCAATTTGGGGCTGACAATACCTCACAAAGACAATAGGAAGTAAGGGGTACCTGGTGATGGCAACTGGACCATGGGCTGATAAAAACCATCCTGAATGCCATCCCTGGTATGTGTGCTATGGATTGTTGATTTGGCATATGTCATATTCTGGGAAACTCACAAAATCCCTGTGATTCAGCAACTCTGATCAGAAAGAATCACTAGAGTAGCTATACAGTTAGTAGGATAACCAAATTTTATAGATGAGGAAACTGAGTCTTGGAGCAGTTAATGGCAAGGCACCAGATTTTCCTCAAGTACTTGAGTATATTTGGAAGAGGGAGTAGAGTTGTCTTTCTTGGATTCAGGGGGAAGCAAGGACTAGCATCAATGGATGGAAGTTAAAGAGATGTACATTTAAGCTAAATGATAGGAAAGAGAATTATTAGAGCTGTCCCAAGGTAGAGTGAACTGCCTTAGGAGGGAGTGAGTTGCTGTTTACTAGCAGCCTTCAAACTAAGGCTGGCATATGACTTATTAGGAGGAATGTTGCAGAAAGTAGTTCTGTTAATGGTTGGGTAACAACACACACACACACACACACACACACACACACACACTTTAATGGAATTATTTAGTGAATATCAGTACCAGTTGAATATCAACACCTATGTACCTCACGATTGACATTGTTTGAAAGCCAATGTGAAAAACAACAACAGACACGGATACGGCACTTGCAGGTTTACAAAGTATTTGTTGTACACTGTGTCATTTATGCCCCACAACAATCCTCTTAGTTTAGTATCAGTTTTACAGATGAGGAAACTGAGTCTGACAGAGGTTAAGTGACTTGGCCTGGGTCATACGGTAAATACGTATCAGAAATGGAAATTGAGCCAAGCTGTTACTAATGCCGAGCCCAGGAGTGCTCTTTCTATCATTCCATGCTGGTATCTCTTCAACACCTGTATGTTTAGGTACAGTGAGTTTCAAAGAAATGATGAAGAAAATTGTCTCCCCAGGTTTAATAAATGGAAGGATGGCTTTAGAATACATTCTTTGTAACCTGCAAGGGAAAACCAGAATTGCTTTCCTTAGTACCTCCGTTCCAGCTATTTGCTGTGACTGACTTGTGAAATGAAGTTGTCTACTCAAGATTGTTCAACCTTCTTCTAACCTGCCAAAGAGAGGAGTCCAGAGAGAATGTATAGAAATGGGGGAGCCTGAGATGCCGATAAAATGGAGGACTGAGAGCAACAGCTGTTACAGGACTATAGAGCTGGAACTCATGATAGTAACTATGCCGAGATCCTTTTATAATGCCAGATAAGAAAAATGATACTTTTCATATGAGAAATAAATCCCAATGCAACATTAAGATTTCTATGTAGACTCAAACCCTAGCTTTTGAAAGTTTATAACTGAAATAATACTATAATTGAGATTAGGGCCCTCATATTATCCCCAGGCCAGTGTTCTGGCCACCTCAGTTCTATTAGAAAAACACTTATTAAATGCCTACTGTTTGCTAGGCCCTTTGCTGGGTGTAATAGATGTATAAACATAATATTAAATAGGCTGTTCCTTCAAGGTACTTTCATTATAGAGGAAGGGTCATTTGATAGGTAAGAAGAAAGAAAGAAAGGCAGAAAGAAAGGAAGAAAGAAGGGAAGAAAGAAAGAAAGGAAGGAAGGAAGGAAGGAAAGAAGGAAGGAAGGAATGAAAGAAGGAAGGAAGAAAGAAAGGAAGGAATAAAGGAAGGAAGAAAAAGAAATAAAAGAAGAAAAAAGAAGGAAAGAAAGAAAAAGAAAAGAAGAAAGATGGATAGATAGATACACAAGGTAATTTGAGGAGGAATAAAACACTAACAAATGTGAAGATCTGGGTAAAAAATATTTATAAATGATGTGGAATTTAAGGGGATCTTTTTTTTTTTTTTTATCATTTTATTATGTTTTGATGAGTTTTAGGGAGGCAGTGTAGCACAAAAGAAAGAATACTGAATTGGGAGTCAGGATCTGAGTTCAAATCCTGGATCTGTTCCTTGCTATTAGTGTGACCCTGAGTATATCAATTAGTCTCTCCAGGCCTTGGTTCCTCATCTATAAAATGAGGAGCTGGACTAGATGCCCTCTCAGGTTGCTTCCAGCTCTAAAGCAATTAAAGTAGGAGATCCCCCATCAACTTCATGATGTTACGGATCTTAAACCTTCATTGGGAGGGTAGTTGAAGGACACCTTCAGGTAAGAAAGTAGGCCCTTTGCTGATTGGGCAAAGGGAATTTCTGATGATTGTCTGACTGAGATACCACAGAGGAAGACAGAGAAGCTGCTGGCTTCTCCTCTATAAAAGTGAACTAGCAGACCAGGGCTCTCTCCAAGTTCCTTTGAGGAGAGATCAGAACACAACTTTAGAAGGAATTACACTGTGGAAAGTGAGAAGGGTAATTGTACCATGGTCAGTTTCCTTTCCTTTGAGACACCAGTTGACAGCTTGTGGCAGAAGCATGTGACAGAAGCAGATATGTTTTCTCTTCAGGGATTGGGGAAGGCTTTAGTAAGTTTAGAAAATCCTTAGGAAATCCTGTGTCTTACAGAAAACCCTCTCCAAAGCCAAATAGCTTCTACCTAGCAAACACCTCCTTTCTCAAAGGGTTAATCCATCCCTCTGCAAAGCATATGGTTTAAGGTACTTTGGATATTTTTAAAGAATTCTGCCTCTTCTAGCCTGAGGGATCTGTGAATACAGAGTTAGGAGGCATGGAATCTAAAGGCCTGTGCTCTCTTCCTACTCTGCTTCTGAACCTAGGTAGTTAGCCCTTGTGGACTAGTTTCCTCATCTGAGAAATGAGGTGGTGGGAGAGGGTTATACAAGATCCTCTCTCAGGGCTCTTCCAGCTCTGGCTCCATTTCTTACCACCCGTGGCAACCATTAAACTCATATGTAGTTGTATACTATTGCAATGAAACACTTTCCCATTTGTACAACTTATGAAAGATCTTCTTACTCTAGAATAGCACCAGGGTGAATGGGAGCAGTATTGGGGGGGGAACCCCTGGGAATATGACTCCAACATAGATGACAGTCTTGGGCTTCAGCTGTGGAAAGCCACTAGTTATGAGTTGAAAAACTGGACATTTTTGTTGCACCACAGCAGAACTCAATTCAGAATCGTGCCAGTGAGAAATGATTCTCAATTGTCTAAGCAGACATAGGCCTGTTTTTTCTTTGGGGTTCTGGGTTCCCTTCCTCTATTCTTTCTTGCTGCATCTACTTGGAACAAGAGGGCGTCTTGGTTTTTATCTCAATTTTGTGCTATTCATTCCAACAAAACTGAGTTTTTCATCTCCTGGCACATGTGAAGAAGGGATGCATTTCTTTTCTCCTTTCTTTTATGTCTCTGAGACCCAATCAGCTTTACTCCCTATCTTTCCCTCACATTCTCAGACTCTGTAACACTGACAGGGAGTCTTAATCTGAGACATTTTCAATCAGGCAATCTTTATTAAGTACAGGTACTTATATAGGTTCTCTGTTCCACGTGCTGATAGGCACTCTTGATGTGAAGACAAAAAAGAACCAGCCTCTTCCCTCAAGGAGCTTACCTTCTATTAATTCATCAATTGACATTTATTTAGTGCCTACTGTATCCACTATTTTGACTTTAAGGAGTTTACATTTAATTAGGGAGATTGAATGTATAGAGTCAGTCAGCCAAGCATTTATTAGGTACTTAACTATGTTCCAGGCACTCTGGAAATCCTGGGAATACAAAGAAAGGCAAAAGCAAAAAGGTTTTGCAAAAGCAAAACCCTGCCTTCCAGTAGATCCCATTCTAGTGAGGAAAATAGCCTGCAAAAAAATAAAAAATTGTATATAGAGAATACAGAGTTATCCCTTCCACACTGCAACTTTCCCTGTCATGGATTTGATATAATGTGGGGTTGGCATAAGAAATTAAATGGAAATTTTGGGGAAGTTTTGTAGAAGCCACAGATGATAAATGAAGGACAGCAGATAACACAGAAAAAATTTAGAAACTCAGAAATGCATAAGATATATATATTATTATTTAATATCAACATATTTTATCTTTTAATGCTATAATTCAGATCTTCTCTGGCCCAAAGAGAGGGCCAAAAAATTTTACATAGATTTCCCAGATTGTAGGGGTGCTTTATCTCTAACCCCCAAGATGTGGAAGAGAGAACTGTATATGGTGTGGGTAGAAAGTCATCTCAGAGGAAAATCACCAGCAGTAGAAATTGGTGGGGCAGTGGAGAGGTCTCTTGAAAAAGGTAGGATTTGAACTGAGTCTTGAAGAAAGCCAAGAAGAAGCCAGTGTAGATGTTGTTCTTAAGGAATCTTAGCCAAGGAGGAGAGGAAAGATATATAATGATAACTGTCAGGGTTTTTTGTTTTTGTTTTGCAATAAGAATGATGGAGCCACTGGGCATGTTTTAGGTGAGTTGAAAGCAGCCAGTAGATAGAGATTGAAGATTATTGGGAGAGTAAGAATGATAGTGGGTACAGTGTGCCATATTAGGATGAAATGAGATTCAAAGGGTTTGCCTTGGAAAGGAAAAGGGCCACCTTTTATTTGAGACAGGAGGGAATGAAATAGCGGAATATGACATTGGAATGATGTTGACTGAGGAAAAGAGGAGAAAATGTTGCTGTCAGTGAATGGCCTCAATTTATGTTTAGTGAAGCCTGCTAGGAGGTATTCAGCTGCAAAGGTGAGAGAGGGAACACTTGGAGAAATGTCAGAAGGGATAGCCATGTTTGATGAGAGCTGCTGTTTTGGGTGAGAGAGTGAATTGGTTAAGGAGGAGCTATAGGACTGATTTGCTTCAGTAACAATCCCTTAAGAAAGTGGCACTTGGGGTTAGAGTTGATCAGCAAAGGCTTTATGAAGGAAGTGTCCCTTGAACTGTTAATATAAGAGAAACTAAGAATTTTAAGAGGCCAAGCTTAGGAGGGACAGGATTCAAGGCATAATATATACAAGGAATAGCAAGTAGAATTAGAGAGTTAATGCTTGAGGAAGGTAGGTAAAACAGTGGACAGAGCTCTGGGTCTGGAGTCAGGAAGAATTGAGTTCCAATTTGGATTTAAACTTACTAACTTTGCGACCCTGGGCAAGTCACTTAACCTCTTTCAGCCTGAGCTTCCTCAACAGTAAAATGAGGATAATAATAGCACCTACGTCCTACCATTGTTGCAAGGATCAAATGAGATGGTGTTTGTAAAAATACTTACAACAGTGCCTGGAAGAGACCCCAGAGTACAGATAACATGATCATTGTAAAGATGAGGAAACTGAGTCCAATGTCAGAGGCAGGATTTGAACTCAAGTCCTCTGTCTCCAGATCCACCGTTCTTTCTGATATATCCCACTGCCTCCCAGTTTATAGGCCAATTTGACTAAAACAAAGAATGTTTAAAGGAGGGAATAGTGGAAAGAACACTGGGTTTTAAGTCAGAAGACCTGGATTTGAACTGTGTTTGTGCACCAGTGTACATGAGGGGGTTGGCTCAATGACCTTTGACATCCCTTCCAGCTCTAGATCTATAATCATATAATAAGCCACTATTTTTAGCTTCTTGCTATTATCTATTAGCCCCCAGGTCATTCTCCCACCTACAACTGGCTTTGATCATTTCTGTTCCAAGGAAATTGTTCTTTCTAAGATTATCAATGAGTTTCTTATTGCTAAATCCATTTTCCCCTCAGTTTTTATTCTTCTTGACTTTTCTTCTGTGTTCAACAAGGTTGAACATTTCCTTCTTCTGGATATTTTTCCTCGGATGTTTCTGTGTTACTGCCCTGTTGTGATCCTGTACCTAGGTTTCTGCCGAAGACCTTCTCCACTTACCTCTCTTTTTGTCATCATTGGTCAGTCAAACTCTTCACTCTTCAGGACTCCTCTGACCACAGCATGCCAGGACCTTCTGTCCTGCACTGTCTCCCAGAGTCTGTCCAAGCTCATGTCCCTTGCTTCCAAGACACTATCTATCAATCTCATCTTCTATTGTACCCTTTTCCTTTTGCTTTCACTCTTTCTCAAAGTCAGGGTCTTTTCCAATGAGTCTCTTCTTTTATCAAGTGATCAAAGTATATGATCTTCAGTGTCTGTCCTTCCAATGGGTAGTTTCAATTTATTTAAGTATTGACTGATTTAATCTCCTTGCTCTCCCAAAGACTCGATTCAATTTTGCTCAGAGTCTCTCTCTCTTGTTAATCTCATCAGCTCCCATTTTAGTCACCTATCATTTGAATGCAAATGATCTCATAGATAGCTGTCTTCTTTCTCCCAGGCTCCAGTCTCAAATTTCCTATTGCATGATTAGCATCTTTCTCTGAAAGTCCCTTAGCAACTCAAACTCAACAGAACTTCAACAAAACCCATTATTTTCCCTTTAAGCCTATCCCTTTTCCAAACCTCCTTATTTTGTTGTGGAGGGTACCACTTTTCCATTCTCTCTGGTTCTCAATCTCAAAATCATCCTTAACTCTTTACTCTTCATTATTCCTCATATTAAATCAGTTGCCCTGTATATTCTACTTCTTCAACATCTCTAGTATGCAAGCCCTTCTCTTTACTCACATAGCCACCGTCCACAGTTCAAATATTCATAACTTGTCATCTGGGCTATATTGCAATAGCTCTCCAATTGGTTTTCCCACATCCTGTCTCTCCCCTCTATAATCTGTACTCCACGTATCTGCCAAAATGCTAGTCTTAAAAAAAAAGAGTCATTGTTTTTGAGTTTCTGCTCAAGAAGTTTCAATGGCTATATGTGGGTTATCTTTAGGATAAAGTATAAAAATTTCCATTGTATAGTTAAACCCCTCGATAATCTGCTTCCAACCCATACTCCCATTCTTTCTATATTTTACTCTTCATCATACATTCAACACTGTTTGCTGTTCTCTGTACATTCCATCTCCCACCTCTGTGTATAGAAGTGTATCTTCTCTACCTTTGTATAGCCTGACCCTCATGCAATGAATGCTTGACTCCCTTGCCTCTCTCTTATAACCTGCAGATCTGTTCAAGTTCATCTCCAGTGCAACAGACTTTTAAGAGGCCCTTCCTGACTCTCCTAGTTGTTAGTATCCCACTTAAATTACTACGTATTTTATTTTGTATATATCTTGTGTGCATTCCATCTCTGAACATACATCCTCTTAGGAGAATGTAAGCCTCTTGAGGATTCATTCTGTCTCCCCAAAGCATGGTCCATAGTAAGTACTTAAACACTTGACTGAAGCTAAGGATGAAGGTCCCCCTTTTCTTTCTAATAGCATATGCATTTCAGAGGCACTAGTCTTTGTCACTATATCCACGTAGAATTTAAAATACTATTAAGACAAAACTCCATAAAGTTTTTGTCTCTTAATATAATTTTGTTGACAGTCTCTATACCATCACACATAGTGTATTTCATACTTGAACAATTATGTATGTGCATGTCAAGATAATATTACTGATACACTCATATACATGCATATTGTTGTTGTTTAGTGGTTTTTCAGTTATGTTTGACCCTTTTGGTGGTTTTCTTGGTGAAGGTACTGGAGTAGTTTGCCATTTCCTCCTCCAGTTCATTTTACAGATGAGGAAATTGAGGCCAATAGGGTTACATGACTTGCCAAGGGTCATACAACTAGTAAATGTTTGAGGCCAGATTTGATGACTCTTCCTGACTCCAGGCTCAGGACTTTTTACACTGTGCCACCTAGCTACCCCCAAATACATGTATATAGTTATTCAGTCTGTGCAATATACATCAACATGGTACTTTATTCACAGGGAATTATTGTCACCAGCAGGAAAATTCTGGCCCATCATAGGGAGTCACAGAAGTTTAGAGCTGGAAGTGCCATTAGACATCATCTAGTCCTACCATCTCATTTTGCAGAGGGAGAAACTGAGATTCAGGAAGAGTAAATGACTTCTCCAACATCACACAACTAATAATGCCTTCCTGAATTGGCTCCAGGGTTCCATTTTTCAGGCTCTGGGAGGGATCCCTCCTTATCTCAAAGCATTTGCAAGTGAGTTAATTCCTAGAGCTTAACTTTCCAGTGTCTCAATTAAGGCCATTGAGTTTATTTGGAATTTATTATTGCCTTTGTCAATGGAAACCTATATTAGGGACACTGTGACCAGGAGCAAGTCATAACTTCTTTGAGCCCCATTTTTGTCATGTGTAAAATGGAAATAACTTTACCGCTTACCCCATAGGGTTGTTGTGAGGAGATCACTTTGTGGAAACTTAGCCCTTTATTTGTGAATCATTGTAATCATAGTGACAACATGTGTTCGTGGTGCTGCCATTTAGCCTCTCTGGTGTCTTACATTTTCCTCTAGGCTGGTGAAAAGAAAGAAATCATGTTGAATTCTAACACCATAACCCCATGATACTAACTCAGTGGCAGGAATAGAGCAAGTCTTCATTAGAATTCCGAAGAAGGAAAGTGTCCCTTTAAAAAATAGGAAAATGTTCATCTTCGGAGAGTATCAAGTTCACGTTCTGAAACTGCTCTTTGTGAATATGGAATATGTGTAAGATGGACACAAGTGCCATTCATGTTTATTTAATACTGAGAGAATAATTTATCTATGTTGGAAAATAAGAGCTCAACTCTAGTGATTTTAAGCCATTTCAAGCACACCCTGCGATTTTACAGCAAAAAATATCCAGTTCTCCCCATAAAACTGAGAACAAAAATAAATATTTTAACAAGGAAAAAAAAACCTAGCTTTGACAACCCAGAACATAATAAAGTACGACAAGCAACATTCTCTATTGGCCAAGAGAAAAATAAGGACTCAGACTCAGAGGTATTTGGATTGAATAATATTTGAAGAGAAAAATCACTCAGTCAAAAAATCTTTACTTGTGTTACCATTAGCTGCTCTGAATCTGAGCAAAAGAATTATTAAATTTATTTTTATGCTTTTGTTGCCTCAGGGCTTCAAAAACTTCTATAAACCAAATACAGATCACAGAATGTCGGAGTGGGAAGAAGGTACTTCAGAGATCATCCTGACTAACCTTTGCATTTACTGATTAGGTAAATGGGCCCAAAGAGAATAGATGGCTTGTCCAAAGTGTCATAATAAGGTAGTTGTGGAAGTTAGATTCTGAAATAAATTCCTCTGATGCCAAATTCAGTATTCTTTTATATCTTACTGTTAGGATTCTTTTATAATTTGGCTATTCTAATTTTGCTGTATTCTTCTGAGACTTTGCTAGAGTCATATTCCATAATTTCTGTACTGGTGGGATCCCAGAAATAGTTATGGGACTCATGGAAGTAGGTATCCCTTGTAGGATGAGGTTGACTTTCACCTCCCCAAACTGGCCAGTTCCCTGCACATCCATCTTGGCTATGGTTCCTGGACCATACCTTAACTCCTTTGTTAATTTTGGTTCAGGTAATTAAATACCCACAAAAGTTCTGCTAGTGTGTAGCTAGACATGTTTAAAATAGTAACATATGCCACCCATTCTAATGCAAATCTATTAAGATAAACCTATCAGTTCCAGAAATCCCTCACCTCGATAGAATCCTTGACTTGCCCCTTTCATCCTCTGTTCCTAAATCTGAAAGGGCTATAATTACTATGTGGGCCCAAGATAAAACAGAATCCTAGATGAATTGTATTGGAAAGGAACATTTCTATTGATGGGTAGATCCATCAAGACAGTTCAAAAGTGTCTTCTCAGATTAAGAAAAAAGGACAATCACAATTAGCAGTGACTACATTAACCTGTCAAGTGGGTGTGATTAGGGTGGGTTTTATTGTACATAGTAACTCTTGTGATGGATCTGTGCACCTGTGTATGAGTGGGCCAAGTGACCATGGTGGTGGTGAGTGGTGACTGTTGGGGAGGAGACCATTTCAGCAGCAGGTAACCTTCATGTGACTGAAAATAGGACTATGTGCCCTGTTAGGTACTAAAAGACCAGAACTGGCATCTGAGACCCCACTACTTCTAGAAACCAGTCAGTAGTGTAATACAACTGCATACACTGACCATTTCTCATGACCTGAACCACTTCCCTTCTATCTTCTAGGTACAAGTGGATAAAGTACTCATTTCTTCCTGACTTCAAATCCTGCTTCATACGCTGAATAGCCATGTGACCCTGGGCAAGTCACTTTCTTTGCCTCATTTTTCTCACATATAAAATGGGCAGAATAATGGCTCCTCCCTCACAGGGTGGTTGTCAAGATCAGATGAGCTAATATACAGAAAGTGCTTTATAATCCTTAAAGGGTTATCTAAATATTAGCTATTATTCCTCTTGATGGCTGTTAGGTAGGCAATTTGATCAGCACGTCTTTATGGTATAATATATCAAGACATGAGGATACAAACACAGGATTCATTTTTCCAGATCAGAGATGTCAACTCAAAAGAAACCTACCCCTGCAGCTTAGAAAACCCAAACTAACATGATCTGTATTTTAGTTTTATTGGTTTTGTTCTACATTTTCTAATTGCATCTTTATCTGCTTTGGGCCACTTGGAGTTTTGCAGGGGCTTTACAGGTGGCCCAAGCTACCTCTGTTCCTGATTAGTTTTGTGCCAGAATTCCAGATAAATAAAGACATAGTTTATGGGAAACTATTGTTATGTTCTTATGTCAAAAAATGAGTGTCTATAGGATGATACCCTAAGAATAGGGGAAGCAGTACGGTGCATGAGTGGTCTTTCACTATGGCAGTCATCTGGTTGGTGAGGTCTCTTGCCAGGATAAATTCTTGTGTTCACACTCTGGTGATAACATCCATTTATACCTGCTCAGATATCTACAGTGACATATGAGCTTCAGTCAGTCACAACAGGCATCAAGGAGATGTTGTGAGCCTCTACTGTTGGCACGATTATCTTGACTTGTTTGAAATTAAACTTTTATTTTTCCCTTTGCTACCAGTACTTGAGCTCCTCTGCTCTTCTGATTACTTTATAGACAGTAACCCTCTTGCATATCTATAACTCCAGGATTTGTCAGGTTATTAACACTTCCCATCTGCCCAACCCACAACGCCAACTTGAAATCCACTTCCATGGGAAGATTTTTAACACAGAGCAGGGCCAAATGGACTGGCAGCAAGGGCAATGGAAAGAAGACCAGAACTGGCATCTGAGACCCTGAGTTTTATTCCTGCCTCTGCTACTTATTTATACCGTACTTATGGCATCTTAGGTAAGCTCCACTCACTTCTCTGGGCCCCGCTTTCCTCATCTGTAAAATGGAAAGTTGGACCCTATATATTCCAAGTCCCTTCCAACATCTAAATCTGTGATTCTTCCATAGGGATGTTATGTTTGTGTTGAGAGCATTGGAATAACATCTCTCCTTAATGATGACAGACATTCCAAAGTGTTCCTGCCAGCCTGCTGTTTCTGAAACAAGGAGAGGGCTCATTTTTCTCTCTGGCTTCTTTTTCTTTCAGTTTGTCATATCCATTTAACAAGAGTGTGATAGACTGCTTACATCAGAAACAACATCATGCATACATTTGAGACCATTTTCTTTGAGATTCCTTTCGAAATGGTGATGGTCAAATATATCTTGAACAATAACACAACTTCAAAAAAGGTTTCATTTTATTGTTTTTGAGAAGAACTGTGGCAGCAAATGGACTATTGAACTTGGAGTCAGGAATCCTAGGTTCATAGCCCATTTCTATTTCTACTAGTTCCTTAACCTCAGTTTCTCTAAAGATTAAATGAGGTGTTTGGATCAGATGAACTATATAATCCCTTCAACTCTGAAGTCTTATGTGTCCCAGAGAAGTGGGCCTCAGTGTTCTCACCTGTAAAATGGGTATAATAATGCCTAGAGTTCTTGCCTCAGAGAGTTGCCATGAAGCTCAAATGAGCTCATATATGTTAAAGCTCTTTGCAAACTTTGAAGAGCTATATAAATGCCAGTTATTCATTAATATATGTATTTTTTTTACTATTTTTAGTCACTAATGATGCATGGGATAATCCTATCTTTTTTGCTTTCTATAAAACTGAAGTCAAAGCATCGTTCTTTGAAACAAAGTATCCTAAACAACACTCTCTGCTCTACTCGTTGGGTTCAGCAGGGTTAGAGGAGGAAGTATGCTACAGTGGACAGTATGCTGACTTTGGAATTAGAAGGAAAAGAGGAAACAAGCATTTATTAAGTACCTACTGTATGCCAGGCACTGTTAAGAGCCTCTTACAAATATTACTTTATTTTCACA
The DNA here is from genome assembly GCA_028627135.1 of Pseudochirops cupreus. NCBI lineage: Eukaryota > Metazoa > Chordata > Mammalia > Diprotodontia > Pseudocheiridae > Pseudochirops > Pseudochirops cupreus. Next base: position 438,006,655 of record CM053580.1, on the reverse strand, counting down.
ACAACCCTGGGAGGTAGTGTCTGTTATTATCCCCTTTTTACATCTAAGGAAACTGAGGCAGAGAGAGGTTAAGTGAATTGCCCAGGGTCATACTGATATTAAGTATTTGAGGCAGGATTTGAACTCAGCTCTTCCTGAATCCAGGCCCAGAGCACTAATCAGTGTGTCATCTAGCTGCCTTCTAATGAAAATAACTTGGTTTATATCCTGACTCCTCTGCTTACTGCCAGCAGGATTTTGGGGAAATCCTTTTATTTCTTGAGCCACATGGGATTGTAGAGACTGTCTTGTCTAATTCCTTCATTTTCTCAGATGAAGGAACTGAGGGCTAGAAAGAACCAATTTGCCTAAAGCCACACAGGTAGTAAATAGCAAAGCCAGGCTTCTATTCCCCTACCAATAAAATGAGGGGGTTAGACTGGGGAATCTTCAAAGTCATTCTAGCTCTAATATCTCTCAATTTCTTCTTTGGCCTAGAGGAAGACAAACTTGGTGGTATAGTGGATGAGGTCGTGTAGGTGGAGTCAGGAAGAGCTGAGTTTAAATCCTGCCTCAGATACTTCCTAGCTTGTGACCCTGGACAAGTCGCTTCACCCTTCTAGACTCAGTTTCCTCATCTGTAAATGGCTGATGATAATAGTACCTACTCAAAGAGTTGTGAGAATCAACTGAGATTATTTTAAAGTGCTTAGCAAATCTTATTAAGTGTTATATAAATGCTAGCTGTTGATATACTTTGCCTTCTCTAGTTTGATAGCTGGCCTTCAGTATTGCTCTTGTCCTCACCAGAATACAGCCCTGGATCTTCCCTCTTACCTTCCTCCCCCCACCTCTCTACATACACACACAAAGTAGAGAAAATAGAACTAGATACACCTAGCTTCCCTGACCTGTGAGTTAGAAGATAGAATAGTAAAAAGCGGCCCTTCAAAGTAAGATGAGTAGGTTCCTTTCAGTGGGTCAGGGGATCATCCTTCTGCAGCTGTCATTGTTAGTTTTTTTCCCTTTACTTTGGGCTCAAATCTGCCTCCAGGTTATTTCTTCTTGTTGGCTCTAGTTCTCCCTGAACCACAACAGAATTCCTTTCAGTGCAACACATGTTGACTTTAAAAATGTACAAAGCACTGCTCTAAACCTAGAAAAGGGGTTAGTGGTGAGAGAAAAGACACAAAGAAAGAGTTTTCCTGAACAGGATGGTGTCACAAATGTATTATAACTGTAATTTTATATATAAATATATATAATATATATGTGTGTATGTGCACATGCCTGCATATATATACATATATAAGATATATGGGTATATACATTTTTTTTTAGCTTTTTGGAGGGGGAAAGGCAGGGCAATTAGGGTTAAGTGACTTATCCAAGGTCACATGGCTAGTAAGTGTTAGGTGTCTGAGGCTGGATTTGAACTCAGGTCCTCCTGACTCCAGGGCCAATACTCTACTCACTATGTCACCTAGCTGCCCTGGTATATACATTTTAATGTAAGATACATAGGTATATATGTATGATCTACAGTTATACACATATGTAAGATATAGGTATACACATAAGCTATATATGTGGATGTGTATATATATATATATATATATATATATATATACACACACACACCCACCTATAAGCATAAGATATATAGGCATAGATGTAAACTATGTAGGTATACACATATTTATAATATATAGGTATAATGTAAGATATATAAGCATTATATCAGGCCCCCCAAAAAAGCAAAGAACACTCCCATTTGTGATGATTGAGTGAGACTTCCTTAAGGAGGTTGCTTTTGATCTGCGCTCTGCAGAATGGTCAGATTTGATAGACAGAGCTGGGATGGGGAGGGGTATTTCAGATAGAGAGAACAGCAACAGTAAAGATATAGATTCAGGACAAGAGCATTTTCAGGAAAGTGTTGTGCATAGGATGGTTTAGTGGAGGGAGAAACTAGAAGTAGGGAGAGGAGTTAGAGGCTGTTTCTGTAATAGTACAGCTGATAGATAATGAGGGTCTGAATGATAGCTCACATGTATGTAGGGCTTTGGTTTATAAAGCTTTTCCCCTCAAAATATTTCTTTGAGCAAGATAAAGCATTATGACCCCCATTTTAAGGATGAGGAAACTGAGGATCAGAGAGGTAATGGGAATTATCCGCAATCATATAACTATTAAGTATTCAATGTGAGATTTTAACTTGCCTAAGACATCATGGAAGCATAGTAAATAAGATTTGACAGCTGACAGCATGTAAAAAGAAGAAAAAGAAAAAGAGAAATCAAAGGTAATTACGAGGCTTCAAGCCAAGAAAAATCAGAAGGTGCTATTTTGCAGGTGAAGATGAAACACAGAAATGAGACTCAAAGCCACGGGCATAGATATGATCAGCAAGGGAAAGAGTATAGAGATGAAAGAGAAGGGGACCAAAGGCAAAACTCTGAGGAAATGTCAATTTGAAGGATTCTAGAGGAGGGAGAGGAACGAGGTGTTAAAGAAAAAGTATGATGATGTTGTGTCACAAGAATAGAGTTTCAAGAAGATGATCAAAAATCCCAGATATTACAGATAAGCTGAGACTACGATGGCCGAGAAAAATAACATTAGATCTCATGTTTAGGATACCATTTAGTGTCATCTAAGCCAGCAGTTTTAGTAGGTGGTTGGAGTTGAAAACCAGATGGGAAAGGAGTAAGGTAGTATAAGGCAGCGGTGGGCCTGAGATCTTCAGTAACCCTTAAGAAGTTTGGTGATGAATTGAAACACAAAGCTGGGGCAGTTTTCAGATGGAGTGATTAGTAGAAAATCTGTTAAGTTTCCACTGTATGCAAGGCATATTGTTAATTCTGTTAAAGAAAGAAAGTTTATCTCTGCCTTCATGGAAGTTAAAGTCTAGGTACAGGGTTCTTAACGTGGGGGTCCAAGGATAGATTTCAGAGAATGCATGAAGTTGGATTGGAAAAATTAACATCTTTATTTCAATAAAATCCATCTCTTTTATAATCATTTATATTTTGTCTCACACATTTAAAAACAGTCTGAAAAGAGGCCTATAATCTTCAACAACACCCAAGGGGGTATATGACATAAAAAAGTAAAGACCCTCCTGATTTAGGAGGTATAAAAGAATATGGAGGTGTATTTGCATTTCTCATTAAATGAATGAAATATAGTAACTATCATTTATATAACACTTTAAGGTCTGTAAAGCACTTTACAAATATTTCATTTGATTCTCAGAATAACCTTGGGAGGTAGGCACTATTATTATCCCCACTTTTTAAATGAGGAAACTAAGGCAGACTGAGATGAAGTGAATTACGATCCAGGATCACACAGCTAGTAAATAATTTGAATTCAAGGCTTCTTTCTGACTAGAGGTGTAGAACTCTATCCCCTGGGTCACCTGATAAAACAATTGATATATTTCTTTAACTGACAAAGCAAGGCTTTGGGAGATGAAAAGGGAGGGAATAAAGAGCGCCATTTTTTGTTGTTGTTGTTATGAATGGCCTCCCAGTTATCAGTTCTTCCTTTAACTATGGCTCACAGAACTGTACATAATATGTCAGAAGCGAGAGTGAACATTCCTCTATATAACTAGAAGATTTCTTGATGGCTTTTGGAGACAGTTGACTTATTTTTTTAACACATAAGAAGTAAACACTATTCCTTAGGATTCCCTATTGTTTCTTTGTCTAATCTGAATTGTTATTTTAATTGCTCTAATTGTTATTCTGCTTAAGAGGCAACTCTGTAGTCTTTAAGGGAGAATCAGTGTCCACCCCTAATACTTTTGTGTGCTCCTGAAATGAAATCTTTTCTGTCATCCAAAAGATTAAAAAGGGATTAAAGGTGACTGATGGGTTCCTCTGGGTTGCTTTGGCAAATTTATGTGCTCACATAACACATTAATTGTTCAGGTTCAACTACTTTGCTCAAGACAAATACCTGCACATTTGTGTTTGACACTCGTATTTGTCAAATCCCAAAGCTGCTCTGAACCTTGAACAAACCTACTTCAATGTCCGCACCTCTTACAAACATTTTGTGTTTTGAGCTGGGTGAGGGGGCTGGGAGGGAGTAGTAAGAGCCAGGAAAAGCAGGTATATTGACTTCAAATGCACTTTAAAAAGCCTGCTCGGCTTGTGCTTCACTCATGGGGCCATTAAAAGGCTTCTCACTCAAAGTGTACTTTGAAAAGGCAGAAGAAATGAAAGATAATTCTTTAGCGTTCCTGAGGTATCCAAATGTCAAAACAGTTTGCTATGGGAAAATGAGTGTCCAATTCCACCATTAGTATTTGCTGTATTTTTCCAATGCAATTGCACAAGACAGATGAATATTTGGGGGAAAAACACCACAGGCAAAAAAAAAAAGAAAACAATATACCCATTATTTATTCATTGAATAGGGTGGATCAGAAGAGAGAAAACTCTGACAAAACCCTTCAGATTAGGGGTTATTGATTCATGATAGACAGTCCAAATCAATCAAAATTGATTCTTTGTCTTCTCCATTGTGACTGATCCAAACTTTCTTCTCTTCCTCAATTTCATCTATGCCCCAATTTCTTATACTTCCTGCAAATGACCTTGACACCTACTTTACTACAAAAACCAAAGCCCTGAACTTCCTTCATTTCTCAAGACTTCTTAGTATTATCACCCAGTCTTTCCTTTAGCCTGAAGAAAAGACGTCTTCACTCCTCAAATGGCAATTCTTCTGTCTGCACTTTTGATTCATCTTCTCCAGGACCTTGCATCAGTCAATTATTTCTCTCATTCATTTTCCATCTCTCTTTCTGTTGTTTCCTTCCCATCCATCTACCGATATACTGACATCTTCAATCTTTTTAAAAAGTGTTCCCTTGAGTCTACTATCCCATCCCACTGAAATCCCATCTTTCTCCTTCCATTGTCTACTATTCTTCTTTATAAATATATCTATGCTTGTTTGCTCCATTTTCTCACTGTTTTCTTCTCATTCTCTAACAATCTGACTTCCAAGGCCACCACTCAACTGATACCTCTCTTAAAAGTCAGTAAGAACCTCGTCCTCATCAAGTCTAAAGACTTTTTTCTTCAGTCCCCATCTTCCATGATCTCTTATTAGTGATGCCCACCAGTTGGATACTCTCCTTTCACTTCAGAGATACCACACCCTCCCAGTTCTCCTCTTTAGCTCTCCCTTTATCAGCTTCTTTCTCTCCTTCACTCCTTTCTAACCTCTTATTGGAATGCTTAATGTGAATATTTGCCAGTGGTCCAATCTCAGTCCTTTTATCTGTTTATGTTATTTCACTTGGTAACCTTTTTTACTCCTTCCGCTTTATCCTCCATCTATATTTCTAGGCATGTTGACTTTTTTCTAGCACTAAACTCATAGAATCCTTAAGGTATAGGCCGTCTGAGATCATCCAGTCAAGACCATTTGAAGCACCTCTACAAATCTAATAACTAGTCATCCACCTACTGCTTGAAAACCTCTAATGACAGGGAACTCACTAGCATTTACTACTTTTAGATAGCTTTTATTCTTAGGGTTTTTCTTCTATTAATTAAACTGAAATTTGCTTCCCTATAACATACCATTAGAGCTATTGGTTCTATATTTGCTCTCCAGGACCAAGTAAAACAAAAATCTTCATCAACATAGCAACACCTTCAAACATGTAAAGACAGCTATTGAACCACCTAAATTTTCTCATGGACAAACATCCCTAGTTCATTCAAACCTTATAGGACATAGTTTATTAGTGCTACTAATAATTAGGATAATAATAGCTACCATTTACATAGTATGTTACACATGTTATCTCTGATACACACAACAACCCTGTGAGGTAGGTACTATTACTATGCTACTTTTACAGATGAGAAAACTGAGGCTGAGAGAGATCAAGGGACTTGTCCATGGTCCCCCAGCTATTAACTGTCTGAGGCAGGATTTGAACTTGTCTCTTTCTAACTTTAAGTCTCACTTGCCATTCACTGCACTTCCTCAACGCCTCAGGTTAACATCTTCTTAACATCCTCATCACTTTCTTATGTTTGCATGCTGGCTTTTAATTTTTTTTTTTAAAGATTTTTGATGCACACATATACACACATATATGTATATATACAGATGTCCATATGTATGTGTGTGTATATAAATAGATAGAGATAGATGTAAATCATGTACTTGTAGGTTCATAGCCGTTTGTATGCTCTCTCCCCCATTAGAAGGTGACCTCCCTGAAGGTGTGGAACATTTTTGTATTTCTTTCTTTCACCAGAACTTAGTGTGGTGCCTGACACAAAGTGCTTAATAAATGTTTGTTGACTTGATGACTTTTGGCAGTCACCCCAGCCTTGTAGCCTCTTCTCATGTTATTGTTTTCTATATACTCTATGCCCAAATAACTTGGTCTGCTCCCCCAAACATTATTTTCTCCGCCTTGCATCTGTGCTTCTGTTATGGGAATCTGAAGATCTTCCCTGCCCCTAGGCCCTTTGCTAAAGTGGCTATGTGCCTCTAAGAACCTTCCCCTATTTGAAAGTATACTCTGCCCCTTAATAGGCTGGATGTGGTCACATGGAGCCTGTGGCGGGAGGCTTGTTTTTTGGGAATGCCAGCACCTTGTAGCTTTGTGATTGGGCAGTTGGTCAAGAGGGCTGTGACATTCTCCGAGCCTGGAGAAAGCTATATATACGCCCTGATATGAGGTTTTGGTTTGGGGCTCACTTTGAGAAGAGTTGTGTGATTTGGCCAGACGAGACTCTGGGAAGCC
>CM053580.1:437950610-437999383 GCA_028627135.1 Pseudochirops cupreus | reverse complement strand
CTGGTTAGATTTTGGACCTCCTGTCCTAGTTCTCCAATTTTACTTTTTAAAGCTTTGTTGTTTTCTGTGAAATTTTTTTCCAATTTGGTCACTGTAGATTTAAATTTATCTTCTACCTCTCTAATTTCATTTTTAAAATCCCTCTTGAGATTCTTCATGGATGCTTTTTGGGCTGGAGACCAATTCATATTTCCTTCTGTGGTCTCCAGTGTGTGTGTAGAGTCCGTTTTGCCTTCTGAGTTTGGTTGTTCTTGCTCACTATAGAATGATTTGATGGTTCTAGCCTTTGCACTTTCCTTCTTCCCCATTGTGGTTGCTTATATCCTGTATTTTTAGAGTGGATATCTGCTTCTGGGGTGCAGGAACTTCTCAGGCTGGGAGGTAGGGGTTTGGTTGTTAACTTTGTGAGCTGTGGCTTCTGAGTGTGTGGGCTGAGGCCCAGGCCAGGACTCTCAATGTTTCCCCTAAGTTAACTGAGGCTCACAGAGTAACTTATGGGGGAGAGATGGTCTGGTTCCTTCAGGTTTCCACCTGTTTCTCTGGGCTGCTTCTCAGGCAGGCTCACTGTAGTAGAAGGGTGGGGCTGTTGTTTGCTGATTGGCCAGGTGGTTCTAAAGGGCACCTGGTCTTTTGCTGTTAGGGCTTGCTGGCTCCACACACCTGGGCTTAGGCTCGGTGCAATCTCCCTTCCCCCTTCCTCAGTGATTTCCAAGCCTGGGGCTATTTACACTTATGCAAGAATGTACTCTAGATGGGGCTTTTACCTCTGGACTTTTTTTGTGTGTGTCAGGGAGGATTAGAGCACCTAGATTTTATTCTTCCATCTCGTCTGAGTATGTAGTTTCAAACATCCAGATGGCGGGCTGCTAGCCCCAGGAAAAACCGCTGACCCTGCTATGCGCCCTGTGTTCACTCCTACCCAGTTCTGTTGGTGCTCTGCTCCATGGCGAGACGGCTGCAGAAGCTTCTGGCTGGGTGAGTCTGCTGAATGGGGTTTCTCAGTCTGCCGGGCTCTGCTCTCACATCCACGCTGGTGCCACTCCTGTGTGCTCCGCGTTCTCCCTGCCCCAACCTGAGTGGCCACTTTTTCTGGGCTGGGAATCTGTCACTCTTCGTCTCCCAATTGGTTCTGTCACTCTTAAATCCGCTCAAATTTACTTTTTAGCTTTTAAGGACGAAATTCTTGGGGAACTTGGAGAAGTTACTGCTTACTTTCTGCCATCTTAGCTCCGCCTCAATTATTTTTCTATTACATAGAGTTATGTTAGGCTACCAATTTGGAAGATATGGGTGTTATGGAAAGGACTTTAAAATTTTCACTATAGGATTGAGCTGAAATATCCTTTCCAGACTTATATAAAGGTAAATGAATGTGGTAAAACATAGTTCTCCACAATGAGAAGAACATCATACTTAAAACAGAAGGGTCACTTAGAAAAACTTGACCTGCTCATTCAGAAAGAATCCTCAAAATATGATCATGGCATCTACTTTTGTGTCTACCTGTACCAGAAAGCACCCTAGCACACCCAGAATGGCCTGCTAACACAGGTTCTTTGACCTGCTTTTCTAAAGGAAAGGGAGCTTTAAAGGGTCAACAATCCTACTTTAATTAAAGATAAGTAGAAAGAAGTGAGTATCCAAGAAAGAATTCAATAGACCAGGCTCCAACTGTCCAAACAGAATAATAAAACCACCTACATACACCACCAGACTGGGAGAGCACCAATATCTGAGTAGTTAAGGGGGGCTCTTAATAAATGACTATCCAGAGTCCAGGCCAGAGAATCAAAAGGTCCTTCTCATGAGTGCACCTCCAAAGCAAAATGCTACCTCCAAGAATATATAACAAAGACTTGACCCCTGATTGGCTCAGAGACAGAAGGCATGAAACCTACCAACTCAGCACAGCTGTGAATTATCAGGGTTCAAAGGCAATTAATCCTTCAGATGTTTACAATTTAGCCTGAGCCTGGGAAAGTGAACTCCAAAAAGAAAACAACAAAAATCCCACTTTGCTTGTGCTTACACTACCCTCCCTAAATCCCAACACATAAGGGAAAATTTTCAAATAATGGCCATTATTTTTAGATTGTCAGTGCTGAATATACAGACACCTAAGGGCAGACTTGTCAAATCTGAGTTGGAAGGGGTACCAGAGGTTGTCATTTCATTTAACCTATGCAACAATTCCTTCTATATCACACCCGAATGGTAATGGGGAACTTGCTACCTTCTGAAGATCCCATTCAATTTTGCTTCTTCTGAAAAAATTTATTAGGGGTTTAGGCATTAGTTGCCAGGAGGAAATGTTTCATTTAGAAAGTATTATCATTTTTGAAGTAAAACAAAGAATTCTAAGAGGTAGAGATGATGGATGGGATATGTTCCAGATATAGGAAACAACCTGTTAAATCACTTAATCATCAAGCATTAAATATACATGCAGTATGGGCCAGACACCATGCTGGGGATGCATAGACAAATGTAAAACAGTTCCTGACAGCAAGGAGCTTACATTCTAAAGAAGGGACAATCATGTGCATATATGTGTGTGTGTGTGTGTGTGTGTGTGTATGTGTGTATATATATACACACACAAATATGTATGTGTATATGCATGTGTATGCATGCATGTATGTATATGCACATATACATATATATGCACAATCATATATGCATATATACACACATTTTTATATATACATATAGACAGATATATGTATACATATATACAGACACACACACAGTATCACAAAAATCAGTGCAATTTTAAGCTTCATTGTTGTTGCTGAGTCATGATCAATTCTTTGTGACCCCATTTGGGGTTTTCTTAGCAAAGATACTGGGTAGTTTGCCATTTCCTTCTCTAGCTTATTTTACAGATAAGGAAACTGAGGCAAACAGAGTTAAGTGACTTGCCCAGGGTCACATAGCTAGTAGTGTCTGAGGCCAGATTTGAACTCAGGAAGATGAGTCTTCTTGACTCTAAGCCCTGCATTCTATTCACTACATAATCTAACTACTTAGCTACTAAAACTTAAAACTATCTGCCTTGCAGGGTCTCCCAGAAGTCTTAGTGCAATTTTAAGCTATCAAAGCTTGTACAGCCCTGTATAAGACATGAAAAGCAGACACAACAAGGTTACTGGATGGGATGGCACTACCAGCTGGGAGGATCAGAAAAATCAATTATAGCTTTGAAATGACTTAAAACAATGAATTTGTGCTGTCTTGGAACCTTTAGTCAGTTTCTTTATCTAGAAATCCTACAGACGACAATTGTGAGCTCATCCTTGACTAAAACCAGGGATTCTAAACAGTAGGAGTGAGGAGGGTGAGCATTTTAGGTATGGGGAATCATAAATACAAAGGCATGGAAAAAGGAGGTGTAGTGTCATTTAAGAATAGCTAAAAGGACAGTTTGGTTGAACCAAAGAATTCAAGAAGGGGAATAATGGCTAATAAGGTGGAAAAAGACAAGTTGAAGCCAGGTGGTGAAGGGCTTTAAAATTCTAACTGAGGAGCTTCTATTTGATCCTAGGGTCAACAGGGGACCATTGGAATTTACTGAGTATTTTGCAATGTGGCCAGATCTGCACTTCAGAAAAGTCACCTTGGAAGCTATAGGGGCTAGAGTGGGGAGAAACATGAGACACGAAAACAATTGGGAGGGCACTGCAGTCATGTAGAAAAAGTGACAAAGACTGGATTTAGGGCTGTAGCTGTGTGAATGTAGAAGAGGGGATCTCTATGAGAAATGTGGACATAGAATGACAAAACTTGGTAAACAAATCATTGGCTATATGGGATGAAAGAGAATAAAGAGTCATGGATAATGATAAAATTAATAACTGAGTGAGAAGAATGATGGTGCCCACAACAGTAACAGTGGAATTCTGAAGAGTGTTTTTTGGGGTAAGGAGGGAGAGGGAAGATAATGAGTTCTGATTTTGAGATATTGAGTTCAATATACCCACAAGGTGTCCAGCTTGAAACATTCCCTATGAAGTTGTAGTACACAATTGGGAGAGACCATGGCTGGTTGTATAGATTTGGAAATAATCTGTATAGATATGATACTTAAACTCATGGCTGCTGATAAGATTCCTGAGTGGAAAAACATAAAGAGAAAAGAGAAGAGGTCCCACAGCAGAGTTTTGTTATACATCCATAATTAATTGGTGTGACATGGATGGTGACTGAACCAAGGAGATTGAGAAGGAGCATTCAGACAAATAGGATGAAAATAAAGAAAGACAATATTATGAAAACCCAGTGAGGAGGGAATATTCATATGATCAATTGTGTCAAATACTACAAAGAGGTCCAGAACGATGAAAAGATAAAGCCTGTAACCCATTTGAAATCCTCCAAATTGTTTTTCATGCTACCTTTCATTGCTATTATCACATATTTTCCATCTTGTATTTAAGAAGTTGATTTTTATATCTAAATATATATATTTAAAAATCTAAATACATTTAAATTTTCTCCATTAAATTAAATTTTGTTATGTTTTGTTACCCCCCCCTAACTTATTGAGACTTTTTTCAATCCTTACTGTCATCAAATATGCTAGTTTTCTCTCATAAGTTTGTTCTAAATGTATGGTTAATAAATACAACATCTAGCCTTCATTCATATAATTGATAGAAAAATTGAATGGGAAAAGGTCAGTGTCTTCCTGAAGGAAGGCTTCTGGCACATCTTCCCTCAGTCCTATGCATTCATCTTTTCTATCATACATTTTTGTTTTTTCCATCCCAATCCTGGAATCATTCTCCTTGGAAGAAAGCCAACCAACCCACAAACAAGTAAAATACAGGCTGAATAGTTCTTCCTTCTCTACATTGTCCATTATCACTGCTTCATCTGTTCCAAACAACAGTCCTATCCCTTATTTGATTTTCCTTTCATTTTCTTACATAACCTTATATTCTTTTTGTTGCCTTAGCTTTATTTACCAGCCTCAATTCATTTTGAGATTTATGAATTCCAAAATTATTCTTATGGAACCATGTCATTCTTTTGTATTCATATTTTGCTCTCTGCCCTTGGTTCCACCTTCCATATCCCTTTTAGATTTCAGTTAGCCATTAAAGACTCTAGGCAGCTCCATCAATTTGTTTAGCTTCCTACTCTTAGTATTCAGGGGAATTATTTCTGTAGGTGTTTTTAGTCTTTTTTTTTTCTTAAAAGCTATCTATTCTCTTTCCCTTTTACCATGTTAACAATAACAATATCTCATCTTTCTATATTAATTTGAGATCTGCAATGCACTTTCCAAATGTTATCTTACTTGACTCTCATTACAATCCTGTAATATAGATGCTATTGTGATCCCATTTTGAGACAAGGAAATTGAAACTGAAAGATGTTAAGTGAAGTTTGCCCAGGATCATATAGTGTCTAAGTCAGGTTTCAAACTCTGGTCTTCTTGAATTCAGCACTCTACCTACTGTGCCACCCAGCTGTCAGGATTTTAAGTAGTATAATCCCATCTGTCCTTTCCTAAACTCTTTGAAATCACCTCTCTCCAAATCTAGGGTGCACATCAGATTTTTCTTTTCTTCTTTACCATAAATTTTAGGATGAAGTGGTCACTTACCTCTAAGATTTCCATCATCTCTGCTTCCTTCCACTTGGATGATAATTTAGTCCCGACTAACAGTTTTTAGCATTTCTTTATGTGTTAAAGAATGATATTACAATTTTAGGGAAACTAAGAATTTTTGGAAGGAGACCTTCTCCAGCTATTCAGATGGATGAAATTCTCCTCTCTCCCTCCACATTTCTGATCAATTATTTTCTCCTTCTTTCCAGGTGGCGTAAGGTATAATTCTATGACAATATTGCTTCTGTCTCTCCTTCCATTGAATTCTACTTAAATGTTTTCAAATAGGACTTCCCCTTCCAGTTCTTGACATTACAGACCAATTATTGCTTCTTGACCAGAGGTAGCAATAACATGCTCTTAATAGACTAGGATGTCTTCATGTTGGTTTGCATCTGTGGAGAGATGACTAGGACACATCTGATAAAGGAAATGAAACCTATTAACTACAACAGCTAAAAAAAAAGTGAACCATAGAAAGCATTAAGGCTTCTCTTTTGGGAATTATATTTACACCATATTTCATTCATTTTAAGATTTACAAATAAATCATTAAATTTATACAAAACATTGGGCAGAACCATATTCCATGAATGTAACAACTTATTTCCTCATAGCCAAATCCTTTTACCTGAAAGCTCCTTTGCATATAGGGCTAATTTCATTTAAAAATGGAAAAAAAAATTAAATTACCTGCTCAAGGCTATAGCCTCTGCTATACAACTCCCTCGATCAGAATTCATGAACTGTGAACAATTAAGTTCCTGTCTAGATATTTGTTATTCTGTAGACAAAATAATCAGAGAATAAGAATGTCCACTTCTCATCCAAATGCCTCATCCACACTTGACCAGTTACTTGTTTGACCTTGCTTTTTATACTTGTGGAGCTTTTTTTTAATTAGCATCTAAGTTTAAAATCACTTGGGTTGTGAAAAGTAATATTGGCAGCTCTTCTCACTATATAAAATTAGTCTCATTTCCAATAGCATTGCTGTTGAATCTGTTAATCTGAGTGTAATAAGTGCTAAGTGCTACTGTTAAGCCCACTGTTGTAATAAAGCAGATGCTAAAATTATTGCCATGGAAGGAGTATAGTTTGACTTGGGGTGGGGGTTAATCTGTATCTCCATCCTCTGTCATTTCCTTTGGAATTTAGAATGGAAAAATGTTTTTGCAAACCTATTTTTACTGAGTAGTTTCAGCACTTTTCTTACTATGTTGAAGATAATGGCATATAAACCTCCCTGGTCATAAATGAGCTGACTACTTGAGAGTGTAAGGAATGAGTAAAAACACTGAAATTCTAAAGTATATCAGGATGGGCATGAATGTCTGCTCTTGAGCTGAGAGAAGTGCTAGTAAAACATGGGTTTTGTTTGTGAGGAATTCTCTTTGGACTTAAGCTTATGAAAGTTGGGTGTGGTACAAATTTCATCAGCACAGTTTAGAGACAAGGTTTGGTTTGGTTTGTCATGCAGAATTTAACTTTTTGGGACTCAGCCCCAACAGCTAAATGCTATTCTCTTCCATCCCTCCATATAATAGAAAACATTAGCTGTATGAAAGAGTGATTGTGACTTTGGTGTTTGGAAGTTGTATGGAGGAGTCTTTCACTATATGCTGAAAAAATGATTTCATGTCTTTTAAAAATAATTTTTAAATCAGGTTGTTTTTCTGGTTGCTATTTATTCTTACTAGGTTTGTCTAGGGATTATAAAAGAGTTAGAAGTCAGTTCATCTTATTAAATTAATCATGCTACTGAGAATTTTAATGCTCTATCTCTTTTATACATCTTCAAAACAATGATAACTGATACTCGTTACTCAAATTCATAAACATCTGAAAACAAAGATAAACAAAATGGAACAGATCTGCTGGCATTTGCATAGTGACTTCTTGTCATCAGTGACAATACTACCCATCTTTGAATTCTACCTCCTCAGGAACCAATGTACTACGAAAGGAAGAAGGATTGGCATTAAGAAGACAAATTCAGGAAGAGTAGCAGGATTTGACCAAGTACTTATGGAAGAACTCTAGGCTGGAAATGACCTAGTTTTAAAGAGAACAGGGAAAAAGCAGGGGAAGATTCCAGAATAATGGGACAGGATCCCCAATGCCATTTGTACTGAAAAACTACTAAAAAAGGAGAAAGCATCAGCTATGACTGATTTGTGCTTTCCCCATTATGATTCAATCTTTACGAAAACAGTCCGTTTACACATACGAGATATTTCAATGAATACGAGAGACAAAGACAAGATGATTTCCACATATGATTTTCTATAGCAGACCAGACCAAATTTCTGCAGTTTCACCAAGGACTGAGAGGTACACAGAACATTCAATTCTACCATGCTTATTGTTAATTGATTTAAGAGAAAAACAAACAAATGTTTTGCTTAATAGAATGACATGAAGCTTTGAAGTCTTGAAACTTGTGTTTCCCACACCTACAGTAACATTTTACAAGAGTCTTTCACAGATAAGACTATGGAGATAATTTTGGTTAGTGATCCATTGCGTATTAACTTTAAGCTAACTGTATCACAGAATCACAGAATGTCAGTTTTGTTGCAGCCTTGGAAAACACACACACAAACATCCACATATATGTAGAGCCATACATATCTTTGTGTGCATATTTGTCTTCAGTGTTTAAGAATACATACATATATGCATAAATATTCATTTGAAGTATAACAGAAATGATTAGCTAGAATATTATTTTTAACCACTAATGAAGTTTATTCCTAGATAACTAATAGAGATTTTAAGTATGAAGAAATGGTAAAACATATTTTTTTTTACCTGGGTTGGGATGCCATGGATTTTGGTAAATTCAAAATATTGACCAGAAATGGGAATCTGATGTCCAGAAAATCAGTTATGAAAAAAAATAGAGGATTTATGGAATTATCACGTTTTTAGCATAACTGAAAATGAAATGTTTGGAAATGACATTGTTATCTAAAATGCAAATTGAGTTTATAAGTTATTTCAAGTGTCATTTCTCTATTTTAAGTCATTTATATTCTTTACGGATAAGATAGGTAAAAACCTAATTATATATACAATTAATAATCCCAAAAGCATTAACAGCAGAGCAGTAAGGACTTTATTTCCCTGTTTTCTTGAAGGATTTTCATTGAGGCTAATTTTTCCCTCTTCCAGAATGCTGGTTGGCTAAATGCCATTTTGTGCAACTATGTACTGAGATTTTGTTTCACATTATTAAAAAGTGTTCTCCTTAGAGATGAGGAAACTGAGGCAGACAATATTAAATGCCTTAGCCAGTAATTCTCTTAGGGATTGAAGCTGTGGCTAATGAACTTCTGTGAGGCATATGTGCAATCTGAGTGTTCTACTTAGCCTCACATTAGGAAAAGGTACACTTTACAAGCTAATTTCTTTGACTCATCTTATGCAAATTCTCCTTCTTTAGTTGAACTTCTCACATAATCTCCCCAAACCAGAGCTGGTTCCAACATAGGGACCTCAGACCTTGATACTAAGATGATAGGATCATAGGCTTTGAGTAGAAAGAGACCTTAGAGTTTTGAACCCAACATAACTCATATTTCATATGAGGAAACTTGACGCCCAGGGAGGCAGAGACTTGCTTAAGGTCACACAAGTATCAAGTGACAGAGCTGGGATTTGAAGCTTTAGTCTCTCTTTAAAAAAAAAAATTCATATTCAGGTTTTTATTCAGAGGAAGACACTGAAGTAAAAAGAAAAGAAAAGAAAAGAAAAAACAAAACACAACACTCCTATCCCAAAGAGCAACACCAAATGGTCATGAGCCCAAAAAGAGTTCTTGCAATAATTTAAAAAGGAATAACTTAAATTTTTTAAAAATTAAATGTTATGTTTATTTGTAGTTTACAACATTCATTTCCACAAGATTTTGAGTTACAAATTTTTCTCCCTGTCTTTCCCCTACCCACCAGCCCAAAACAGCAATTCTACCAAATACCCCCTCCCCCAATCTCCTCTCTCCTGTACCTCCCCCATCCCCACCCCTGACTTTTCAGTAGGGCAAGATGGATCTCCATACCCCAGTGCCTATATACTTTATTTCCCAGTTGCATGTAATAATAATAATAATGATTTTCAAACATTTGATTTTAAAACTTTGAATTCCAGATTCTTTCTCTTCTTCCATCATCACCCACCCTTACTGGGAAGATAAGCAATTCAATATAGGTTGTACAAATTCAATATAGGTTGTACACACAATATATCCACATTTCCATTGTGGATATATTGGGAAAGAATGACTATATTTCCCTCCATCCTATCCTGCCCCCTACTTGTTCTATTTTCTGCTTTGACTTTGTCCCTTAAAAAAGAATGACTTAAAAATCAAATGTGAGAGACGGAAGAAAAATTAGAAAAAAAAATAATGGCAATATAAGAAAATGAAGAAAATTATGAAAAGAAAATCACACAACTGGAAAAAGAAATCCAGAATCCTAAGGAAGAAAATAACTGCTTGAAAACCAAAACTGGACAAGGGGAAGTGAATGATTTCATAAGACACCAAGAAATAATAAAACAAAATAAAAAGAATGAAAAAATAGAAGAGAATGTGAAATATCTCATTAGAAAAACAAATGATCTGGAGAAGAGATTGAGAAGAAATAATATAAGAATTGTTGAACCATCTAAAAGTTATGATTTTAAAAAAGCATTTTGATACAATATTATAAGGAATAATAAAAGAAAATTTCCCTGAAGTTCTAGAACAAGATGGTAGAGTAGAAATAGAAAAAACCCACTGATTACCATCTGAAAGACATCCCAGGATAAAAATCTACAGGAATATCATAGCCAAGTTTCAAAACTCCCAGGTTAAGGAGAAAATATTATGAGCAACAAGAAAAAAAACCAATTCAAATTATGAGAGGCATCACAGATAAGGAAGTAATATCAATACTAAACTTATGCACACCAAATACTATTTTAAAAATAAAAGTTAAGTGAATTACAGGTGGAAATATGTGTGTGTCTACATGTCTGTCTACACACATGTACATACATGTGTGTATTCATACATATATATTCATACATTGTGTGTATATGTATGTACTATACATGTATATATGTTTTATATATATATAGTACCATAATAGTGGGTGATTTTAATCTTTCCCTCTCAGACCTAGATAAATCTAACCACAAAAAAAAGAGAAAAGTTAAGGAGGTGAATAGAATTTTAGATAAGCTAGATATAATAGATATCTGAGGATAATTGAATGGGAATAGAAGGAAATACACTCTTTTCTCAGTGATACATGGTACCTTTACAAAGATTGACCATATATTAGGGAATAAATATTGTATAACTAAAGGCAAAAAAGCAGAAATATTAAGTGCTTCCTTCATAGACCACGGTGCAATACAAATTATGTTTAATAAAGGACCATGGGAATATAGAGGGAAAAACACCAATTGGAGACTAAACAACCTAATCTTAAAGAATAACTGGGTTAAAGAATAAATTATAGAAACAATCAGTAATTTCATTAAAGAAAAAGACAATAATGAGATAACATAAAAGGCTATGGGATACAGCAAAGCAGTAAAAAGAGGAAAATGTATATCTCTATATGCTTATGTCAATAAAATAGAGAAAGAGAAGACCAATGAATTGGGTATTCGATTTTAAAAAAAGCTAAAAAAAGAAATAAAGTAAAAATCCCCAATTAAACATCAAATCATAAATCTAAAAAATTAATGGTGAAATTAATAAAACTGAATATAAGAAAACCAATGAATTAATCAATAAAACTAGGAGTTGGTACTATGAAAAAGAACATTAAAATAGGTACAACATTGATTAATGTGATTTTAAAAAGAGAAAAAAACCAAATTACTAGTATCAAAAATGAAAAGGATAAACATACAACTAAAAAGATGAAATCAAAGCAATTACAAGGAATATATTTTGCCCAATTGTATGCCAATAAATTTGGCAACTTAAGTGAAATGGAAGAATATTTACAAAAATTAAAAACCGACTAGATTAGAAGAAGAGGAAATAGAATACGTAATTAGACCTGTTTTAGAAAAAGAAATTAAACGGGCCATAAATGAGTTTTCTAGGAAAAAAATCACCAGGACTAGATGGATTTACAAGTGAACTCTATTAAACATTTAAAGATAAACTAATTCCAATATTAAATAAATCGTTTGTAATAATAAGCAAAGACGGAGTCCTACCAAACTCCTTTTATGAAAAAAAAAGATACTTATACCTAAACCAAAAAGAGGAGAACAGAGAAAGAAAATTATAGACCAATTTCATTACTGAACATGGGTGCAAAAATCCTAAATACAATATTAGCTAAAAGATTGCAACAATATACTATAAAAATTAGGCATTATGACCAAATGGGATTTATAACAGCAATTTAGGGATGGTTTAACACAAGGAAAACTATTCACATAATTGATTATATAAATAATAAAAGTAACAAAAATCATATGAATATATCACTAGATTCAGAAAAAGCATTTGATAAAGTATAACACTCATTTCTATTAAAAACATTTGAAAGTTTATGTATAAATGGATTTTTCTTTACATTGATAAGAACAACCATCAGTAACCATTATTAGTAATGAGGATAAGCTAGAAGCCTTCCTAGTAAGATCAGGTGTGAAGAAAGGATGCTAATTGTCACCAATATTATTCAATATTATATTGGAAATCCTAGCAATAGCAATGAAAAGAAAAAGAAATAGAAGGCATCAGAAAAGGAATGAGGTAACAAAATTATATCTTTTTTGCAGATGATATAATGATATACTTGGAAAATCCTAAAGACTCAACTAAAAAGTTAATTGAAATGATTAATGGTTTCATCAAAGTAGCAGTTATAAAGAAAACCCACATAAATCATCAGCATTTCTATATATAACTCACAGCACCCTGTGGGAAGAGATAGCTAGAGATACCCTTTTAAAAATAACTCTAGACAGTATAAAATACCTGGACATACACTTGCCAAAACAAACTCATGAACTATATGATGAAAATCATAAAACATTTTTGCATATAAATAAAATTAGGTTGAAATAAATGGAGAAATTTTCACTGTTCATGGGTAGGCAGGATCAATACAATAAAATGAAAATGTTACCAAAATAAATTCAATGCCATCCCAATCAAATGACTAAAAAACTTTTACTGAGCTAGAAAAAAATAGTAAAATTCATTTGGAAGAACAAAAGGTCAAGAATATCAAAGGAAGTAATGAAAAAAACAAAGAAAGAAGTTTAGCAGTACTGGATCTTAAAATATAAATCAGTTATTATCAAAACTATCTGGTACTGGCTAAGAAATAGAAAGGTAGATCAGTGGAAAAGAGTAGACATACGATTTAGAGCAGCAAATGAATACAACAACATAGTGTTTGACAAGTTTTCAGGACAAGAATTGATTATTTGGTAAAAAACTGTTGGAAGAGTGGTCTTGCAGAAATTGAGCATAGACCAATATTTTATACCATTTACCAAGAGGAAGTCAAAATGGATATATGACCTAGATATAAAGGGAGGTAATTCAAGAAAATTTGAAGGACATGGGACATTTTATCCATCAGTCTTATGGATAGAGGAACAATTTATAAACAAACAAAGGGTAGAGGGGATTGTGAAATGTAAAATGGATCATTTTGATTACATTAAATTAAAAAAGGTTTTGTACATATATACAAATGTAGGCAAGATCAGAAGGAAAGCAGAAAACTGTGGGAAAAAATTTTATAGACAGTTCCTCAAATAAAGGTCTTATATCTCAAATATATAAAGAACTTTGTCAATTCAACAATAATATGAGTCATTCCCCAATTGATAAATGATCAAAGAATGTTTACAGGCAATTTTTCAATGAAGAAATCAAAACAAGTTATAGTCATATGAAAAAATGCTCTGAATCATTATAGATTAGAGAAATGCAAATTAATACGACCTTTAGATGTCATTTCATGCCTATTTAATTGGCCAGTGATAGAAGAGGAAAGTGACAAATGTTGGAGGGGATGTGGAAAATTGGGACACTAATTCATTATTGGTAGATCTGTGAACTGATTCAACCATTTTGGAGAGCAATCTGGAATTATGCAAAAAGAGTTATTAAACTTGCTATATACCCTTTGTCCCAAGAATACCATTATTAGGTCAGTTTTCCAAGATGATTAGATAAAAAGAAAAAGAACCTGTATGTTTTAAAATGTTTATAGCAGGTCTCTTTGTGTTGGCAATGAACTAGAAATTGTGGGGATGCCTGTCAATTTGGGAACGACTAAACAAATTGGAGTATGTGTTCATGATATAATAGTACTCTGCTATAAGAAATGATGAGCTCAATGATTTTAGAAAAGCATGGAAAGACTTGCATGAAATCATAAAGAGCAAAAAGAGTAGAACCAAGATAACATTGTATACTGTAACAACTGTATTGTTTTGAGAACAACTGAGCAACCAAGTTATTCTAACTATTATAAAGACCCAAATTAATCACAAAGATCCTATGAAGGAAGATGCTATTTGTATCCAGAGAAAGAACTGATTATGTGTGTGTATATATACACACTCATATACACACATATGTATGTGTGTGTATGTCTACTGGTAGTCCTCTCTAAGGTGGAGTGGTGGGGAGGGAGGGAAAAAAAGAAAGTTACATGATAACTTTGTTGTATATTTTAAAAGAATATCAAATTGTACATAATGGACCTGCAGTTTCAGGTACAATCCTCTTCCCTCCCCCATTCTACTTTGTTATGGAAATGGTTGTTTTATTTCTTAAGTTCAAAATATAAAAAAGTTAAAATATTAATAAAAAGATAAAGGTATTGTACTAGGAAACCTCAATCTAGGGACCCAGCTAAAAATCTATATATAAATCTATGATCCTTTGGTCTTATTCTGTCTGGGGGGAAGTTTGATGTTTCCAGAACAGAACAAAAAACACTTTGTAGAAGAGGTTGCATGTGATTTGGGCATTAAACGATGGGTAGGAATTCAACAGCTAAACATAAGGAGGAAGGGAGG
The DNA here is from genome assembly GCA_028627135.1 of Pseudochirops cupreus. NCBI lineage: Eukaryota > Metazoa > Chordata > Mammalia > Diprotodontia > Pseudocheiridae > Pseudochirops > Pseudochirops cupreus. The sequence continues at coordinate 437,984,697 of CM053580.1, read as the reverse complement.
AAATACCAGGCATAGAGAACAACACAGGCAAAGATGTGAGAGAAAGAAAATGACCACTGGAATAAGGTACCGAAATAAAAAAAATAAAAAAAATAAAAAAGGAGATGGGATGGTACAAAACAAATGGGGAGAGGGATTGGATTTAATCAAGAGTAGGGATCAATCTTTTTCTGTGAGCAGAGAGGGAAGGAGGAAAGAATGGGTGAAGGAGGTTGATAGGAAGTTTTGATGAATGGAGGGAGGGATTAGAGGACTCTAATTATATGTTCTCAATTGTCCCAGGAAAGTAGGAGATTAGGCTATCTGCTTTGATTAGGGTGGACTGAGATACAAATGGTAGCTTTAGAAGAGATTAGGTTTATGACAGTTGCCATTGGGAATGAGATAGAGAGTTGATAAGAATGGGATTGTTAAACAGCAAGGTGGGCCTAGCTGAAGTTAAACGCCTCAATGTGAAAAGTATCTCACTTTCATTATTTTCTCTAATGACATCCAGTAATCTTGGAACAATAGGGGAGAAATCAGCTGGTAGGGATTATCCAGGCATAAAGATTAGCAGACAAGAAAGATAGAGGGTCTGGGAAGAAAGGGATGCTCAGATAGTGTGTCTGGTGAAACATTCATGTGGAAGACTGTGATTTCAGTTCTCAGAACAGAGGCATATAAAATCAGAATGAGGGAGATGGATTGGAAAAATAGATTTGGGTCAAGAGACCAAAGGAAAAGATAAGGGAGAAGAGAGGGTTAGTATGAATAAGATATTGGGAGAAGTAGAAGAATAATAGGTTTTAGTTGAAGAGTGGAATTTCAGAACTCAGGATCTTAGAGGGGATCTAATTCCAAGGCTATAGGTTAATCATATCTGGTCAGTTACTAAAGTAGGGGTGAAGAAGGAAATCACTGGAGTTGAGGAAGTTGAAGAATTATATTGATAGATCGTTAAAGGGATGTCAACATGAATGTGAAAGTTCACAAGATAGAGGATAGAGTAGGAGTCCTGAGAGATGTTAAAGTCATTTTTAAAGAGTTCAAAGAGTGATCTGAAGGTAGGTAGATGACAGTAATAGGGACGGCATGGCCTAGATGGAGTGAATGGACTTTAAAAGTGGATTATTGAATGAATAAATGAATGAATACCAGAGTACTCACTATATGTCAGGCAGTGTTTTAAATATTGGAAATACAAATACAAAAACGAGATAGTCCTTAACTTCAAGGTGTTTAAATTCTAATAGAAGGGACACAAAATAGTAGGGAGGGGTGGCCACAGTATTAGAGGCCACAGGGATGGTGAGTTGATTCATGGGACAATTGATCTACAAACTCCTTCTAGAAACTATGGTAGCTTTGATTTTTTATTATTCCCAAAAAGTTGGGGATTGGTACACATGTGGTTCCAGGGAAGATGGCAAGATGTCCCTGAGTACACAGCTAGATGTAATGAGAAGCAGTTTGGAAGATGAGTGGACTCGATCTGTTCTCACCAGTCACAACAGTTCAACCTTAGGGTGCTCAAAATCTGGGAGGAGTGACTCCCTAGGGAGTAGGGCAATGGTTTCTGGAGGTCCAGTGCAGGAGATATTATTGGATACAGAGGAGAAAAAGGGTGGAACAATTACCTAGAAGCAGCAGAAGGAAGCAAGGAGTGTGGTGCTTTCAGACCTGGGAAAAACTAGGAGAAAATGGGCCTGGAGAGAAATAAGGTTGATTAGAACAGGACCGAGTTTTCTGGATGAGGTAGCTTTGGCATGCAGATAGTATTTGAAGCAATGAAACCAAATAGCCAGGTTTAGGGAACCAATATAATAGGAAAGACAAAACTGCACAGCATAGTAGATCATTGTTAGCAAGATCTAACTTCACTTACACTCAAGCAGTACTGACAGCAATCTCTCTCTTATTTTTAATTCCATCAGTATGGTGAACTCCTTCCACTGAGACACACTGACAACAGTTCTTAGGGAGGTGTCTAAAGCACATAGAGGTAAATTGAGGCAGCAAAGTAGTACAGTAGACAGAATGCTGGGGCTGGAGGCAGGAAGACCTAAGTTCGAATCTTGTGTGACCTTGGGCAAAACTCAACCTTTCTATTCCTCAATTTCCTCGTCTGTAAAATAGGGGTCATACTAGTACCTAACTTCAAGGGTTATTGTGAAGATCAAATGAGACAATAATTGTGTAATTGTAAAGTGTTTACCAGGGTAGTGTCATGGCCTAGTGGATAGAGCACTGGTCATGGAATCAGGAAGACTCATTTTTGTGAGGTCAAATCCGGCCTCAGACACCTAACTATGTGACTCTGGGAAAGTCACTTAAATCTGTTTGCCTCAATTCCTCATTTGTAAAATGAGCTGGAGAAGGAAATAGCAAATCATTCTAGCATCTTTGCTTAGGAAATCCCACATGGGGTCATGAAGAGTCTGACACAACTGAAATGACTGAACAACAAAAGTGCTTCGTACAATTTCTGGCACATAGAAAGCTCTTAGTAAATGGTGGTTCCCTTCTCTCTCTGGGCAAGTCAATTTACCTCTGTGTGCTTTAGACAACTCCCTAAGAATTGTTGTCAATATATCTCAGAGGAAGGAGTTCACTACACTGATAGAATTACAAATAAGAGAAAGATTGCTGTCAGTAGAATTTGATCATTAGAGACTAGAGGAATTAATCTTGCCTAGAGTTTGAGATAGAATCTGCAATGGTGGTGTTTTGAAATGTGTCTGCTTAGAATCTCCTTCCCAGATGGTCTTTTGCCTACTTAAGTTGGCTGTGGGATTCCCAAACTTCCTGTGTGGAGGAATGAAAGGGGGTGGGCAAGACAAATCCTGCACGAAATAGGACAAATGTGTAAACCTAGCCTCTAAATCACCAGACGTAGGAAGGAAAAAGTACCAACCAAATGGAGATTATTTATTGTAGCAAGATAATTCTTGGCTTGGTAAATTCCTCAAACCACATTTGAATTTGATATTATACTAATAGAATCCAGCAGTGATTACACAGCAACATCTGTACTACTTCTCTGTAGTGGGCGGAGATCTTTCATTTCAATGAACTAGCAACGACAAGGTCTCCTCCCACTATTTGTCAGACTATGCAGGAGCAGCAAGAATATTTAATTATTTGGAGTCAGAAGAATTGGTTCTTGGCCACTTACTACCTTTGTGACCCTGGGTAAATAATTTCTCTAGATTTCAGGTTCCTCATCTATAAAGTGAAGGGATTGGTCCCTTCTAGCTCTTTTTTGACTGTATGGTATCTGACCTAAATCAACCCCTTTGTGGGAAGAACAAGAGTGAAGTAGTATTATAGGATCATAGATATAGTGCTATGAAACACCTTAGCCACCTGGATCATTCCCTTTATTTTTCAAATGAGGAGAGATGAAGTGTCTTGCCCATTGTCTTGAGGGTTGTAAGTGACAGGGGCAGTATTTGAACAAGTCTTCTAACTTCAAAGCCAGTGGTCCTTCCAGTGTACCCTTTTATGCCCTTGTTACCTTCAGACAGATTCACTGGATCCTAAACTTCTTTTTGATGCAAAAATGTCAAAATGAAAAATGGAAAATTCAGGCAGTCATCTGAATATTTTATATTTGTGATGCTCATATATCTGGATATTTTGAAACATGATTGGAGAAGTTAGTGACAGCTCCCAGCCCTACTTTGCTGAGGGAGCATCTTGGACTATGTGAGGGTTTTCCTTGTTGTTAGCTACGACACAAACTTGGAAATATATTTGGAAAAATCCAGATGCTTGGCATTGCATAGACCAAACATCTGGATGATTGACTGTGTTTCTCACTTTTCAGCTGGACATTTTGGCATCAAAATGATCTTAGCGAAGGGAGCAGAAAAATCACATGAAAGAGGACAACATTTTCTTTAGTGTAGCAACTGCTTTTTAAAAATTTCTAATGCATGTATTCGGTATTTGTAATGTGCAAAAAACTATGAGGGATATAAAAAAAAATATTCCCTGCCCTCAAGCGGGTTACCATTGAGAAGGGGAAAAAGACATGTTCAAGAATCATTCATTCAAAATTGAAATTAACACACTGGGTGATAGTGTAGTAGAAAGTACATTAAAATATAAGCTGGCTGTCTATAACACAGGTAGCACTAGGTAATGTTACTAAGTAAAAACAACAAAAAGTAAGGTCCTAGAATCTTCCTAATCTGTTAGCATTGAAGATGGCTGTTGAAACATAATCCTGTAGGTTTGGACATGCAAAGGAATAATCCTGACAAATGAAGCCCTAAACACTTACTATAATTTTAGCTGAAATGGAAAGCAAAGCACACAGAAGAAATGCATTTCAAGGGATGCAAAGAAAAACTATGTCAAATTCTGTTCATATTGTTCTTACTCAAAAGATTTCAATGGCTGCTCACTGTTTACTGTTATAGAATCCTAATTGCTTAGTCTGGAAGGAGAACAGTATAGGCAGACCCTTATTCAGGCTAGTCCAGTACTTTGGGATCAGAATTGGAATGGTGGGAGACCACCTAGCATTTAACAAAAGGAGGTCTACTTAGTCATACTACGGAAAAAATACATAATAGGAATTCTCTACTGATTTAGGTAACTGCTATATCCTTGCTTATATCCAGCTGAGGGAGAGTAACTCCTAAGCCTTCCTGGTCTGACTTTTTTTGTTAAGGCCACCAGGAAACTATATCCATAATCCAACTGTTAGATGCCCAAACCAAATGTTTTTTTTTCTTCATATTTGTATCATAAAAATAATTTGGTAGGACTCCTTCCTCACCAATTTTCCCAAATAGTTTGTAGAGTATTGGGATCAACTGATCTTTAAATTTTGATAGAATTCACTAGTAAATCTATCTGGCCCTGGGGATTTTTTCCTAGGGAGTTCTCTGATAGCTTGGTCAATTTCTTTTTCTGAAATGGGGTTGTTTAAGTAATTTACTTCCTCTTCAGTTAGTCTGGGCAACTTATATTTTTGTAAATGTTCATCCATTTCACTAAGATTGTCAAATTTATGTGAATGCAATTGGGCAAAACAATTCCTAATTATTGTTTTAATTTTCTCTTCATTGGAGGTACATTCACCCTTTTCATTTTTGATGCTTGAAATTTAGTTTTCTTCTTTCTTTTTTTTATCATATTGATTAAGGGTCTATCAATTTTATTGGTTTTTTCATAAAACCACCTCTTAGTTTTATTTATAAGTTCAATAGTTTTCTTACTTTCAATTTTATTAATCTCTCCTTTGATTTTCATTATTTCTAATTTAGTATTTAATTGGGGATTTTCAATTTGTTCTTTTTCTAGCTTTTTCATTTGCATGCCCAGTTCATTGACCTCCATTTTCTCTCTTTTTTTCAAGTATGCATTCAGGGATATAAAACCTTCCCTAAGAACTGCCTTTGCTGCATCGCACAAGTTTTGGTATGATGTCTCATTATTGTCATTCTCTTGAACGAAGTTACTGATTGTTTCTAAAATTTCTTGTTTGACCCACTCGTTCTTTAGGATTAAATTATTCAGTTTCCCATTAGTTTTTTTTGCCTGTCTTTACCAAATTAAGTCTTGATGAATGCTTTAGTACTTTCGAAGAGGGGTAAAAAAGAAAGAAAAACTATACTAATCTAAGGGGTAGATATTTCTTTTACCCCAAAGGCCCTTTAGAGGCTGCTCTCAAACTACCTATCCAGTCTTTCCTCACACTACCCTCCTCATCTTCTTTTCTAGCCAGAAGAGAAACATTCCCCATCCCTGACCACCTGCCATGCCTTCTCAATTTGGTGTATTTGATCATGATATTCCTTATGCCAGGAACGCTATCTTCTCCAACATTGCTGTTTAGTATCCTGGCCATCCTTTAAGGATTAGCTCAAATGCCTTCTGTTCTGCAAAGCTTTCCTTGATCCTGCAAAGCAAATTGATGTTTCCATCATCTGATTACAGAACATTTTGTAATAGTCTTTTCTACCTCTTATTTACTTTGTATGATAGCTATATCCATATATGTCATTATGTTGACAAGATTGTGATTTATTTGAGGTCAGAGATCATGCTTTATTTATCTTTTTATCTCCTTCAAGCTGGAGAGAAGACATTTAATGATGCTTTGCTTAATGAATGATTAAAGGAATGAGAGAAGCAAGTAAGAGAAAAAACCCTGAAGTCTGTCACAATTATAATTAGTAGTGGTTTGTTTATAAGAGTAAGACATTGCTACAGATAGTGATAGGCAGGTCCAGACTTTAATATTTTCTACCAGAAACCAAATGCCAGTCTGGAAAAGGAGGTTTTGGACCCTGCTGCCTTATGCAACGACTAACCTCACTACCAACAGCAGTACTTTCTAAAACAAAGAACAACTTTCACCTTTCTCTCCACATCTGCATCTGAGTTTACCTTCCCAGCAGCAGGATTGTCTGTGGTGGAGGTGTGGCTTTCTAGATGTAACTTTCAGTCAAACTGATCTCTTTCATTTATCTATATGGGAATGCAATGGGCAGAAGCTAGAATCGTAGTCATTTTTATTATCTCGTCTTTTATGTTCCATTTTCTTAACTTGGGATCTGTGACCTTAAAATATTTTGATAACTTCATTTTAATACAATTTTTCCCTTTTGTAATCTTAGATATTTTATCTTCTGTATTTAAAAACATTATTTTCAAAAGGCATTCATAGACATCACTAGACTACCTAAGAAAGACCATGACACACTGTAATGCCAAACAAAGGCAACTTCCAAGGTTTGGATTACCAGCATAGTAAACCCCATTTATTCAGCAAACATTCACAGAACAGAGAAAGTCAAAATACAGTGTAACTTGTTCCTTTAGCAAGTAAGTTCTCAATTCAATACAGATACTACTCCACCCCTAGATGGTACATTCATTTAGTCAGTCAAAAGTCTCTTCTCAAATGGAGATTGGTCTCCAACCATAAACATAGTACATTCATTTGGTCAATCACAGAGCACAAAAAAACAAAACAAAACTCAAAGGCTTTCTGCCCCTGAACTCAAGAGGGGCAGGAGAGCACAAAAGGCCATCCACCCTTAAGTTACCACAAAGTTAAACTCAGCATTGAATATCCAAGGAAAGGTCCTTCTTTCATCTTCCCTTGAGGCAAGCTTTCAGCAATCTCAGTTCCTGGGGAGACAAGGCTCAACAAAGCCATAGCCATTGTCCTCATCAAGTGACTCTCTGCCTGTGGAACAGTCCCAGAATCCCTGAAAACATCAGCAAGGCCCTCTTCCAGGATTTCTGTGCAGGTACCACAAAAAAAATCCTCCTTCAGGGCTTCTGAACCAACAGCCAGGTTCTAGGACCTCTACAACAGCAGCACTGTCCTTCACCATCTGGTGAATCTGGCAAAACAACATCAAAACAGATAGACAAAATACTGGCATCACAGCCATGCCTCCTCAGTTTTTGGCAGTTTCAGGTGGCAGTTCTCAAAAGTCCTGGGCAGTTCCAACAGGCTCTCAGCAGTCTTTCTCTCAGCAACTCAGGCTCCACGGTACTGGATACTGCTCTCCCAAAGTCCTTCTGGCCTTCTCTAGGCTTGGGCCTCTCTCCCAATTAATGGCTCCTCCCAGTTCAGCCCTCTGTCTTCATATCAACAAGTCCATCCCACAAGTGAGATTCACAAGCTGTGGGTTTTAACACTCAGCCCAAAAACCAAGCCAATACAGAGGCATCTCCAAATTCCATTACCAATACACACACAGAAAAAAAAATAAAGGTTAAGACTTGCTCTGGAGAGATTGTGCTAATTAACCTGACCACAATTTTTGTTTTGAATGATTCTCAAAACACATTCCCTTTTAGCTCTAGCCTCTTCCTAATACGAAAATACATTAATGGACCAATGATCTCCTTCAAGTGGGTTCTCCTTTAAATATGCAAGATAGCAATACTGAGAGCCTCTTGACCATGTCTTCTCATAAACCTTCCAGATGGAGGGAGTCCAACCCATGTTCTAGGGGCCTTCCAGTGTTATCTTTTTTTTTTTTAAATTTTATTTTAGTTTGCATCATTCATTTCCACAAGATTTTGAGTTACATATTTTCTCCCTATCTTTCCCTACCCACTGCCCCAAAACAGCCATCCCAGTGTATCCCCCCTCCCCCAGTCTATTCTCTCCTATGTCTTCCCCCCTCACCCCTCTGACTTTTCGGTAGGGCAGGATGGATCTCCCAACCGTAGTGCCTGTGTATTTCAAGTTCCAGTTGGATGAAGTTAATAATAATAATAATAATAATAATAATTGCATATATATATATGTATATATATATATATATATATAGAGAGAGAGAGAGAGAGAGAGAGATTTATAACATTTGTTTATAGAACTTTCGATTCTAGATTCTTTCTCTTCCTCCTCATCACCCACCCCCACTCTTCCAGTGTTATCTTGATTACATTTTTTCCTATGGAATCAAATGGTTAAAAAAAAATGATCAGCTCTTATGTTTACCTAATAGCATTGTGTTTAGTGTTTTCTTTAATATGCCTAGTAAATGATGAAAGTTCCTTTAAATCAAGATATCTTTAATTTGAGCAGGACACGTAGTAGAATGTTGCATCCTTTGTTCTTTTTGCCCCATCTTAAAGCTACTCTATATTCTGTCAATCAATCAATATTTGTTAAGTGACTACTATGTTCCAAACACTGTTCTTTGGTGCTAAGAAGAAAAAAGATAAAAATGAAGCACTCCCAGCCTTAAGGGAGTTTGCATTCTATTGAGGGAGACAAAGTGTACGTATAGATATATAAAAGAACATTTCAGGGAAGAGGCACTAACTAGCAACTGGGAAAGTCTCATTGTAGGAGGTGGTGTTTAGAGGTGAGCTTTCCTGGAAACTAGGAGGTCCAAGAGATGGAAGTAAAGTGATATCCAGCCCTCAGGCCATGCAGTGCAAAGGCCTGGAGATGGGAGATGGGATGTCATATGGGAAGTGTGACAGGAAGGCTAAAATGAAGCAGACATGGAGGGAGGCAATACATCATGAAGCAGGAGATTGGAGCTAGGTTGTGAAGGGTTTTAAAGACCAAATGGAGGATTCTCTATTGTTGGCATTAGGAAGAAAAAGTCTCCTAAAAGGGAGAAATTGATTCCAACTTGTTTTCAGTGCCAATTACTGATTCTTTTCACCTAGAAACTCCAATAATGAAAAGCAGTTTCATGGCTAAAAATGTTCATGTCTTGACCTGTGTAGTGTAATATGGCTGGCATTATTGTGGCCTATTAGTCTTTTCACATGCTCACATGATAGGCCTTTTATTTATCATCCTGGTGTTCACATGCTAATTCTTCAAACTAGGCCTGACTCAGGCAGCTTCTGGCACATTACACAAGAAAGGGGGCGTCTCCCTGTTTCATTGTTTGTGTTGCAGCATGACCCTCAAGAATACAATAAAAATGAGGAATAACAAGGACTTAATAGTGCTTTTTTCCCCCTTCAGCTCTAACTTTGGTGGTCCATTTTGTTCATCTCCTTTCCTTTAAATTCATGTTTGTCTTTTACAGAAGGAAAAATGTAGTCTGCCCCCACACCCACCCCCAAGTGAGAAAATAAACATGTGATACTCAAAGACATAAAATATGCTGGGATATGTCAGTGGGAAAGGGACATTTTTCAATATATTTAGCTTAGATGATAGCTGTGACCCATGTGACCTAGGTGACATGTTACCACCAGACCATACTTCTATTCAATATTAGTGACAGCATAATGATTAACTGAAAAGCAATCTTTTGCAGAATTATCTAGCACAGATAAGAAAGACTGTTTACAAGCTTATTTCAATGATTTTTTCCCCCTCTTTCAATCAATGGAACGAAATAAAACATTAGCAAGAAAAAATTTATTTTATGTAGAAGGTTACAGGAAAATAAGGAAGACAACTTTGTAGATTTCTTTTTTTCCTTCCCCCCTTTGCTTGGATTTTAATACTTGCAGTGAAAGGACCTAAAGGCATGTGCTGCACTGAGATAAAATATATTTTGCATCACTGTCTTCACTTTCGCATGGTAGGTCTCTGTCTTCACCCCCTGTCTGTGTTCGTTCTGAGGCATGTGTTATCTCCTACTAACATGCATCCTGCTGTGTTCTATTACTTAAATGAATAGAAACCTTCTTTGGCCAGCAGAGAAATAGAGTGATTATCTCACCTGTTTAAATGACTGTATGAATATGCTTTACTCATCATCATTACAAATGTGTTTATTTTGCAAGTACTGTGGCTGGGTGAATTACTCTAAGTGAATCCCCTACTATATTTATTAATGATGGAAATTCAGTAAGAGTCAGAGAAAAGGGAAATTCTTCATGTATTTGAATACGTGGCAGGCAGCATTTCCCCTTCCCCCCTTTTCTGCCTACATTTTCATGGGATCATAGATTTAGATTTGAAAGGGATCTTAGAGGCCATCTAGTCCAGCCCCTTCATTTTACAGATGGGGAAACTGAGACACGGGCAGGTGAAGTAACTTACTTAGATTACCCAGACCTGTGGTAGAGGCAGGTTGTCTGATTCAAAGCTGCATTTTTTTTTCTATTATACTACTTCCTATCATAACCTCTTCCCCTTCAAGTCACCCCTTTATTGTTAAGATTGCATTTTATCCCCTAGAAGAGCTAAGCTGATTTAGTCTGTTTCTTCACTATTGAGCCTTGAGTTTTCTCTAAAATCTTCTTCATACCATAGAATCATAATGGAAGTGACACAAAAACTTTAAGAACTGACTATTGCCCAGGAGTATTGATTTTGGAGCAGAAACATAGTCCTGCCTTTTTGGTGACATTGCATCCTTTTTAAAAAATAGTTTTTTAATTTCACAATCCCTAATTTTTTAACAATGGTTATTTGCCAGGGCTATAAAAATATTAGAAAGAGCATCTGTCTAGAAAGGTATGAGGAGATTAAGAACATCTTAAGTGTTTTCCACACAGTTTGTGAAATTCATGGTTAGAATTTGAGGAGAAAAAAGGATAAAGCATAAATAAACAGAAATGACAGCTTTGGTTTTTAGATATTTAGATTTCTCTTTTTGGAATTATGTGATTATAACTCTAATACACGCAAGGAAAATTCACTTTATATTTGAAAACAAAAGAAATGGTGGGATCTGGACTTGTGATTTCATTGGTAACAAGAACGACCAGTGAAGAAACTCCTTTAATGAAAGATTGAATGAACAAAGTAGTGTTTATTATGTTCTAAGCACTGTGTTAAGCAGTGATATAAATACAAAAGCAGACAGTCCTCAACTGCAAGGAGCTTACATTCTAGTTGAGGAAGACAAGACAGTGGGAGGTGGTAGCTAGGGATGGAATAATTTGGTTTGGAAACAGGGATAATGAATGGAACCATAAAAATGTGGATTGACATACTTTTTGTAGAAGTAATGGTAGAATTTATTTTACTATAGTTACAGAATTAGAAATGGTATGGGGTCAGGGAGAAGGAGGTGAGAATGATAGCAAGATGGCTGATAAGATCAATGCAAATAGGTGGTTATTCTATTACTTAGGGTTTTAGAGTTGCTTTGGGCATTAGGAGTTTAAATGACTTGTCTAGGTCCTGTAGCTAATATATTTCAGAGACAGAACTTGAACCAGGTCTTTCTGACTCTGAAGTTGATCCTTTATCTATTATGATGAACTACTTTGCTGTGTGGATTTATGATATTAGTATCCTGAATTAATGGCAGTATGGTGCAGGGACAGTATATAGAATGGATAGAAAGCTTAGAGTCAGGAAGTTCTAGGTTCAAGTCTTTTTCCTAACTGCCTTTTGGAGTCTAAGCAAGATACTTGACTTCTTGTTGTCCTAAGCAATTTTCTAAGACTGTAAATTATAATCTTGTTCAGTATCAGTGGGGAGAATTTCCATTTCAGGAATTCTCCTACTGATGAAATCACTAGTATTCCCTCCCTCCCTTTTCTTCTCCCTCTACAAAAATAAATAAATAAATAAGGGTAGGAGGAATTGTGGTACATTTATTCATCAGAAATATGAATACATATCATAAGATTCTGCGTTCACCCAATGGTGTGGTCTACATTTTGAATGGAAAGAAACTTTTTATCAGTTGAACTTATTTCCTTATGAAAAGATAGCTATGATTTGCTGTTTTCTAATGGAAAAGAGTTCCAGAAATCTTAATAGAATAGAGGCTAAAGGAGCTTTGGTGACATCAGACGGTTCTCACAAAGCAAACTTTAAATGACTTATGTGAAACAGTATCATGAACATATGGAGTAGATTTCCCATTTGAATACACTCTGGACTAAAAATTAAGATTAAAATTGTTGGCTTTTACCGATTCTGAAAAGCTTGAAAAATAGTTCAACACATTTGACCCGTCACAAGACTCACTGAGTCTGCCAATACCAAATGGCCTCAGTGCCAGGAAATGTTAGAGAAGGAAATGGATATGTTCCTATGCCTTCAAAACCTATTTGATTTAAGGTTCAAGGCTAAATCTACAGCTGACATGTTGACAGATTGAGCAGAAATGTTCCTCTTTAATATTGTGCCCAGTTTTCTTTCTCTCCTGGTTTCTTACCACCCCTGGTGCCATTTGGAGATGAAAACTCTAGGTCAACAGAACAATTTTCTTTAGCATCATTCTTTAGCTTAATTCTGAATTTGGATCAGGTTCAGTGGTTGCTGAGAGACTGTTGTTTGACTTTTGGATTCCATTCACATGACCTGATTTTTTTCATTACTCATAGATGATCATTAATAATAGATACTCTCAAGAATGTTATGTGAAAACTAACATTTAAGTGGCTGAATTTCTAAAGCAAGACCTATAGGGTCAAAATATAGACTTTTATAATCCTGAGGACATGGTCCCTCTTTTGTGTCTTTTTTTAGCCTGTCAGCTGGGTCACCTCTTGGTAAATGTAGATGTGTTCTAAGAATCATAAAATATTAACTTTGGATACGACCATTGTCAAACTTTTTCATTTTACAGATGATGAGACTGACATTTCTAGCATAGAAAAAGGAAACCAACTGCAAATAATCATTTCCTATGAGAAAGATAGTAGAAGGTAATAGTGAGCCTACTTTTATCCCTCCCACATGGCATTCCCTCTTCCATTTTTTTGACTTTGCATTAGTGGTCAATCCCCCATGTCTGGAAATAATCACAAGCTTCAGTGAGTCCAGTTGATTGTGCCTTGGTTACATGGCCTAGTTTCAAAGAGCAAAGAACCTGGAAACATACTTCTCTGCTTTCATAGGATGCTCTTCTTGGATTAGATGACACACTTAGAAACAATAGTCAGAAGATCAAGTCATTTAACCACAATTTCCAGTTTAATACCATTTCCAAATTTGATCGGCATGACATCTTTACTTTCATGTGAGTCATTGATAAAAATATTTAGAATAGCTAGGCCTAGGATAGAGCCCAGTGGCATTTCACTACAGACTATCCTCAAGATTGGCACTGATTGATTAACCTTCACTTTTTGGGTCCAACAAATTTCAAAAATACCTAACTGGACTCATCCAGTTTACTTGTCATCATCTCATATAACTGAATACCATGGGAAACTTTGTCAGATGCCTTAATGGAATCCACTTAAATCACAACTGTGGAATTGTCTCCATATATTAGCCTTATAACCATGTCATAAAAAGAAATTAAGTTAGTCTAGCATGATTTGTCCATAAAGAACCTATGTTAAGTCTTAATAATCTCCTATTTGTAAAAAAAAGCACACTATGCTTTAATAATCCATTCTAGAATTTTTCCAAAAATCAAAAGCAGTATAATTAGCCTTTAGTTTTAAGTGTTATCCTTCTTTTCCTTTTTCAGATGAGAATTCTCCAATCCTGAAACACTTTCCTCTTTTTTCCTCAGGGATTCCTTAGGGATAACCCACTAGTTTTCTTGGTTAAAATGAAGCCTGAAATTCTAGTACAGGTAGTAGAGGCAGAATCTTCATGGATATAAGCCAAGGTCATTCACCAACAATGCAGGTAATTGAACTTAGAAGAGGACCCAGAACATAGTAGGCACTTAATAAATTCTTGTTGACCAAATGGTTGTTAAGAAGTATAAGCTGTATCTGAACTAGATGCTCTTCTTTTAGCAGAGAAACAACTTCATTGGATGTCCAGGCAGTTGGAGGAACTTTCCCCAATCAGAATGTTATCCTGTGTTTCTGGCATCCTTGTTATCTGTGATCATGAAAGCATCACGGATTTTGTCCCTCTCTCTGACTACGCAGACTTCTATCATTATATTGCTTCTCTTTTTCAGTGCTTTTATTCTCATATGAGTTCTTTCTCTTCTATTTCCTTGTTTGGCTTTACAATGCAAAACTAAAGGAAGGGTTGAACGTGGCATCATCTTATAGATTTCTGAACTAATTCTGTTGATTTTCACATCTGCTAAAACTGTGACACTTGGTTATTTGAGGCACCTCCCCCCAACTCTTCTCTCTCTCTCTCTCTCTCTCCCTCTCTCTCTCTCTCCCTCTCTCTCTCTCCCTCTCTCTCTCATTCCCTCTGGCACTGTCTTTCAACTACCTGGGTAGGAAGGAAGGAAATGAGCATTTATTAAATATCTGCCATATGCCAAGTACTGTGCTAAGGAAAGTGCTTTTACAGATATTATGTCATTTTGTCCTCACAGTGATTCTGGGAGGTATGGGCTATTCTTACTCCCTTCCTCCTACTCCATTTTAGGGTTGTGGAAGCTGAGGCAGAAAAAGATTACCCAACTTATTCAAGGTCACACAGGTACTGCATTTTATCACTGTATCATGAGATCTGTTGCAGGGAGCCTGTTTTCACAGCTAGTTTCTCACATTGTCACGCCATCTCTTTTACTGAATCACAATTCTCATTAGTGCTAGAGCATTGAGTGGTTCCATAAAGTATGATTGATCTGATTTGCCCTTGCTACCCTATGTAGTTTCCTGAGTGCTAGGTGTCCTAGAAATACCAACCATTATCCATGCTGACTTCATGAACTGTGGTAGATTAGATTACCTGAATTTTTTTGTCACCTGTTTGCACTTTACTGACATAGAACTAGACATGATTGATGCCTAGTTTTTGTGCCTCTATTTTTTGAGAAGTATTAGCTTCATGAGAGATAGTTTCTTAAAATTTGGCAACCCAAGTCTTTGTATAGTTAATCTCATTGGAGGAGAGAGTGACAGAGACATCAATATTTAATTTTCATGTTAGAAAAGAGTATTGCACATGTGGAAATTTCAAATATTTCTTAGTAGCAATTGCTTGAATGGGAATTCAAATGTTTATGAATTCACTGGAAAGGCTACCACTTGACCTTAAATGTTTCCCCATATTCCTTTCTATCCCAAGGAAGGGCCAGAAGATCTTAACACAGAGATATTATTGCCTGTAGGCAATATAATAAAGAAGGGATTTCTTCTTGGTGCTCCAATTAGGGCAAAACCAAAAGAAACAAGATTTCCTGAAAACTCCATCATGAAGGATGGAGGTTATCAAACATATATCAACTACAAACCATGCCCTACTCTCTCAGGTGTCTGCACTGGATTGTAAAGTGTTAGAACTTGAAGAGCCCTTAATAATTTCCCTCATTTGATGTTTCAGGGTACTAACTGCTCAGAGAGGGTAGGAGATCCACTTAAGGTCTCCTAGGTAGTAAATACCAGAGCTGAGATTTTTAACTGAGGTTGTTGGCTCCAAATCTATTGTTCATATCAGTACATCATATTCCCTCTGTAAAGTGGGATAATTAAAAATCAGGTGAAAGAACATCTTCCAAAGAAGAAAGATTGTTATATGGGTGTGCTTCCTAAGGTTTGGAGAAAACCTTTTGCATTTGGGTATTGGGCAATTCTAGACTCGCCGAATCTCAGAGTTGAAAATAGTCTTACGAGTTACCTATTTCAGCTTATATGTGAATAAGAATCCTTTGCCAAGTACTCATCTAGGCATTGCTTAAATGCCTCTAGTGAGGGGGCTTCTCACTACACCACTACAGTACAGTGCATGACCTCCTTTATGCCATCAAGCTAAAGTCAGAGAATTGCGAGGCTGTCCTCTTCAAGACCATAGCTCACGTCACTGAGGTCATCCCCTTATCGTGCACTCCCAAGAAAACAAACAAAATAGAACTATCGGCCTCGGGTCCTGACCTTGTAGATGGCTAAGGCCCTTTGTCGTTAAATTCTAACTCACATTTCTCCTGGGACCCAGCTTCTATTATTTCCTTCTGTGTTTACCATTGATGTTACAATTTGTCTTTATCCTAGCAAATATTTGACATGCTGAAAGAAAACAAATCGTGAATACATTACTCATAAGTTTCCATATATCCCCCCAAGACTCTGGAAAGTGTTGGAACTAGAATTTCTAAGGTCACATCTCTACCACCAAAACAAAGCAGTGGTTTGAGACATTGTTGAGAGATCTTTAGACAGGTTCGACAGGTTGTGTATGTCACTGAGATCCACCTCAAGTCTGTAGCATTCTTTGGGCTGGCTGACTGCTGATCCTGGCCTCGGTGCCCTGGCATTCACTGTCTCATCCCTTGTTTTGACTCCATAGACCTGGCATTGGAGTCATAGACAAAAGACCCCAAGTCTAACCTCTAGGAATTTCAGAAATGCACTTCTTAGAAGGATTTTGTAGGGAAATTACCCTCTTTCATTCCCTTCCACATCAATGTCTATGTGTCTAAGTGGCAACTGAGCCTTTGCAAAGATCGGCTATGATTTGATGGCATTGCTCATAATTGACTTTACAAGCTAATGGAAGATCTTGAAATTTAAACCTAATTCATGGGCTGTAGTTGAGAAAATGAAGCAGTGCTTGTCACCCGGGGGAATGTGAGACCAGAAAAATACTTCATTTTAGGACCTTTGGGATCAATGGGATGACTAAAGATAGCTAGTGTGTATTGATAAGCTTCCTGCCAATCCATTTTAACTCAAAGTAAAATCTACGCAGCAGTCTGGGTTTCCAAAATTTACCTCACAACAGGACTTGGGCTAACCTATTCCTTTGCCACAAAATCCAAAGAAAATAAATATGCTCCAGATGCTGGTCTTAGAGGTTCCCGTTGTATTACAAACAAAACCGAATATTTGTTTTTGGAAAGTCTTACTACTGTATATTGTTTAAAGTAAAGGTTACATGTGTTTCTTCATTCCTGTCACAGCTTTCAGGTCTTATCCTTGGAATGCCGCTTGGCCCACTTTGGTGTCGCCAGCATTTCTGTGTTTGTCTACAATGCGCATGATTAAAATGGTATTTTCATATTTCCATGTAGTTGGGGCTCCTTAAAGCAGAGGGTTGTAAGTGCAAAAAAGAGATATGCTGTTCCCTAATGGCTTATTACCATTACATTTGCAATTCAGATCAGCTCTAAATTGACTGAAATTTTTAAACACATAGCAGGCAGTTTAAACTAATGATTGTCTGGAGGTTCACATCTGACATGAACTAAGCTTCTGTTCAAAACAAATTGCAAATAATTCCTCCCTTAGAGTCAAAATGTCACTTTTTAAACTCTGCGTTGTTTCCAGATTTTGTCAGTTACATTAAAAAAAAATCTGCTTTATAGTGAGCACTCTACATTTGAAAGGTCTGAGCGACATCAATTTTCTATTTTAAAAAATGTATTTTATGTATGTGTGTATTTACATATATACATAGAAATACATGTACATGCACACATACAAACATGTGTGCATGCATATGCATCTACTTCAGTTTCTCTAAAAATCCACTTCCCACCCCCTCCTTCCTTTCCCCTTCAAAAATCCTAATTGTAAAGTAAAAAGCCCTTGGGGCAGTGGTAGGCCCAAGTTGCTTAGCAACCCTCAGCAGGTAGCAGGGATTCAGCTGCAGCTGTCCTGATTCTCTCCTAAGAACCTTCTTATTACTGTTTGTGTTAATCTTTAACCAGGCTTTTAAACCGCAGTCTTTCTTTGTGGTCCCTTGTTGTTAGATTGCAGGGGCCTACTCAAATGTTGTCCCAGAGGTAATGGTATTAAGGGTGGCTATTGAATGTTTGAAGAGTGATAAGCGCTGAAAGGGATTAGAATTGCATGTTCCAGCTAACCTTATTTTACATCCTTACTAAATATCATGAAAATGGTACCCTAATAGGAACAATGGATGGTGTTGACACATAGCTCTAAACCTGCTTTTACTTCCAGCCTATAAATACAGTCAGGCTGCTACCACATAATTGTTTCTTTTAACAGATCTACATTCTCCTACAATGATCACTCAAGGAAGTAATTTAGAATTTGGGTTTAGCTTCAGACAGATTTCAAAGTCTCTAGATTTAATTATAGGAGAGGATAAAAAATTTTTTAAAAAAATCTAAATGGGCTTGTGAGGATATATCTAATATGTGATTGAGATGCCTTAACAAAAAACAAAACTAAAAAAGGTCCCTGATGAGTGTTTATTGGAGAATCTTGACAGTTTCAACATTTAGTGAAGGGGTAGGGAGAAATTCAGTAATTTCTAATGGATAAACCAATATACAGAGTTATAGAAGTTATTTCCTTTGAAAAGTGTTGGAATTTCTTCTTCTCATTCTGCTTGGTTTTATTGAGGTTGCTTCATATTATGCCAATAGCGAGTATTACCAACCTGTAAAGTATTCCCTGGCAATCTGGTGGTGTTTCTCCCTGTAAGGGATGGACCAGTGTGGACACAATATCACTGAGGCCCTTGTCATTCATTCTGTTTTATCAATAGGTGTCAACCATTTTCGTAGTCTTCACTCTTCTGTCCCCCATTCTGTTTCTATGGGAACTGAAAAGATTCCACACGTCACGAAGTGAGGTAAGAGCACACACAGCTCTGAAGTTCAACAAGTGGCCCTTCTAAATGCTGACTGAATTCTGGAAATGACAGAGAGGAGAGGGCATGCTCAACGAGAAACTCAGGGCTCTCTCCATCTGTGATGTACCTACCTGTGTGAATCCAGTATTCTTTTGAATACTGCATTTCATGTTCTCAATAAAAGATTCATGCAATTTTCACATTCTTTTGCTAATAATAATCACAATGATACAGTACTAAGGAGGCAGTGTTGCATAACAGGAAGAGCATAGGATTTGCAAAGGGTCTGAATTCAAGACTTGGTGTTGCTATTTCCTCCATGTGTGACCTTGCTGGGCCATGGCTTTATCATCTGTAAAAACAAGAGAGCTGAAATAGGTGACCCTTCTACTTCTAATCCTATGGTTCTTAAAAGATCCTAAGTTAGATGGAACTCGTAGGTAGTTTTAGTATTAGTATTTCCAATGAATGGATAGGGCAACTGAGGCTCAGGAAGGTTTAGTGGTTTTTCCACAGTGACAGCTCAAAAGTATCGCGAGTAGAATATAATCCTAGTGAATACAGTTTAGCATGCTTCCTATTTCCAAATAAAATGTCCATCATCTCATTTTTCCTCTAGTATCTCCATGGTACTACTAAATCACTTTAATAGCATGTTGAGTTTAAGTTGGGGTATGTGTGTGTGTGTGAACATCTTTTTTTTTTAGGCCACATTATTTGTAGCAAAATAATGTACTAGAAAAGGCACAGAACTGAGAAGTAAAAAACCTGTGATGTAATCCAGACTTGACTGTGAAACTTTGTGCAAGTCAGTTAATCTGTCTTGCCTTCAGTTTTCCTATCTATAAAATAAAGAATTTGAACTGTAACATTCTCATATGCTGTTTTTGAGTGGAAGATTGCAGTATTTATGAAATAGCCCAATTTCAATCTATTTTTCCCACTGAATATCAAGTACATTTGAAAAATTATTAGTCAACATTTATGACTCTATCATAGGCATGACTCAAATTTATCTGTGATCTCATCATTTTTGATATTTCCTCTAATGGCTTATCACAATTCATTTATGCCTATCATTCATATCCTTGTGATGCCAGGAAAAATGAAGGAGAGATCTCATCACCTTCAATGAACACCTTACAGTGAGTTTAAGGGCATAGATCCACTCTGTGAAGATCTCCTGCTAGTAAATTAGGCCAAGGCACTTGGTCCCACCTGGTGTTCATTGAAATTGTTTCTATTGTGTCTTTTGAAATGTTTAGAAGACTAGTCATGAAGCATTTCTTATAGGGTATAACTATAGGCACATTTTGATGCTGCATTGTTCAAGGTTCTGTGATTTCATCACCTCCTTCCCTAGTAGAGATTATGAGTGCTTTATAGATATTTTCATGAGTTATTTGTGCCCAAAGAAATCCATTGCCATATGGACAATTCTCTGAAGGTCTTTGGGGGAATTAGCTTGACTTATTGGTACTTGGAAAACTCATGTACTTGCAGTCTATAGAGGAATGACAAATCTCTGACACTCACTAGCTACGCAACCATGGGCAAGTCAATAACCTACTCTGAGTCTAGTTTCTAAAGTAGTAATAATACCTGTACTACTAAACACCTGTATTCCTAAAAAAAAGTAATAATACCTGTACTACCTACACAGAAAAGATGTCAGAAAACTCAAATGAGAACATGTATGTGAAGCACTTTGTAAATTTTTGTAGTCTTATGTAAATGTGAATAATTAACATTACTAGGTCTATATCTGAAGGCAGTCTAGCTTAGTAATACCTTCCGAAGGACACGTGTATTGTCCTAGAACAGTTTTTGAGAAACAGGGTTACTTTTATGCCCTGATAAGGCATCAGAGTATCAATTTCTCTAATTTGAGTTTGCCTTATTTGAACCCAAGTGCCTACCAACTCTTCATCTCTTTTACCCTATAGGACCATAAGACTAATAGACAAATAAGCCAATATTGTTCCTGTTGCATTTAATTTTTTGTAATTGAGAAGTCACCTTTACAGATGGCTAGAAAATACAGTGTTCTGAAAGGAACAGAAAGAGAAATAATTCCCTATGATAAAGCTCTGGAAGCATAGGTATGCATAAAACATGGACTTGTAGACTGCCTGGGTCTAATGTGTCTGGGTTAGGTTGACATACCTGGCCCATGTTTTAAAAGAATGAGGATGAAACCTTATCAATAGATTTATGAAAGAAAAGATGCTTAAATTTGGTAGAAATCTATTAATAAGATTTCATCTTCATTATTTTAAAGCATTGTACCATAAAATTGTACTTATCCCAAGGATTATGTCCTAGTGTCCCATAGTATGGGCATAATTAATTATATAGAAGGTGTATGTGTGTACATATATGAGTTGCCTCTTGTCTGTGTGTGTGTGTTTTGGATCAGTCTTTTTATTTCATTGGTGTGGGGAGCTCCCAGTAAGAAAACTTTCTCTTCAAGGCAGACTGATATCTGGCAAATAATATTCACCATACATTATCTATCAGATTGTAAGTTCTTTGAGGGCAAAGACTTGTCTTTTGTCTCTTTTTTGTATCCCTACCTCTTAGCAGAGTGCCAGACATACAGTAGGTACTCAATAAGTGTTTATTGATTGATTGATATTCTTAGAGTTATCTAGGGCACTGAGAAGCTAAAGTCCCTTCTTAATCAGGGTTAAACGACTAGCATGTATCAGAGGCAGGGCTTGAACCTGAGTCCTCTTGATTTCAATGCCTGACCCTCTATCTAATCTGTCACAGTGCCATACACACCCTAGCAGGGAGCATGAATGCCCTGTTATCTGATCCTATTCATTCACAGTCCCTTGATGATCCCAGCGGGAATGCATTCCATGTAACTCTAGAGATAAATCCAGGCAAATGCTAAACTCTAAAATTCTCAAAGAGCTGGCTATCTCTATCCCCTTGCAACCCCCTTTTGGAATGGCAAGGTTTATTTTGCTAATATAGGGGTTATATAGCTTGTGGTTGGTGTGGATCTATGCAACTAATCTTTCAGATCAGTGCCTGCTCACTAGGACACTATCCCCAGTTTTCCTTTGGCATTTCATGGCTGCCAGTCACATTAGCACGGGTGACATCATGGAGTTGACTACATAAGCATGGCTTAAGGTGTACACTGCCTTGCTCAGTACCAAAGAAGAAAAAGGAATGAGTTCAGATGGATTAAAACACCTTCCACATGGACTGTGTACTGATGGCTTCTCCCAGATCAGAAACAGGCCACCCTTAACCAGTCTACAGGCATCCCCAACCTCAACACAGTTTGCATTCTTAGATGCCAACCTTTCTATCATCTGATTCCACAGAGATATTTCTCCATGTCTGTACTTAGCAAATACCTCCAATACTGTTCCTCTCATGTTCTGAAGAATCAGTATCTAGCAACTAGGTGACACGGAGTAGAATGCTGAGCCTGGAGTCAGGAAGACTTGAGATCAAATCCAGTCTCTTTGTGACCCTGGGCAAATCACTTAACCTCTTTGTACTTCAATTTCCTCAATCATAAAATGTGGATAATAAAAGCATCTACCTTGAATGCTTGTTGTGAGGATAAAATGAGATAATATATGAAAACTGCTTAGCACAGTACTTGATATATAACGGGTGTATTTGTTATTATCATTATTGTAGGCATAATTATAATAATAATAGTTATTATTATTATTTTTATTAGCATAGGATTTGGGGAGCTAATTCTTCCTTAGGCCGCTTTTCCTTGCCCATAATTATGAAGATTGCTTGGTTCCTGAAGCCTGTATCTGACAATAACACTGGATTATATGGGACCCTAATCATTCCTTATCACTTATTACATGCAAGTGCAGGGATGGAACATAGTCAATGGGAGGCCCACACAGAAAAAGATGCTCCTTTTGTATCTACCATTTATCCTTTTATTCCTTCAGTCAATATTCTTGGTGACTTCTGGCCTGTTTGGCGTGCTCATTCTCTTGGCAGCTAAAATTGGTGTGTGGGGTGTCCATGACCACCTTCTAGTTTAGTTCAGTTTTTGTCAACCAACAAGTATAACTATCCACCTCCATGAACAGACCTGAAACCTTTCTGGTTTAGTACAACTTTCCAGAATTTATACTTTTTTGGCTTTGCTTTCAGGAACCCAAAGTCACCTTCATACCGTGAGATGCATTTGAGTAGAATTGTAGTGAGAAAGAAGTTTTTTTGTTTTTTAATAACAAACAATAACAGCAGCAGTGGCATTTGACATTTAAAGAGCATGTTGCAGTATTCCAAAAAAACTCTCTTCATAACAATGCTATGGGACATAGTATCTGTATTGTAATCCCAATTGAAGAGAGGAAATTGAGGGCTCAGGAAGGTTAAGTGACTTATACACCATTGCATTGCTAGTACCTAGAGGAATTAGGACTAAAAACTCAGTTCTTCCATCTCAAAGTCCAGTGTTCTTTATATTTTAAATACACACACATAAATATGAATATATGACATTTATTTTGTGTCCTACTGTTTACACACACACACACACACACACACATATACACACACAATTGTGTAACCCTGAGGAATTAAGTAGTATCCACAAGTATTTTAGGAACCAAAGAAAGAGCTAGAGATTTATTATAAATGCTTATCTTCTAAAGCCCCCTTTTCTACTCTTTTACTCAGTGGCATCATCATTACTGGAGAGAGAGTGTCAGAAAGTAAGCAATGATCTGAAGTAAAGAATCCCAGGCTCACCTATTTCTATCACTTTCCTTCGACAGAATTAGTGTTGAGCCACAACAAAACAACTCAGGGATTTTAGATGTAAATAATCATGGGAGGAGGATGTCTCTGTTCTCTTGCTACCAAGATTTGTCTTCTGATTGCTGTGAGTGTACATTCAGACTTTGATTAGTCTGTCCAAGAGCTCTCTGAGTAGTTGCAAACTAGGAAAGAGAATAAAATGTGGCATTTCCATAATTTTACTTGAAAATAACATGTGTGTGTTGCCTTGTTTCTCAGTCCTTTGAAAAACCCTCTGTCTCTCCCTGATTCTGCTCTTTTCCTTCAGCTTGACTTATGTGGCTGTATCATCAACCTCATTTTTCATTCAACCTATATTCTGATAGACTATATCCTTAGCTTCCTGTCATTGCCATGGTGATATAATATGCTTATGCCTTTATTAAAAATTTATCTTAAATAGATCTTCTAGGAACTGGTCTTTCAGTCAAAGGCTGTTTTTCAATCTCAAGCTCCTTCCTCCCCAAATACAGGAATACTGGGGATATGTCTATGGATATGTATTCTGCTGTAAATGTAAGAGAAATGAGGCTACATTTTCAAATTTTGGTGCTTGAGTTTTTCCAAGAACTATTTATGCACGCAGAAACATTTTCCTCTTCAACCAAAAGAAATTCATGTAACCAGACCATACTTATTTCCTGAACTAATTTGGTTGCACCACTTTCTTGCCTTTTCAGGCAAACTCCAGGCTTTGATTAGCATCATTGTTGCCATATGATCTATTATCAGAAGATTTAAATTTTCAATGTGGACTGGATTAGATCAAGAGATGCGTGGGATGACAGATATTTAGCATAATTTTTAGTGTTTTCTTAACATATTGAATTGAAAGAGGCATTGTTACAGAAACTACTCAACATGGTGCACTATTACCCGCTTTTCCCTAAAAGGAGATTTTCACAACAATTATACTGGATAAAGGGAAATAACCATTGTCTCTACTATGTCTAATGAGAAATGAATTACAAGGAGATAGGAAGAAAATGAGAGGATATTGTCCCAAGTGTGTATAAATTAGATAGGATAATTTCAAAAAGGTCAAATCTGGAGTCTGAAAGCAGTCTGGTGAACATGGAAAATTGTGAGAACAATTTTTTATTATAGTTAAATTAAAAATAAACTTAACAATGCAAAATGTAAGGAGTACATGCTTACATATAAGTATGTGTCTTCTGGAGCTATCTGTAGTACCATGGAAAGAGCACTATCAATGAAATCAGAGGACCTGGCTTTATATCTTGTCTCTCTGACCTTTACTACATATATGTCTGTGAACAAGTCACTTAAAGTACTGAGTTCTTACATGTATCATTTGAAAAATAAGGAGGTTGCTCTCTTCCAGTTCCATATTAATTATCCTGTTACCTTTAAGACACTGGGATATAATGGAAAATGATAGCATACTGGGAATCAGGAGACCTGAACTCTGGTGTTAACTAGTTTTCTTGGCCAAGTCATATTACTTCTCTAAGGAAGGGAAGGGAGGAAGGAACTAAGATTTTATTAAACTCCTTCTTTGCACTAAGCATTATGCTAAGAACTTCACACAAATATTATCTCATTTGATTCTAAAAACAACCTCAGTTTCTTCAATTTGTAAATGTGAGGCTTGGGCTAGTTAATTTGTAAAATTCTCTTCTGAAACTAGAATTCAACTTAATTCGATCTATATTTATTAAATAAGAAAATGCTGAACTCTAGGTTAGCTTTAATATTTTCTTTCCTTTTTTTTAATGGCCATTCAGGTCAATTCCACAAATGTTTATTAAGCATCTACTACACGCAAATTTTTTTTTAAGGCACTGTACAAGCTGAGCCACCCGCCTATACAAACACATACGTATGCAAATACAATCCCTGCCCACAACAAGTTTATATTCTGCTGGGAGACTACAACATGTAAACAATTAAGCAAATCCAAATTATTAGTAATTTCAAGAGCTCACTAACCTCTAGAAAACCTTTGGAAAGGTGACTTTGAGGAATGCTAGGGGTCTATGAAGTAGAAATGAGGAGGAAGGATATTCTAAAAATTTGATCCTGGCTAATGAAAAGGCCATTCCATCCACCAGCTAATATTGGGGAGGTGGTTATAATTCCTCTGCTGTATTCTTGAGTCTGTCTTTTGGACTAAATGAAATCTAATGTTATAAAGATACATGGTCGAAGATGTACTATTTTCCTTTCTCATTGTGTGGGGACTTTGAATTTTCAATGCTATTCAAACATGTGGCAGCAATTAAATAATTTTTAAAAGCTGCTGTAAATCTCTGAAGGGCATGCACCCAAAGTGATGCCAGTAATTCTGCTATGCAATTATAGGTATACATATATAATGTATGCATTCCAGATGAATGTGTAAATTGTTATACTTTTAAAGCAATTAAATATGATATGCCTAAATCAGGGTCTAAATATTCAGAACAATAGTAAATAAAATATGATGTGGAGGGGAAGGAAATCTGCACAAACAGAGACATTCATATTAGAGCTCCTCTTGGTAGAGTGGTGGGTAGAAAGTGAATTGGACCAGGGAATAAAAACAAATGGGTGAATTCCAAGGGAAATGGACTGGGGCTAGAAATTAAGCAAGGAGAAGTGGAGTTAGGACAAAAATGTGAAATCTAACGTTAAACTCTTTTTATTTGATTGTAAAGGGCAAGGGTGGAAAACCTGCAGTCTTGAGGCTTTCTAGGTCCTCAAGTGCAGCACTTTGATTGAATCCAAACTTCACAGAACAAATTCCCCTAATAAAAGGATTTGTTCTGTAACATGTGGACTCAGCCAAAAGGCTGCACCCAAGGACTTAAAGGGTCACATGTGGCCTCCAGTCCACAGGTTCCCCCTCCTTGGTGAAAGGAGGGAGATCTCAGTATCATATCTTTTGATACTATAGACCAATAGTTTTGTTGTTGTTAACTACGAATATTATGGGGGGAAAATGTCCTGTTAAGTCAGTGGTTCTCAACCTTCCTAATTCTGTGACCCTTTAATACAGTTCCTCATGTTATGGTGACCCCCAACCATAAAATTATTTTCATTGCTACTTCATAACTGTAATTTTGCTACTGTTATGAATTATAATGTAAATATCTGATATGCAGGATGTATTTAAATTGACCATAACCCACAGGTTGAGAACCGCTGTGTTAAGTGATCAGGGAAGTGTTTGTCTCCAGAGGTTCTCAGTTCTTTTAAAAATACTTATTAAATAAGTAATATATGTAATTTCTCTCCATTCCACTCTAATTCTTTAGTAGCTGGATTTGTTAAAAATGTAAAAAGCATGAAATTACATAAAAAAATCATTAAATTGTGCCCTTTGACCTTGAGAGCTCATTATTAGTTATTTATTCCAAGGTCAAAGACAGAAAGAAGGTATGATATATACTAAAATATTCAGAGGTGCACTTTTTTTGGTCTTTTTTTTTTGATGGAAAGTGGAAACAAAGCAAGTGTCACTTGGTTATGGAATATAATAAAATAATAATGTAAAATTTATATAATAAAATATTATTGTTTAATAAATGATGATTATGAGGGATTCAGAAAAACATGGGAAGATTTGTATCAATTGACTCAGAGTAATAAAAGCGGAATCAGAAAAACAATATATGTAATGAGTAACAACAACCAGAAGCTATATAATCACAGTATAAAGTTATAAATATAAATTGTAATATTCCCCAGAGAAGAGGTGAATAAAAGTACCTCTGTCCTTCCTTTGGATAGCTGCAGAATGGAGCTTTGTCATACTTTGTTTCTGTCCTGGTTAGTTGTTTTCATTCTCAGGGTTTCCAAGGAAACACTCAGTGGAACATGTGGGGAGTATATTCAGACATGCTCATGATGTAAAAACTAAAGGAAATGATAAAAACTTTTTTAAGGCAATGATTTAGTTAATTCTTAGAATATGTCTTTTAATTTTTTGGGTGAAACAAACTCTTTAACTCCAAAGTCTTCCCATCTTACCTTCTTCATATTGCAAATAATCTTTGGATAATTGTCTTTTTGAATTAGATCTATCACAAAAATAGTTCTTGCTTCGGAACTGCTTATGTTCTTTATCTGCAGAAAAGGTTCTGCTCAAGAAAAAATGCAATAGCTGACCTATTTAGCTCTCCACATGCATGCTGCAGGTGTCCATAGAATCTTACCATTGGAAGGGATTTTCTGGGTCATCTAATCCAGTCTCCCACCCAGGGTTGAAATGACCTGATGTGTATCATTCAATCTCTCATTATAAGTTTTCTGTGACTGGGACCTAACCAAATATCCCATTCTATCTTGACACTTCCAATTATCAGAAAGTCTTTTCTTATATTAAACTGAAATCTATCTATAATTTCCAATTATGCCACAGTAGCTCTGTACACTTCTGTTATACTTTCTAAAAGGCTGACCTGTACAAAATGGAATGGATTGTGAAGAAGTAAAAACCTCATCACTGAAGATTTTCACGTGTAGAATAGAAGACTACTTGTAGGTGATATAGTTAAAAAAAAAATCAGTGAGGCAGTGGGTTGAATTATGTGATCTCTAAGGTCCCTTCTAGTTCTAAGGTTCTATACATCCAAAGAATTCTTCTAACCTACCAATGATTCTTGTTATTAAAAAAAAAAAAAGAAGTGGGACATCTATAGTATGACTTTTTCCTCTTTGGGTTGGTTTCTGATCATCATTTTTTTTTTCTTAGAATTCTTTTCTTAATAACTTGCTTTCATATTTTTCAGGGGAGCAATATTAAACTCATTGATCTGTAATTTTCTATAATATAACTTTTCTCCCTTTCAAGATTTGGATATTATTTGCCTATTTTCTGTCTCTTTGCACTTCACCAGTTCTGCACGACTCCTGAAAAACTGATTTCATAGTGATTCTGTGATGATATTCGAAGTCCTTTTTAGAGCCCTTGGGTCTAATTCATCTGGGCCTAAAGATTTAAATGAAGCTTGATACTCTCATTGTCTCCATACTTATCTTAGACTTTAGTGTTTCCTTAATCATGTTTATTTTAGCTTTTCCAGTCTGAAAAATCATTCATACTAATAGAAGATATGTCAGCCTGTGAGGGGGAAAAAAGCTGTTGAGTAATAATTCTGAATGGCAGTCTGATGTAGAGCAAGGAACTTTGGAATGAGAAGATGTGCATTTACTTCTGACTTTGACACTTACCTAAATGTTAAATGTCCCTGAATATCTCCTTTGCCATATTGCCAAGATTCCTGAAATTTTCATCATTACAGTTAAGGCATAGAACCTCCTATGGGTACCTGTTAAATTGGTAATATGTAACCTAGGAGAGTAGCACCCTTAAATACCTCCAATTAATTGGGGTGTTGATTAGTGCTCTGGGGGAATGTGAAGTTTTGGGAACATTTTGACGAAGGTAGGGAGGGAAGAATGGAAATATCTGGAGTGCGGGGATCTGCATATAAGATAGTTGACTTTTGTTGGAGGCATATTTGCTTTTCAATTATTAGAAGGTAATAATACCCTTTCAAAAATTTTAGGATTGGTGTGTTTATGTTCTGTGAGATATGTAGAATTTTATTGCGTTACTTTTATGAAGTATAGGTAACTTGGTAATGCCTAATTCTAGTATAATAAAGAGTAGCGAATTCTGAATTTAGGGTCAGACCTTGACTGCCATTTGTTATCTGGAAAGTAACTTAACTACTGTGGGCCTTAATTCCTTCTCTGTAAAATGAGGATGTATTTAGACTAGATGACCTCCATGTCCCTTTCAGATCTCCGTCTGTGTTCCTATAATCCATAGTGAAATGCTGCCAACACTCAAGAGGTTCCATGGAGCATCAGCAGCACGGTCTTTTTTTTTTTAATATTCATTTAAAAGAAAAAATAGAATTTCAAATTCTCTGCCTCTCTCTAGTTTATCCCCAAACCATTAAGAAGCAAAGCAATATATGATACCCATTTTATATGTGAAGTCATGCCAAACATATTTCCATATACATATTTCCATATATAGACTACTCTTTCAAGTGTGGACCTCCTAGAGCCTCTATTCTACTGGTGGCTCAGTGGCGCAGTGGATAGAGCACCCGACCCACAGTCAGGTTCAAATCAGGCTTCAAACACACTAGCCATGTGACCCTGGGCAAGTTTTTTAACCTCTGTTTGCCATGGTTTTCTCAACTATAAAATGAGCATAATTACAGCCTTTCTCCAGGGTTATTATGAAGATCAAATGAGATATTTATAAAAAATGCCTACCACAGGCCCTGATACACAGGAGGTGCTTAATAAATGCTCGTTCACTTCTGCTTTGGGAATGCAAGTTTCCCTCCAAACCACAGTGAAGCAGCTGACTTCAATGGAGTAGTTGAATGTCTCTTCAAAGAACCATTTGTGATATTGTATACTTAGAAAGTGAGTGTGTTTTTAATGATGTTGGTGACAGTGGCCTACTCTTTCTTAGATTTATAGAATAAGAGAATCCATGATAGCCCTGTAAGAATCACAGTCTTTTCAAAGTATGTAGGTTGAGTGCTAGGCTTAATCAGGAAAACCTGAGTTCAAATCTGAACCTAGACACTTAATAGCTATGTGACTCTGGGCAAGTCACTTAACTCTAGTTGCCTCAGTTTCCTCATGTATAAAATGAGCTGGAGAAGGAAATGGCAAACAGCCCAAGTATCTTTTCCAAGAAAACCCCAAATAGAGTCACAAAGAATCAGACGTGATTGAAACAAATGTATTTCCTTTTGTTCCAGCCTCCAAGCTCCACTCATCACCAGACACATAATACTTTGACATATTTGGCAGTGTTTTTTGACCATTCTTTTATGATGGGGTAATGCCATGCATGAGCAGCTTCCCAAAAGAATGCTACTGTGAACAGCTTTTAAGATTCTGATTACACAGTATAGTGAACACTCCATTTATTCCATAACAAATCAAGGCAAACATTCACAAGAAATCAAAATATAATATTCACAACATTACATCTTATCACAGAAACTCACAATATAGTGTTTACAACAGCTTAACATTAAAATGGCCACATAGTTTTCACCAAAATGGTCACAGTATTTAGAACAAAGAACAAAAGAACAATCATCTGGTATCCCCAAGGAGGTTTGCCTCCTTACTTAATCATTCAATCATTTCACAATACAAGTCAGTCTTCCATTCATGGGGCAATCATAGGTTAACTTAATCAGTCATTTATCTAGCAATCAGTCACTAGGTATAGTTAATCACTTAATATAATAATTAGAAAGTTACACAAACCGTCCACCCCTTGGTGTCTAGTAAACTTCAATTTCATCACCACATTCAATATCCAAGGAGAGGCCTTTTCTTCGTCTTGACTCAGGGTGGACTCTCAGATTCCCTGGATCACCTTTCATGGTCCCAGCTCCTACCTGAATCCACCAAATAGTCACCTGGATTCAGAGGCAGACAGCTCCCAGGTCCTTGTTCAGTCCTCTGGGCAGTACCTGATACACTGAAGTTCACAGGGCCCCGTACATCTCAAAATCTTCACAACTTCTGTTCCCGGGAATTTAAGGATCAACCAAGCCACAAACAAACAAAGTTTTAGCTTCCTGGTTATGCATCTTCAGTCCTCTGGAAGCTTGGATGGCCCTAGGACCCATAAGAAATCTCAGCCTTCCAGGCAGCAGCAACAACTTCAGCCTTCACCAGATTCTGGTCTCAAGAAAAACTCCAACTCAGTTCTCAATCAGCTGTAGCAGCCCAGCTTCCAGATGCTTCTGAGAGAAACTCTCTCTCTCTCTCTCTCTCTCTCTCTCTCTCTCTCTCTCAGCTGTCTTCAGGCTCTACCATTCTTCCTCCAGGAGCTTGTCAGGAGAAAATTCTAATTCTGACTGTTTCTTTAAGGGGCTCTTCTTATATACACACAAAGCATTGGCTTCCTGTTTCAGCCAAACCCTTCCTGTTATGTGAGCAACAGGAGACAGAGTTTACACCCTCTTTCTCTTAGCCACAAAGGTTTGATTAGTTAACAAGGGCTAAGTACCTGCTTACTTGACATAACAAAAAGTAGTCTTCAAATTTAAATTAATTACCATTACAGATGGCACTTGGATTTTGCCTGACAACTTTTAAAATTATTTTTCCCAAAATGTACTCATAAGATTTGGATAGTTGTATTGTGTAGAAAGGTAAAGGGCAGGAAGTTTCTCTTGTCATCCATCACCTTCTTTTTCACCTTTGTGGAAAAAAAAATGCATGCAGAGGGGTAGATGCTATAGGAGTACATTATAAAGAAGACCACAATATTCAGACTTCATATTATTTATTGATTTGACTTATTTTATCAAAGTTGAAATATGATTTTCATATATTTTCCTTGTATAGTCTAGACATAAATGGAATTGCTGTTTGAAAGCACCTCATTTTCTCCTTTCTCTTTTCTATTTGCCTTTAATATATATTTTCCATATTTGGGCATATCCCCAAATTACTTAAATCTTAAAATAGAAGCGTGGACTCCTTGAGCATAGAATGGAAGGAAAGGTTAAAGAAGGATATAGGACTAATTCAAGAGAGAAAAATCCAATTCCCATTTAGGGGAGGGACCTAGAAACTGAATCAGATGGTACTTTGGAGCATAGGGAGGAAATTGTGAGTATGGTAGTCGCTCCTGATTGAGTATTATTATCTCCCCGTTGTGTAGGAAGATGATTGTTATAATTAGCTACAAGTTTCATGGGAAACTTCCTTTGATGTGTAACAACTATGATATTTTACCTTTTTCCACGTACTTTTATATCACCTCATCTCCTCTTGATTTCTCCTCTAACAATCAAAGATAAAACTAAATGTCTCCCTTCCCTTACTATTTCTGTATACTGTTGTTTGTCTACTTACAGAAAGCTTGTTGAGTATTGCTTTTATTAATTGGTTCAGGCCTGTGGTTTTATTACTGTGAAGAATTTTAAGCGTTATTACTGGATCAATGCAGGTCAGCAACTGTTCTGCCATTTAATAGTTTTAGAGGGCTATCAGGGGCATTCAAAAATTGTGACTTGCCCAGGGTCACACAATAAAGGAACTCAAACTCAGATCTTTAATCCAAAAATTACTTTATAGCACTTACAGAGTATGAATTCTTGTGTATAATAACAATAATTATTAACAATATAAAACATTGACTTAAATCTGACATAGTCAAGCAAATGTTGAGCCTTTTGTATATTTTCAACAGCATAAAAATTCCTTTTTAAATTTCAGGTGGTTGTGTAATCATACAACTGGACTGGATCTGAGAATTTATCCAACCCAAGTCTGTGTTTTACAAATATGCAAGATGAAGTCTGGTGAATTTAATTAGCTTGCCAGAGACACAAAACTAGGTAGTAGAGGAGGTCTGAGTATAGAGTCCAGGCATCCTCACTCCCAGCATCCATTCTGGTTTTATCTGTACCAAACTGACTTCTAAAGTTTGGGGAGAAGGAATCAATTAATCACAAGTTTTATGTATTAAGTTCCTGACACTCTGCTAGGCACTGGGACTACCTGGGCTGTTGAAATACACATCCTCATGTCAGCCTGTTTGGATTTATTGTCCTTATCTTTGGTTGAGGTTGGGAGAGGTTTTTACTTACAGCTGTGACTCATATAGGAAAACCTGGTTCTAAATCAAATGTAGGTGAAGTCTACCACTTTTAGTCCTGTGCACTCCTCGTTACTAATTGCATTAGCACCCTTTGAATTTCATTTCTAACAGTAGAATTGGACCTGTGCAATTTGGTTATTATATGTGAATTTGTGACCACAGGCACTGAAAATTTTTTAGACAAATGGCATAATTTGATAATTTTCAGTTTACTATGCATTATATTATACAATTAACTTTTTGTGAATTGTACTTTAAAAATGAATTTGCTTCATTCTGTTTACTATTTCCTATTTATACTTTATAATGTGTGCTTTGCACATGACAGGCATACAATAGATATTTGTTAAATTGAATTTTACATTGCTTTTCAAATAGCCTTCAATTAAGTTTTTGCTTCGATTTGAAAGAATAAGGTTTCTGTGTGTGTGTGTGTGTGTGTGTGTGTGTGTGTGTGTGTGTGTGTGTGTGTATAATACAGTACTATTTTTAAAAGTGTTTCTTACAGTGGGCTTCTCTCACCTTCACTATCAACCTTAGAAGACCTAGACTGCACTCTTGCCTCCAACACTAATTAAAAATACAATTTAGAAAAATAGCCTGAAATAGTGCATATTTGGCCATGTTCAAAAAGGATTCCTCTCAAAAGAATTCAAACAGAACCAAAGAGACTGGGATAGTACTTCAGTCCTGTGGGCAGACTATAAGAAATATTCAGGAGTGTATGTACATGGTAAAGTATAAGTAGAGGGGAGAGAA
Source organism: Pseudochirops cupreus (assembly GCA_028627135.1). Lineage (NCBI taxonomy): Eukaryota > Metazoa > Chordata > Mammalia > Diprotodontia > Pseudocheiridae > Pseudochirops > Pseudochirops cupreus. The sequence goes on along the minus strand of CM053580.1, from coordinate 437,950,702 downwards.
GGAGAGAGAGACAAAGAGAGAGAGGGAAAGACAGGGAGAGAGAGAGAGAGGGAGAGAGAGAGAGAAGGAGAGAAAAAGAGAGAGAGAGAGAG
>CM053580.1:437930900-437950110 GCA_028627135.1 Pseudochirops cupreus | reverse complement strand
GAGAAGGAGAAGAAGAAGAAGAAGAAGGAGAAGGAGAAGGAGAAGGAGAAGAAGAAGAAGAAGAAGGAGAAGGAGAAGGAGAAGGAGAAGGAGAAGGAGAAGGAGAAGGAGAAGGAGAAGGAGAAGGAGAAGGAGAAGAAGAAGAAGAAGAAGAGATAAGATGAGAAGAGGAGAAGAGAGAAGGAGAGACAGAGAGAGTGTGAGGGAGACAGAGACAGAGAGAGAGACAGAGACAGAAACAGAGAGGGAGAGAGACAGAGACAAAGTAAGAGAGATAGACACAGAGAGAGTTAGAGAGACAGGGAGAGAAGGGGAGAGGAGGGGAGGGGAAGGGAAAGAGGGTAAGGGAATGGGAAGAAAGAAGAGAAGCAGAAGAAAAGGGGAGAGACAGAGCCAAAAAAGATAAAATCCCATCATCTACAGTCACTCTTTGCTAATTCCTTCCCCCTATCTCTTATCTCTTGTTTATACTGCATATACCTTGTTTGTACATAATTGTTCCATGTCTCTACCATTAGACTGTGAACATCTTGAGAACAGATACTGTTTTCCCCCCTTTCTTTCTATGGTCAGTGCTTATAGTACGGTGTTGGGCACACATTAGGCACTTAACAAACTTAGCAATTGACCAACAATAATAGCGAAGATTTGTATAGTGCTTTGAGGTTTGCAAAGAGCTTTACATATATTAGCTTTAGGAGTTGATCATTGGGAAACTTACAGAAATTAGATCCAACTGCTAAGAAACTCAGGCCCAGATAGGTTAACTTACTTAAAAAAAAAATCTGAATGCTATCTATTGGAGATCTTTGCCTAGAGAAGAATTAGAAGGGAGATGCTGGTAGAAAACTGTGCTTAGCACAGCTCTTGCTACATAGTAGATTCTTAATAAATGTTTATTTGTTAATTTGATCTTCATTTAAAAAAAAATTCCCCTCCCACCTCCCCTGTTCTGGAAAGAAGTCGTTTTATCTAGTCCATTAATATATTTTCTCTTAATTTTTCTTCTTTTTCTTGCCTTGTGATGTGGGTGCAATCTTTTATTATTGGATATATATGCATATATACACCTCTATATTAATATATACATATATCTGTGCATGTATATAAACACATGAGTAAATAAATGTATATCTGTCTGCACATAAATAAATACATATAGAAAATATGTGTACACATACACATGCATATATAGGCCTCCAATTCAACAACTCTTTTCATATAATTAGTTCAGGTCCTGAGAAACAGCACATAATTTTTCAGGTGACAGTAGGACCAAATTACGATTTATACCCAGAGCAATTTCAGTGGTGCTTGGGCAAGCAAGCCTGTTATTTTAGCACCACTTGCTGATTTTGCTGGTAGTAATAATAATGAAATATAATAACACTTCATATTTATAAAGTGCCTTTCATCCATTGCCCGCGGGGTGCCTGGGCCTCAAGTAGCACTCAGGGTGACCTTTCTTTCCTGGGTGAGGTTCATACATTTCCCTGTGGCTCCTGTTTGTTAATAGGCAGAGCCACAGAAACTACACCTTCACTTAAGCTGTATGTGTAAATTATGAGTCAGATGACAAGAAAATATAACTTTTGGTTATGTGTATGTTAATTGACTACAGTATAATTATGTAAGGGCATTGTTCTAGCATCCAGAAGATTGCAGTATTCTATCTGTCACTATCTCTTTGTCAGCTGCTGTCTTGCCCCTTCCTTCCCCTCTGTCCCCCCTCCCACCCCTCAACTTTTCAGTTCTAGAACAACCACAATTGACTCAATATTGGTCTTGCTATTAGAAAGGGTATGTCAACCTATTACCTATGGCTCCATTCACCATCCCCATGACTTTCAAAAACAAAAATGCCCTTCCCCGGGAATGATTCTTTTATATTGCCTTCCTTCTATATACGAGTCTATTAAGCTTTTTGAAAGCAGGAACTCTCTTCCTTTATTTATATCTCTAGTTCTTGGCACATACTAAGTATTTAATTTTTTTTCATCAAGTTGTTTATTACTAGTTGTGAAATCATGGGCAAGTCACTTAAAATACAGTAAGAATTTATTCTTTAAAGACAGAATCTTATAACCTTTCTGAACCTCACATCATTCAAGAATGAAAACTTAAAGAAACCTTAAAGATAATTTAGCCAACTTCTTAATTTTATAGCAGAGAAAATGGAGACCCTTAAGATCTTAAGGGATTTCAAACAAAGATCGCCTGATTCCAAAATTTCTAAGTCTTGTCAGTGTACCACGCTCATCTCTAAAATGATTATGACAACATGTTGACTTCCTACCTCACAGAATTAATGTGAGGGAAGTGTTTTGTAAAATCACAAAGTGCTGTGGAAATGAGTTGTCATATATTATTATTATGTACTAATAGCTCTCAGCACTCTCTCCTTAATCAAAAATGATTAATAAATGTTTGTTGATTAATGTGCTTAACATGATTTCTTATTATAAGGTATTTGACAGCCAGCGAGGCCTAGGAGATAGACAGCTGACTTTGGGTTCAGGAAGACTTGGTTCAAGTCCTGCCTCTGAGACCCAACTGTATGACCCTGGGGTAGCCCCATATAAGTAGCTCAGACAATATGTTACAGAGTGAATTTCTACATTGATGAAGTCACAGATCTAGACCAAAATATAAGGTATTCATCATGTCCCAGACCAGGCCTCAGTAATTCATATTTTTCCCCCCTGTTGATGGAAGTGGGACTTTATAGAAAGGCAAAAAGAAACCCTGAATTTGGAGTCAGAGGGGCTGACTTCAAATATTTCCTTTAAGGTTTATTGTCTGTATAGTGGGACCTTGAGCTAGTTTCTTCAGAGCTATGGGTGTCAGATTACTCATTTATAAAATAAGGAGGTTGGACTACGGGACCTTTGAGGTCTCTTCCGGTTGTAAGGACAGTGATTCTCTCTATTTTCTGCAGTCAGACAGGTTGCCTTGTAACACAAAGTTTATATTTTGTTCTGGACACCAGAACAAAGAGTGAGCTGTCTCTCTTTGCCCGGAGCTTTGCTTTGCTAAGGAGGTAAGTTTGTCAAGGGCACCTCTTAGCCCTTTGAGGGTGTGGCATACAAACCACACTGCTGCTTCTCCCTTACCAGTAAGTTTTCAGGAACAATAATAGCCCTTGTTTCCAGGCAGCAGATACTGTGTTGCTCATTGTCATTCTTTGTCATTTTAGCTAAACTCCTTCTCTTTTCAGGAATGGCAACTTTATTTTCACACAGATTTTCAAGCCACAAGCCATCTAAAAAATAAAGTTGTTTATTTTTTCTTCCATCTCACCCTCAGAGCTCTTCATTTGCCCATGGTTACCTGCTATAGGCTGGCTATATAGCCTGTCCAAACATTTCCATTCTGGCTTCCATATGGATCTTTAGCATGGGAGGAAAGGACTTGGAGATGTTCCAATATATCTTACAGCAGTCTCTCTTCTACTCCCATATTCCGTCATTATATGCTGAATTTTGAATATGATATGGTAAAATCCTGAGCTTTGGGTTGGGAATAGAAGAGGGTAAACAGAAGTAAACACAGAGCTCACACCCCTCTAGAGAGGGAAGGGATGAACCCCAGGACCATCACTCTTGTTAACTCCTTCCCATTAGATAATACATAATAGAAGTCAGGGCTGGGTCAAGGGCTGGGGGAATCTAGAGAGCAAGGCTGGAGCAAAGATAGCTGTCAAGAGAAAAAGAGAAAGAGGAAGCAGAAAAAAGCTCTCTGATCTGAGATTTAATAATGACTCTGCTGTAGACAAATGTAACCTTCTACTTTTCAGACGGTAAAACTGAGTTCAGATAAAGAATTAGAAAATTATAGATATGGTGCCTCAGATATCAGAGACACAAAAGCTTATCTCCTTAATATCAATATTTGCTTGGTGATATTAATAGAGATACCAACACCTAAGAAGACTAAAAATTGAAAATTGCCCAAAGCTCAGATCTTTTGTCAGAAAAAAGAGAATTTGAAGAGTTAAGTGGCTTGGTCACAGGCCTGTGTAGTTGTTTGTCTTTCATCACGGATAATGTCTTGACTTGCATGTGAACTGGATTTAAGTGAGGCAGATTTGCATAAAGTCCTCAGCCTTTAGGTCTCTTCCTGAGTCATTAAAGTCCGCTTGCAATTGGTAACTGTCCAGGATGCAATTGGTGACTTGGCATCTTTGATGTCTGGCTAAACTCTAAGTGGTCCACAGTGACTGCTTAAGACACCTTTCACGTCTATTGGGAGAAATTTTTCTTATCTACTCACTCTGCTTGGGGAAGTCTTCACATACATGGGGTAGACAACTCCCTAACTCATCCTGGGGTTTGAAGCCTCAGCTTAGTTTAGCCCATCTGCCAAGACAATTTTACTGGGATGAGGACACTGGGTATGCTACAGCTTCTTGGAGCCAAGGTGACAGCTGGATGACAGTTGCTCACCAAAGGTTTGTGAGGAACTTTGAAAGTGCTCAGCAAATGGCAAGTAAATCCTGCCTGCCCGGCTTATCACCACCACCCATCCTTGTCAGCTCTGCTGGAAAAAGTGGGGCAATTAACTTCTCAATGACTCCACTGACCCTCCCTGTGATTTCCAAGACCAAAACATTCTTTCCTGGCTACATATGTCACCTTTTATAGAATATAAGCTCCCTGAGGACAAGAATGGTCTCACTTTTGAGTTTGTATCCTCCGCATAGTGTTTGCCACATGGTAAGTGCCTAATAAATATTTTTCATTCATTTATGCATTCATTTAACCATTCAAATCTATTTGATTGGCTGGTAGATATGAATAGTGTGAACCTAAAAAAAACCCCCAAAGTTATTGACTATTCTTTTGTCCATTTCCTCATTATTATTATTATTATCATTATATGCTTATTATTAGTCACTCTCTGAAATAGGTCAAATTGGAGGTGTTTTAATAGCATGTTATATTATCTATTCATTTTTGTTCTTTGTCCTGATTCGGTGTTGATTTTGATTTTTGCTTTGCCAAGCAGTTGGTATGCATAACATAGAGAACTTGATTGGTGATTTCTGGTATGTTATTTACTAGTATTTTCCTGTCTTTTAAGATAGAGTAAATTTTATTTCTATAATGTTACTTGATACTATCTAGTCCAGTTCCTCTTTATAAAGTATGCAAATATGCAATATACACTTTAAAAAATAAAGTGCTCAGCAAGTGCTTACACCAGAGGTAGTAGTTCAGAGGCGCAAACATATAGCTGGTATGTCACAGGAAAGATTGAAGCCCAGGTTTATTGATCAAGTCTAGAACTTTCTGAACTTGGAGTCAAGAAGATCTAAGTTCAAATCCAACCTTAGACACTTACTAGCTCTGTGACCCTGGGCAAATCACTTCATCTCTTCCCTCTTCTGTTAAATGGGAGCCATAATAGCATCTATCCCCCAGGGATATTGGGAAGAAACAAATGAGACGATATTTGTAAAGCGGTTTTCATGCCTTAAAGTCCTATATATAAATGCTATTTTATTATTATTATCATTTTTACTGTCCCTGTTCTTAATCTCTCCTTTCTAACCGAGAAATCCTTGATTCTCCTAGAAGTATTTGCGTTTTAAGGGGGCTTCCTTGTTGACCTAAATACTCCATAATCTTTGATGAAATTTTATGAAAAAACAGCCAGACAATGGGGTGTAGTGGCTGGCTATATGTTGGTAAGGGGAGACAGTTTAGACAGGCCTGTTATGCCTGGGAAGCTATGTATAGAAAAATGTTTCCCTAATTTGTTCTTTCAGTTTCCTTCTGGAATCTCAGCTTCTTTCCTTCCCCTACTTTTGTGCAAGCCTTCAACTTTTTCACTATCACTCTGATGACAGGGGCAGCAGGAGTCCTGGCAGTGAGCAGGAGGTGAGAGTAGAAAGGTTAGAAATGGTTATTTGAATGTCTGGTAATATATAAGTTTGGTGTGAGTCAGGGACTGCCTGTATATTTTTCACTGTCATTTACCAAACTTTTTAATATGTACCTACTATGCATTAATGCTAAGTGCTGTGGATATAACATGGAAATCAACTGCAATTCCTGCTTTCCAGAGTACAGTGTTGTAGAACAGATAGGATAAGTCAATTGTAAAGTGAATCACTATATAAATTCTTAGGTGAATTCCAGAATGCATGGGAAGCTTAAGGAGGGCAAAATCACTTCTAATAGGACAGATCAGAGAAATCTTTTCACCTGTAAGTAAATTAATGCTCTTTAGTAGGCAATGCCAATCCTGAGGAAAAAAAAATATTGCTCTCCAAGTTCTCAATGTGTGTCTGTAGTAAGAGTTTTGAACCTGGGATCTGTGAACTTGTGGATTTTTTTCTAATATTTTTATAACTTTATTTTAATATAATTGGTTTCTTTCCACTCTCATTGCTACTACCCTATTTCAAACTCTTATTTGGTCTTTCTGTAATAGTATCCTCTCTGGTCTTCTTGCTTCAGGCTCTCTTTCCTCTAATCCGTCCTGAATAAAATAAAAATGCCTACATTATCTTCCTAATACATAGATCTGATTTAGTTACTCCCTCTTCAGAAACCTTCACTTTCTGCCCATGAGCTAGTGTCAAAGATAAATTCTTCATCGTTCAAGGCTCTTCATGCTCTATCTCCTATTTCCCTTCCCAGATGTATTTCACGATACTTCTCTTTATTTAATGTTACAGCTCGATTGAACCAATGGCCATCCCCTGATCTCTTCCTGCCTTTCCTGCTTCTGTCCCTCATGTGTGCACTGAGCTCAATCCCCACTTCCACTTGCTGAATTCTTTTTCTTTAAAACCTAGCTTGGGTACCATGAAGCCTCCTTATCTGCTGACTCCATTGGAGGAGCTAGCTGGCTCCCTACTTGATCTGTTATGACATGCTATTTGCCTTCTTCTATCTCATTTGCTCATTCAGCCTCATATTATAGGCCTTTCTATGCTTGTCTTATTCCACTATTAACTTAGAACCTTTTTGAAAGGAATTATGATTTCCTTTTTTGGTCCTTTTGTTAACTTTGTGTATAGCAGTTGCAAAATAAATTGTTGGTGCTACATAGATTTGGAGAAATCAGGAATTAGATCATGTTTCTTGATGTATTAAAAATTCACAAATTGGGGTGTCTAGGTGGCACAGTGAATAGAGCACCAGCCCTGGAGTCAGGAGGACTTGAGTTCAAATCAGACTTCAGATACTTAACACTTACTAGCTGTGTGATCTTGGGCAAATCATTTAACCCCAATTGCCCTGCCTTCCCCCCTCCAAAAAACAACAACAAAAAAACCCAAAAACAAAACCCAAATTCACAAATTATCCAGATATAGCACAGCCTACAAGGAAGGTACTAGCCCCACTCCCTGACACCAGAATTACAAAGGAATTCCATTTTACTTATTAGGAAAATTTCTGTATAGTGATAGTGTCACATATATTATATCGCTGTGTTAATTACATTGTTATAGTAGAAATCATAGTGGTTTTGGAGTCAAAGAACATGACTTCAATAATAATAACTAATGTTTCTATGTTACTTACTATGTGCCTTGCACTGTGCTTAATGCTTTACAATTACTATCTCATTTGATCCTCACAATAATCCTGGGAAGTAGGTGCTTTTATTATTCTCATTTTATAGATGAGAAAAATGGGGCAAACAGATGTTAAAAGTGTCTTGCCCAAAGTCACACAGCTAGTAGGTGTCTGAAGATGGATTTGAACTCGGGGCTTCCTGACTTTGGGTCCAGTGCTCGATCCATTGAGCCACCTAACTGATCCTAATATAGATCTTGGTTCTGTGATTTATTGCTTCTGTTACCTTGGCAAAGTCACTTTGTATCTGTCTCAGGGTTTCAGTGCTTTACCTAAATGAGAGGGCTAGACTTCCAGTCCTAAGGCTGTGATTCAACTTTAGGGTCCACAGAAATCTACCCCCTAATCTGTTTGCTCCTATTTTTATTAATTAATTTTTTAATTTATTAATAATTATTAATTTATTAATTTTATTAATTTATTAATTCAAATTTATATTGAATCATGTTTGGGGAGAAATAGTGAGAGTCAATTAAGGAAGAACCTACTGGTGAAGGTCTTTGAGGTCATGACATTAGAAGGTCATTTGAAGAAACTGGGGCTATTTAACCTGGGAAAGAGAAGACTCAGGTGAGACATGAGAATTACCTTGAAGCAGCTGAAAGATTTTCACAAAGAAGAGAGATTAAAAATCGTCCTGTTTTGCATGTGGATCTAGAAACAATGGGTGGATGTTACAAAGAGGAAAAATTTAGGCTTGATGCAAGGTTAAAAAAATCCTAAGAGTTAGAGCTATCCAAGACAAATTGACTGAATGGGGAATTTGTGAATTTCCCATCATGGGAGGGCTTCAATCTTTTGCTGAGAATGTTGTAGCAGGTTCAAAAAATGAACTTCATACAAAAAGGGAGGAGGCACTGATAGTTATCGTTCAATCATTTTTTAGTCATGTGCAACTTTCTGTGAATCCATTTGAAGTTTTCTTAGAAATACTGGAGTGGTTTGCCATTTTCTTCTCCAGCTCATTTTACAGATGAGGAGACTGAGGCAAACAAGGTTAAGTGACTTGCTCAGGGTCACATACTTAGTAATTGTCTGAGGCCAGATTTGAACTCAGGAAGGTGAGTCTTCCTGACTCCAGGCCTCATACTCTATCCATTGTGCCATCTAGTTGTCCTCAAAGCATTGATGAGAGATTTAATTTTTTGTTTCAGGTCCAAATTGGAAGAGATGGCCTCTGAGGTCCCTTACAACTCTAAAAATCTATGATTCTCCTTCCTCAGCCCAGAGTGTACTTCCCTCCTCCCCATATAAATACAAAATCAAAAGGATGTGCATGTTGGTGTGAGTGTGTGTAGGGAGGATTCAGGGGGAGTGATCAGATTTTAAATATGAGACCTCACAGTATAAACTCGTAACTTTGAAAATTGCTGGACAAATTATAATGATACTAGCTGGTTAATTTGTTCACACCCCCTTGTCTGCATCTGTCGCACGCTCTTCACTGCCTTCAAAGATTTTGCAGTCACTTCACTATAATATGTCCTATGAAATCCTCATTTGATATGAAAGAAAATGGAACCTCTGAATGCATCCCATACTCAGTGGTATGCTGCTAAATGTTCAATGACTGCTTCCCTGAAAAATGCAGGACATACTGTTAAGTTTAATCTTCATCATCAGTATTTTCTCTATTACATTCTTAAGTCTGGACAAACAACAAAACCATTCATTAAGCCCAGATTTGTAGAGTTTTCTGATTTCTGAGGTGTAAATGTTTGATTTAACAAGAGACATTCTGGAGCCAGTATGAGCTGGCTCCAGTATACCCCTGCCCAAGTAAGGATCATATATGAGAGTACATGCATTCCCGAAATAGATGTACCCTAGTAGGTTAGGCTCCATTGCTCATATTTTTTGATTTCCCCCTCCAAGTTGAATAAATGAAAGAAAATGAAAAAATCACTACCATAAAAAGTACATTTTTCCCTCCTTGTTCAATTATGAAGGGACATCTATAAACAGAAACATAAAGCCCCGAGGAAAGGAGATATTGCTGAAATGTTTTCTGATAGTCATTTTAGCTTCCATATAAAAAAAAATGTTTGAAGATACAGTAAGGACATATAAGCGGAAATATTGGAGTCTACTGTGTGATGCTCTGGGTATGTTCATAGATGAAATACATGCCAGCCTAAAGGAGCACAGCTGTTAATTATATTGCTTAAGTAGGGGCTGCTGGTCCCGCTCTATGATTCCCTAGAAGCCAAGGATATTAGAAATGGAAGGGCACTAGATCTCATCTTTACCAGTTTCACTGATAATCAGGATTGGGGCAATGGAAATATTGAAAATTAGCAAAAGACAGAATTGGCAAAAAAAAAAAATTCCTTTGAAATCACCAAAATACTCCATTTATTAAGGATCCTAAAGCTGTTTCTTGCCTGCTTTAGGCATATCTGTTTTTCTGTCGTCAGCCTGAATGGCTGTGCTGCTTGCTCTAAGTTCCCTAGGGGACAGCGTTTATTTGTTCATTGCAATTTTATCACCTGTGCAGTGCCATATATATTTATAGCATCATTAAAGCTAGAAGCCATAAATCACAGGATCTAGTCAATGTGGAGGGCTACTTTTGCAAAGGAAGCTATCTAAAGCTATGCCTACATATGCAAACAAAACTTGGAAAATTGAGGCGTTTATCCGGTTAATAATAATGTTAGGTAGCAATTAGCTAGCACTTTAGCATTTGCAAAATGCTTTATATGTTATCTCATTTGATCTTCACAACTCTGGAAGATAGGTATCCCCAAATTCCCATTTTTCAGATGAAGAGACCAAGTTTGGAAGAGGTATAGTGATTTGTAAAGTGTCACAGAGTTCGTAAATGTCAGATGCAGGATTTGGATTTGTGTCTTTTTGACTCTAAGTTCAGAACTCAATCCATTGGACTACCTAACTGCCTTATCTTACCAATTCCCATCAATGCTATAGAACCCCTGTCCCCTACCAAAAAACAGCAAAAATTCTGAAATATATGTGTAGATTGAAGGAAATATGTTTCTTTTTTTTTTAAGTACGAGGTCTTAATAGGAATGGAGTAGTAGGTAGGATGTTGAATTGTTAAGGGAGCTGCTACATTTTCATAATTCCCTTTGTCTAAATAAGCATACAATTCTTTTATGGCACGAGTCTGTATCTTGGGAACATGATCAAACCAGCAACTTCCTTTTCCAAATCTATGTCATTTAGATACGAGTTCCTGAGGTTATTTTTCTTTTAGCAGGGTCCACCTATCTAATTCAGCCTTCTTTATGTTCATTAACAAAATTGCTTGCACTTTTTGAAAACTGTGTTTGATAGAGAATAAGGATGCTGACTGGCATAAATCATTTTTATTTAGCAAATTAATTAACCCCCCTGTAGAACTATATCTGAAAAGCTGTTGCAATCCAGGTCTCCTTATATGACTTTGACACATCAAAATTTCGTAGTTTCGTGGATTTAGAGGTCACCTAGTTCAGTTCTCTCATTTTATAGATGAGGAAACTGAGGCCATAGAGGTTAAATGACTTGATCATAGGATCATAAATTTAGAACTGAAAGAGACCTTTTAGGTCATTTAGTCCACACTCCTTTCATTTTTGGATGAAGAAACTAAGTCCTTCTGCTCCAAACCCAGATCTCTTTTCCACTATATCATACTCTATCACATTCCCTCAGAAGTCATTTGGGGCTCACCAAGCCCATATCCATCTGGATCTCTTATTGATGCTCTGCCTTTGTGTGTAGAAAGAGAGACTGGGAGTATGATAGGAAGGAAACAGAGATGGACCCCAGTGGATGGAGCCACCTGAGTCAGTCATTTCATAATGGCCAGGAGGAAGGAAAGGAAAGAGGGAGGATGGGTCTGAATCAGGGAAACAGGAGAGGAAGTCTGGTGTGGTATATGGAGGGTAATCCCAGGTGTTCTTTCAGCCTCTCGCCTCCTATCTGAAAGCCTGCTTGGTAGCCTAGATGGATGGATCATAGATATTTGGATTTGCCTTCTCTGTTATCTCCTTTTTAATTTCCCTGGAAAGAGAATATTTCTCAATTATAACTCTATCACTACTCTGTGTTTGTTTTTGCATGATTTTGCCTTGCTGTCAGTCAGACCTTTATATGGTAAACACTTCAGGGCTAGCTCCATTATGAAATGTAAATTTCTCAATAGCACTAGATTAGTTGATGATAGTATATTAAAATACAAGTCGGCTAGGGATTTCTTTATTTGTGGATTCCTGTATCCATAAGGTTATATGATTTGCAAAGCCAACTGTTTTTAGCTTAGCCTTTCTTAGTAGCTTCAGAAAATGTCTTTACAGAATTTGAACTATATTTCAAGATTTTTTTTTTCTTTGCTTTTCAGAGGGGGTAGGGCAGGACAATTGAGGTTAAGTGACTTGCCCAAGGTCACATGGCTAGTAAGTGTTAAGTGTCTGAGGACAGATTTGAACTCAGGTCCTCCTGAATCCAGGGCCAGTGCTCTATTCACTGAGCCACCTAGCTACCCCTATTTCAACATTTTTATTTGACTATTTTTCAGAGAGGTTGTAGAAGGATTCCATCCTTAGAGGCAGGGGGCTTGTACCATGTGACTCCCTTTACCTCAAAACCTGTCTTTATATATCCTTTCCTTCTTCCCTCCAGTCTCAAAGGATGAAGTGGTTTCCCTTTCGTCAAGGGTAACCCTTTTACTTGTGCTTTTGATCTCATCACCTTTCAAAACCTCCAGGATGCTGTTCTATCAATCATTCCCTTTGTCTTTTGCCATAACAATAATGGCTGACATTTTTACAGCAGTTTGAGGTTTGTAGTGTTCATGGTCTGATTTGACTTTCACAATAACTTTGAACTACAGGTACCCAGCTAGATCCATATTGTCTAAATGAATAAAAAAAATTGAGTCTCAGACTGGTGTAGTCATGGTTGCCCAAGCAGCAGTAAATATCAGAGATGAGATATGAGCATACCTCTCTCCTTCCACGTAAGCCAGCCTTATCTCCACCAGTCCTCTGTCTTCTACTGTTTCCTTTCCCCCCTGACTAAGATGCCCAGATTTAATAAATTCTTCTTTCCTTAGTGATCATTTCATGTCTCAGAAGATGGAGGAAATGGTGAGTGGAAGGGCTAGTCTAGACTGATTCTTGACTGAAAAGGGGATGGAGTGCCTGCAAAATATGTATTTGACCCTGCAGCGCTAATATTTTTATCAATGCCTTGGAAGAAGGCACAAATTTTCTAAAATTGCACATGGTGCTAACCTGGAATACATAGCTTGATTATGGAATCAAGTTCCAAAAAGGTTTTTTTTAACATGCTATTATAATATTCCAAGTTTAATAAGATAAAATTTAGTAGAGACAAATGTGTAGTCTGACATTTGGGTTAAAAAAATTCAACTTTAAGTATACAAGATGGTGAAAGGCAGGCATAGGTAAAAGTTCAAGTGAACAAGCACTGGATTCTTTATTAGACTGCTTGGCCAATATGAGTCAACAGTGTGAAATGGTCAATATTTCTAAGACTGAATTCAGACACAGTGTCTAGAATGGGGGAAATGATAGTCCCTTTGTAGAACATCATGGTGAGAGCTTATTATCAGTATTATATTCAGTTATTGGTGACACCCTCTTGGAATAACATTAAAAATCTGAAAGGCATTCAGAGGACAAAGAAAGGTCTAGTTGTTGTTGTTCAGTTGTTTCGGTCAGGCCCTACTCTTTGTGACCCAATTTGGGGTTTTCTTGGCAAAGATACTGGAGGGGTTTGTCATTTCCTTCTCCATCTTATTTTGCAGATGAGGAAACTGAGGCAAACCAGGTTAGGTGTCTTGCCCAAGGTCACATAATTAGTAAGTGCCTGAGGCTAGATTTGAATTCAAGAAGATGATGCCCAATACCCTGCACCACTTAGCTGTTCATGAGAGTCTGGAGACAATACCAAAAAGAATCAACTAAAAGAACAGAAAATAACCTGGTGGGGCAGGAAAAAAATGGCACGGGCAGACTCAGGTTCAAATTAATCCTGGCTCTTCTATTTTTATCTTTGTGACCTTTGGCAAGTGGTTTGCTCCCATAGGTAAAAATAGTGGCATTGGTGGGAGGTGGGGTAAAGGATCTGTAACTTGATGAACTCTGAGGTCTCATCCCTCTCGAACTCTACAATCCTGTGGATAGGGGATGTTTATTAGCCCTCAGAAGTGGGGATATAGGCGGAGACATGAGAGCTGTCTCCAAGTATTTGAAGTGTTGCAATGCAAGAAAGGGATTATGGTTGTTCTGTTCAACTCCGTGGGCACAGAGAGCTATGAACCTAGAGTGGAGGTGGTAGAAAAACAGATTTTAGATTGCCATAAGGAAATTCTTGCCAACAATGAGGGCTATTCAGAAGTGGAACAGACTGCCTCAGGAAATACCAGGTTCCCCCTTGCTAGAGATCTTGCAGTAAAAATCCACCACTTGATGGGGATGTTCAGGTTCAGGCCTGCACGTCCTCAGAGGTTCCTTCTGACCCTGACGTTTTGTAATTCTTCTGTGCTTCCTCCCTAAGCTACTTTCTTAGCTCTCTACTCTCTCCATGGTCACCCCCATAAATTCTCTGTCCTAAAGAAAGCCTTCCCTCCAACTTAAAGCAATCTCTCTTTCTTCACATTCAGAATAGCACCTCTGTCTGTACTCATCACTCTTTACCTTTCATTTAACTTATGTTTATTGTCCTGTATGTCACTTGAAAGCGAAAACTGTATTGTTCTTATTTTTATATCTCTAGAATCAAGTATAGTGCCTTGCCAATGGTAGTCATTTGACATGTGTGTGTGTGTGTGTGTGTGTGTGTGTGTGTGTGTGTTTAATGGAATTGAATTGCGTAACTTTAAGATCTTTTTCATACCATTCATAATGAAATAGAATTGCATAACTTCAAGATATTTTTCATACCTATGATTCCAGGATTCTTTTGAATCACAACAAAAAAATTATCCAGTTGGGTTTCAGGTGGCATCTCACCTCATTGGCCTCTAAGTCAAAAGGACAGGCTATTGTGATGCGCCATGACAGGCAGGCATGCACAAGCATGCACACATACATACCCCACAATGGACATACACCTGGTCCTTTCATCCCTTCATCTCATCTTCAAGTCAACTGGATGCCAGTTTCCTAGCTATTTTTATTATTTCCTAGTTATTATTTCCTAGTTTATTATTTCCTAGTTATTCCATGTCTTAGTGGGTTGAGGGCTACACTACTGAATGTAGTTTGATTCCATAAGGTGGGCTAAATATTTGAGCAATCAAGTTAGAGTCAGTGGACCTGGGTTTGAGTCCCAAATCTGCCTCCGGTGACCTTGGACAAGTAATTTAACCTCCTTCAATTTCCTTATTTATGAAAGGAGGAACTAAGACTCCTTGCCCTTTGAGGTCTGTTTTAGCTCTCAGATCTATTAGAATCATAAGAATCATAGAACCATAAGATTCTATGACCTTATGATTCACTTCCAAACAGAACAATAAGGCAAAATATGACCCCCAAATATTTGAGACACTTTACACTTGTTTTCTTTGGCAATAGTTTATTTGTCTAATATGCAAAGTGTGGTTCTCAATCCTTTAATGGTATAGATGGCATGACTCATTAGAGGGTAATGGCAGTTTTGCCACTGATTTGCCATTCAGTGAATTTGGGTAAATTGGCTCCATGTGCTTTACAGTGAAATAGCCAATTACAGTTCTCTAGGAGTAACTGTGTTTATTTTTGTTTAGGAGAACCATTTCAGAAAAGCATATATCATGAAGCAAGAAAGCTAGAAAGATCTCTGCAAGGGAGGGATTCAGTAAGGGCAGTGAGACTATTTTGGGGAGGAACAAGGGAGATGTTGGCTTAGCAGTTACTGTCATGAATGAGCCTGCATTTCAGGAGCTTCAGGTAGTTGTCAATCTTGTGTGAGTCTCTGCGGAGACAGTGTAGCAAATTATAAAATGCAAAGAGACGAGTGTCCTCATCAGCCATCTGTAGGGATGGAAGTCCTGACCAGGCAGAGTAGACCTCATTTTCTCTGTCACCTGGATGAACCTAAACCAACAAAAGGACCAGAAAGATTTATTAATTTTTGTTTGTTTCTCCTTAAATCTCCTGATAGACTAATCAACAAAATGTAAAGAAAAGATCTAAGCATAGGGAATTCATTATATTATGATATTATATTGTATTGTATTATATTACATTACATTGTATTACATATATGTACATATATATATATGTATATATTAGGGAGTCCTTGCGGACTTTTGGCCTAACATTGGAGGCTGTGTACTACATTGGGAAAAAAATCCACTGTATTTGGAATTATAGTACCTGGGTTTAAACCCCAACTCTGCTATTTAATATTGGGTGATCTTGGGGAAGTCCTATAATCTCTCTAGGCCTCATTTTTCTTAGCTATAAAATAAGATGGTTGGTTTACATGACTCTGAAGGCTCTATTTAAATCTATGACTTGACCATTATTGCTAACTGTTCTACTAATCACTAGGCACCAGGAGCAAAATATCGGACTCAATGATTTCCTCTTTTTTTGTATTTGCGTGTTTGACTTGCCTGGTCTTTGTATGCTTGGAAACGAAGTTTATTTGTATGGGAGGAGAGAGGTGGAATATAGGTGAGGGCTCAAAAACGTGTGCTGCCATTAAATATAGACTTTGGTATTTCCAGGAGAGGTAGGAAACAGCTCTTCATTCTTATTCTATTTGGGTGGCTCTCACTTCTCTGCTTGGTCCTTCTATTTCTCTTGGCCAGTTACCATAGCTTAACTTTTGTTTTGTTGGCTTTTAAATCCTATTTCTATCTGTTCTTTGTATAATGCAATTCACATGTGAAGGTGATGAGATGAGTATTCTACAAGTTCTAAGGCATTGAAGAAACTACATGATATGATAATAAGAGCACTGTCCCAGGAAAGAGAGGACTCATGTTTAAGCAGAGGAGTACCTCTGCCATTTCCTTCATACATGATCCAAAAGAAATTCATTGTCTTTTAACAAGTATTTCTTAAGCTTCTACCACCCTCTGTTTTAGTTTTCTCATTTGTCAAATGAGGATAATTACAGGGAGTGCTACCTGGTGCAATTATCTTAAGGATTAAAAAAGAGAATATATGTGGAATCACTTTGTAAACTGAAATGTCAAGGACCTTGACCTTTGACACACTTGCACATGAGACAATAGGGAAGGGCCAAGGTATTGTTGGGGATACAGTTTTTGTTGTTCTTGTGACGATAAGATTGTGATTGACCAACTCTTCAGGGTTTACTGAGTTTGAGACTTCTGGCTACTTGTAGCACAGCCTGGCACACAGGTCTTCCTCAGGGACACATGTAATGCAGGAGAAGACAGAGTCATAGAGAGACAGTGGGAAAACAGAGTCCCAAAGAGATCATCACCCAGGAATAGTAGAACCCTAAAAGCTGCCCTGCTTTCTGCTGGTTTCATTCTTTCTCTGTTGCAATTCTGTCATTTTTTAAAAATTTTTCTCCCCCTTCTCATTTCTCCTACATTATCATAGGACATTCTATAATTATATGTTAGTCCAGAGTTTCTGACTCTCCATGCTAAACTATGCCATCTATAAGCAGTCTCAGAAGATAAAGGAAATTGGTGAGTTCATTAGTTCTCCTAGTAGCAGATTCTGCCACTCTGGCCCACAGATGAACTGTTTTGCTTCCCTCATTAACATAAACTAAAATGTAATGAAAATATAAGTTATTGTAATATTATCACCAATAACAATAAATATTAAATTCTAACAATCTAGTAATAATGATTAATAAGACCTGTCGAAATACTCAAGATTGAGAAGGTAAATGAGAAGACTTATAGGACAGAGATTCTCAACCTTTTCCTAAATAATTCATATTATCCCCAATCCTTGAGAATCCTAAATATGGCTGGAAGGTTTGGTAAGTATTGGCATCAAAGTCTCTGAATCTTAGGAATTGGGGAAGGGGTCCTGACCATAAGGTACATGTTTGAGTTGAGGGAGGGAGGGGGTGCTACCACCACCAAGTAAATGCTCGCTGTCTTGTTAGGATTAAAGGCAAATGAAAAATGGGCACAGCTGAGGAAGAAACTCAGTGCCAGCAGTGAGCTCAGAGGTTTTAAAATCTACTGGTTGGACCCAGTCAGTTGTTTGGATGTCTATGCATATCCTAGGTAATTGCTTATCATTTTCCAGGGGATGCTCAGTCTCCTAAATTTTGGCACCTAGTGCTCACCTATCTTTTAAAAGTGATTCCTTTGTGGAGTAGCACTAAAAAGTGCATCTGTCACTGGGAAGTTGCTATGATGGTGTTTTGCTATGTATATTTATTTTAATTAATGTTTTAAAAGATGTTTGTTAAATCGGCAATGATGGGGGGGAGAGAAATGGAGGGGACAGAAAGGAAGGGAAAAAAAACGAGGAGAGAGAAAAAAGAAGAAAGGAAAAGACAGAAAGGAATGAGACAGCCCTATCTTTTGTTAGTCCCTTGCATTGCAAGTGATAAATGTAAAGTATTATGTTCTTGTCATTTCAAGCTCTTCTTCCAGCCTATACCCTTCCCAGAACTGCCAACAAGAAACAAAGTATTCTCATAGTGTCTCACTTCCCCTTTCTTTCTATCCTCACCCTTAGAAGAAGAGAAAAGAGGAATGGGACCATACTGCACAGTGGAGCTCTTGAAGTTCTCAGGAAGGGCCTCAGCATTAAATGCCATCAACTATTTGATATTTTATTGTGAATGCCAACTTTACTCATCAGAATCCTAGATTCTTGTGGATGTTTGTTTAAATTTTAGTATAGGGCATCTTACTTTTTGTCTCTGTCTCAGTTTCTGTCTCTGTCTCTCTTTCTTTCTGTCCTTCTGGCAATCTGGTGAAGCCAGTCTATGGGTCTTTCCTCAGAATGATGTTTTTAAATTATTGGTGGTGGTGGTGGGGAAACTCAATTTTATTTAGAAGTTAGTATATATATATACATATATATGTATATATATGTCATATTTAAAGTATATATAGTATACATAAGGTATTATATCACATATAAATATAAAATGCATATGAAATTGTGTATTATATAAATATATAAAATTATGTATTATATATAAGTAAATGCAAAATTATATATTATATGAGGTATAAATATATACTATATACATAATATAAAGTGTATAGATAGATAGATAGATATAAACATAATTTTTTTCACATCCAAGTTCACAGACCCCTTGATATCTATCCACAGACCCCTTTGGTGGGAGCCTGTGGACATCAGGTTAAGAACCCTTATGTTAGTGCCTCAACCCAAGCCTTGTAAAGGGTCTCACTCTCCAACCCACCAGCATCCATCCCTCCATTTCCCGGTGGACTTCTTTCTACATGCAGGTCTCCAAGCAGTGCACTAGTTGCTTATAGAGGACTTTTGGCCACTGTTGAATGACTGCCTCAAATGGCACAGTAAGTTGAGAGTGAAGCTATTAGAAAGACCCCCATGGGGAAAAGAGGAAGGCAAAAGGGAAAGAGTCAACCTTACTCTCACGGAATTTGGCTTAGGGAAGGAATGACATAAACTCTAAACTGGGCATCTTGCCACACAGAAGAGTAGGGG